>BLSH010537001.1:121086-131931 GCA_018402905.1 Glandirana rugosa | reverse complement strand
CGCAGATCGCCGCCATTTTTAGTAAAAAATAAAAAAAAAATAAAAACCCCAAAAATGAAATCTCATCATCCGTAAACGCGGCCACTTTTGCGCAAACCAATCAATAAACGCTGATTGCGATTTTTTTTATCGCAAATATGATGAAGAATATAAATCGGCCAAAAACGGTGAAAAAAAATGTTTTTTTATATTTTTTTTTTGGATTTGCATTTTAGCAAAAAGTAAGAAATTTGGGTTTTTTTGCAAAATTGTCGCTCTTCTTTTGTTTATAGCGGCGATCAGAAATGACGCAGAGGTGATCAAATACCACCAAAAGAAAGCTCTATTTGTGGGAAAAAAAGGACGCCAATTTCGTTTGGGTACAACGCCGCACGACCGCGCAATTGTCAGTTAAAGCGACGCAGCGCCGAATCGCAAAAAGGGCTCCGGTCCTAAAGCTGGAAATCCTTCCGGTCCTTAAGTGGTTAAGGCTTGTCAGTTTTAAATCAGTGAATGAGTTGCCTGATATTGTGTTTTATACATATTTTTCCCACTTTGTTTTATTAGGAAAAGTTAAAGAGCAGTACACATACAGCGCACAATGTGTCACAGAACATGACATGTAGGCATGATAGTGTTTTTAAAATTTTCAAAAGAAATTCATGAAGAGAGAATCCCACCTCATATATTTCCTCCATTTGTTTATTTAGGTTATCACCTCTAGCTGTGATTCCTGAGGAAACCCAAGGAATTAATCATATGTCAGTTCCTAAGGGCTCTTAGTATAATTGTAGATAGTCTATTCTCATTGATATACATACATCTACAGTATATCAAACTCTTTTTCTGATTAGATCATTTGGTTAGATGTCCTGACCAAATCTGACATTAAATCTTTTTTTTATTTTCTGCTTTTGGTCAGGAACTTGTAACTCCCTGGTCATTCTCTTATTACTTCATCTCAAATGTATTTTCTTGATAAGCAGCATGAAGATTCAATAGTGAAGCATTGGAAGGCTTTTGGTGTAGCCACATGGTCCCCTCTGAGGCTCAGCCACAGAGATCTGTATTCTCCAATGCTCCTCTTTCTCTCAATTCAGTACAGGAATTGAGAATACTTTCTTTTAGTAAATAACAGTGCATTTCTACTACAGTGCTGTAGAATTCTGCTTTGCAAAACACTGTTGCCTGGTAGGAAGTTTGTTCTCAAAGCCAGGGTCCAGCGAGCATGGGGACAATGATCCCCTGGTCTTCCAGTTTGATGGTTAATACAACATATCATGTCTCTTTGGCTGCTGCATCACAGTTCTGCCTTGCCCCAAATTTATTTCCTGGGTGCTGTTATAGAGTTCGCCAGGTTGGAGTTTTAGACTCCTATAAAAGACATGGTATCTTTTCAGAACCACTGTATCAGAAACTAGCATACTGTCTATGTGATTCAGTTGTCCTTGGGCTGTTGGTGCTTGTATCAGGCATTATACTTATGAGCAGATCTTTACTAATGGGCTGGGTGCTTTTCATCTCAGGCCTTAAATTCCCTTATTTGCATATTGGTTTTGTTAGAAGGTAAAAGAGTATCTACTGGCTTTGGTGCAAATTTATTTCAACTTAAAATGTTAGCTCTACACATAGTCCGTGAATGATTACCTTGTCAATGTAGCTTCGACTGTCAGGTGCTGCATGCAGGTAGGCAGCAGATCCAAACTGTATACATTTAGAGACGCTCACCCACTTGGCTGTCAAATAAGGACAAGTGACTGTGTTTGCATTCCAAAAGACGTCAATGGGCTCCCTGCATGATGCACCAGGCAGGGCCATCTTACTGAGCGGGCACTCCCCAGGGGTCCCAGGTGCACATGGGGCACTATCAGTGTCGGCTCCCTCGCTCCAATGATCTAGGGGGTGTAGCAGGCTGGCAGTGATGAAGTCAGGTAGAAGGATGGTAACTGCAGTCTGCCCACTGCACAACTTGGCACTAGCAGCAAGGCTCCGGCTGAGCGGGCACTGGTCCGGTGAACGGCGGTACATTCTGCTCCACTTGCCATCTCCAGATTCAGCTGGGCTGTCACCTGAGCCCCTCTGAGTGATCACTGCCGGATGTCTGTGGCTCAGCTGCCACCCAGCTGGGACTCCTTGGCTGGGAGCGGGTGCACAATGAGCTGTGCTGTCTGTGACTGCCTTTGCCAATCCTGTCACTCAATATCTCACACAAATCCTGCGAGTAAGATATTGATACACAGTATTCAGAGTGAACAGAGCAGGATGCTGAAGAGTCCCAAATTTTTGCCCTGCCTCCAGGTGATGTAGCCAATCCCTGCTGTGCCTGTTCTAGCAGCCCCACCCCCTGATGTGTGGACACACACACACATAGCGTGGTGCTAGCAGAGTGGAAGATGTGTGTGCTGTGCAGCAGGCAACAAATTCAATTGGAGGACACACACACTAGAGGCTGCAAAATTGGTGAGTGAGTCCACTGTCCAAACTCCCTCCCCACCTCAACAAATGCATATGTCCCTCACTCGCTTCTGCTGCTCTAAAGGCCCGTACACATGGTGGAATGGTCGTATGAAAACGATCATACGACCGCTTGTTATACGATCATCCGACTGTTAGTACGTGCGATTAGAACAGGCGATGTGCGGAGGTCGTACAACAGAAATTGGATGAGCAGACTAGAAAACTTTGGTTGTACAACAAGCGGTCATACGACTGTTGTATCGTGTGTACACAGAAGGTGGTCCAACAAGTTGTACTGTGCAAAACACGCATGCTCAGAAGTCAGGAACGGCGGGAAGTGTCCGTTCGTGTAAACCTACGTTCCTAATTCACAAATCACATTCATCTGAACTTCCTCTTTATACGCTTGTAACTCGTCACCACGTTAGGCTTGGTCGTATGATCGCTTAGTGCACATCAGTATGCAAGACACAACAGTTGACATACGATTTTGGACGTCCGGTCGTACGACCATCACATCATGTGTACGAGGCTTTAGTCTCTGCTTGCAAAAGACTGCCTCTCCTCTGAAAAGCAATCCACACATGGATTGCATGTTTAGATGTATTTGACAGGCGGTGAGGATGCGATCTGTCATCTCATCACCACATGTTTTAATTGGATCCCCTAAATGCTGCATCACCCCCACCACAACCACATGCATTGCACGTAGTTGTGGGGAAGTTGCAACACGGACCCTTTCATTTGAATGGGTTGTGTTTGGTGAGTGGTAGTGCCTGCCAAATGCAACTGGGGATAAACTTCTTGCTGCAGTCACGAAGCAAAGCATCATGGCTGCATCATGTGCACACCCCCAGCTGCTGCCTAGTCAGCTAAAGTACTATTCACATGGGCGGACCAATTGAGTCTGCCTGTCCGTTTTTCAGGCGGACCATCCATTTCCCTCTATGGAGCAGCGGATGTAAACAGACATGTGTATTTTGTGTCTTTATTGTGTACTGTATAGGCTGAAATTTTTGTTCTTCAAAACTTTTTATGTTTAGATATTTGTGCCGATTAGAGTCTGATTTATGGAATGTTTTCTTATTGTTTTAAAATCAATTTGATTGAAAGTACTAAGAAATATATGTTCAAATCTATCAACTATTTATACTTTAATTCTTGAGAGTAGGTGTGTAAATTGGGGCAGGCTTGTAGGGGCCCCAGCGCATTACTTTGCCCAGGGGCCCATGATGCTATTAAGATGGCCCTGGCACCTGACGGCTGAAACCACATGGACAAGGTGCTCATTCACGGACTATGGGTGTCAGTGCCTGTCTGAATGAGATCAGAAGGGTATATCAGGTGTTAAGCGCCCAAGTAAACATTTCTGCATGGCACATCTGTTCTGCCTGTTGGTACCAGTGCCATCCTTATATCAGACCAAGTACAGAATATGCAGTACATATTTTCTATAATGCTGATTAACTGTTTCCTAAAAAGCACAAATGGTTTAGAGAGACTGCACTTTTGGGTCCAATGGCACCTTTATATTGATGCAAATGCAGCACTTTTCGGGTATGTTCAGCTGGCATTTGAGATCAGTTTGAGATGTTCCTTAATTCCATCTGAATGCCTTCAGAGATGTATCTGACCTGCAGTTGACCTCTTTTAAAGCGGAATTAAACTCCATGAAAATTATTTTTATTAGCGGGCCCCCTGCAGGTTTATGCCATAAAGTGCTAGTATGCACTGCACATTATGATAGACTTAGTCTTAGACTTACCTGTCAAAGGAAGCCCTCCAGCACTGTGCTGTCAGTGCTCTGGCGCTTCCATCTTCTCCCGGTCTTTCTTCGGCTGCGTGAATGGCCCGGCACAGAGCAGGCTCAATAAATGTACTTTGAACTGTGCATGCGCAGCTCAGCATACATTATTACTAACAGGCAGGGAGAAGCATTTATGAAAGAAGAGTCTTTTATGGTCTGCTTTCACAAAAACACTACCTGCCAGCTTGCTTTTTTTTTATTTAATATTTAAACCTGCTTTAAGCTACTTCAGGGTTCTTTTGCATTCCTAATGACTTGTATGGAGAAAACAGCTTTTCTAAAGCAAACAAAAACCTGTGTATACAGTCCCAAAATATCTGAAGTGTACATTCTTTGTACGCCTTGGCGCTAGGATATTTGAAATCCTGTGCATAGGTGGGAGCTACATAATTCTGCAGCTGCCAATCAAGATAGCTGAAGACCATCAGACTTGGAAAAAGCTTGAGAGACAATGTCGGCGCCTGCAAGGGAAATTCTCTTTTGCAGAACAAAGGAAGTGTGAAAATGTTGTACCTATTTCTGTGTTTAAACCACAATTAGACTTTTGATTGCTGTTCCTTTTTTTTTTTTTTTTTTTCTTAATAATTTCTTTTTTTAATTTTAGAATGTGGAACTTGCAACAATTTCACACATTCTGAAACTGCATCCAACTTCAGAAGATAACTGAAAGCGATATTTTGAACGATGCATATATTTTTAATTGGGCATCTTCTTTAAGATATAGATTCTAAAGCCTAGTACACACGGGTTGAATGTTGGGTGGCATCGGCCGGTTCAACAGAAACTGACTGACATTCGGCCCCTGTGTACTGCAGCCGGTCCGACAGAAGCCGGACTTTCAGCTGGCTTCTGTCAAAGGGACATGACCAAAAGAGGTCTGCCGATCTGCTCCCAATCAGTGCTTTTAGCCAATGGCCGAGTGTTCTGGTGCGGGGGAGGGCTGTCTCCCTGTCAGAACACAATAGAACAGCAGTGGAGATCACTGTACTAAGATTACATAGTTAGTACAGCGGCTCCTCCTGAGCTGTCAGTTTTTTTCTTCATTCAGCCTGCTGGGTTGAATGGAAAATAAAAAACCTAGTAGTCTGAGGCTTTATCTTGAAGTGCTGTGAAATTTCCTTCTCTCCTTTGTTCTATCATGGGAACTAGTCTCACTAGTGGCAACTGACCAAGCTCCTACTCACCTTTTTCTAGTTCCATGCTCTTTGTATATGTGCTCCCAGCAGTCCTATGCCCACCCTGCCACACCATATTGCTTAGACTGGTAACAGCAATGGTTGTCAATACCCAGTTTACCAGGAAGAAACACTACAAATAGAGTTTTCAGTTATTATTATTATTTTATAGCACATCATTTTAAAAAATGGAGACATACACTACAGTTAAAAATACAATACAATTCAATACAAGTGGACTCATAGGGCCGGTTCATTAGAACTCACAATCTTTCTGATCATTATTCCACCCAGTAAGCTAGGCCTCATGCACACTGGACGTTATAAAAAAAGTCAGTAATGTTAGCTGTTGAAAGCTGTAGCTGTAGAGTGAGTTTTTCAGCGTTTTTGTACTAGCGTTTTTCAGCGTTTTTTGCTGGTTTTTAGCTGTAGTGTTTTTTAGCTTTTCTTAGTAAAGTTATACTCCCATAAAAGCTTATGGCTCAAAAACATTGATAAATGCCTAATAGACACTTTTTTGGCGTTTTTAAGCTTTTTTCAGAGTTACAGCTGAAAAAACTCCTCTCAAAACCCACTAGTCCTGGGGTTTTTTCCAGCTCAAAAACGTCACTGCTAAAAACAGTTGATAACAGCCTATGTATGCATGGACACATAGGATAACATGCTGGAGAGTTTATTAACTGCAGGAAAAAACGTCTGAAGCCAAAAACAGCCGCTGTATAAATGTCCAGTGTGCATGAGGCCAAAAGCTTAGCTCCATCCTGGAACCAGATTTGTGCCTGTGTAGACTGCAGGAGTATGATACCTACCTGTGTGATTTCCTCTCATTTTATGGTATGGTGAACAACTCCTGTGACAAGAACTTCGGATGTCCACAAGGTTATCTCCATCTACCAACAGCGTGAACAAGAGGGACCGATAGAGTCCTATGAATGATCTTACTATCTACCGTCCAGTGGATATCTTCTCTACATCTTGCTCCTCTGCTGGTGGTTTACCAGCTTCTGGTAAGCACATATTAATCACGGTGGTGGATTCCTCACGGAATTTTGAATATTGGCAACAGTCACTTTGATTTATTCAGGCACCAGTCACTTTATTTTTAGCACGGAACTACTGTATGTTTATTCACTTTTCCACAAAAGATATGCTGTAGAGTTTTATGTCTGCACAGTGGACATTGGACTACGGTTGTTTATTATCTGTTTACATGCACTGTACACTTTAAATTGCGTCACTTTAGTTATGGTGTATTGTTACAATATACCACTTATTATATACACCTTCTATATTGGATATTTATGTTTATTAATTTTTAAGCGCTGCACTTTATACTCCTAAAAGCTTAGTACGCACTTACCGAAATTTGGCTGGTTCAGCAGGAACTGGCCGGTTTTGGTTATGTGTCTACTCCTCTCTGTTCAACAGAAGCTGATCTAGTGGCTGACTTCTGTTGAGCAGTTATGCTAAAAAAACAGCATTCGATCAGCATTCGCAATCAATGGCTGCAAGCACTGGTCAGTCTAAAATGGTGGGGGGAGTCCCCCTGTCAGAATACAATAGCGCGCGGGGGAGATCCCTGCATCCACATGACTTCTGCAGATGGGGGATCTGTTAAGTTTTTTTTTTTTTTAACCTGTTGATATTAGAGCAGTATTGTGCCAGTAAGGTGCCAGTGGGTGCCCTCAATGTAAAGCTGCCCATAGATGGACTGAAATCTGTCTGGTTCAACAGAGACTGGCCAAATTTTAATTCATGTTTGGATGGTCCACTTCTGCCAATTGGGAATATTATTATTATTATTATACAGGATTTATATAGCGCTGACAGTTTGCACAGAGCTTTACAATATTAGAGCAGACAGTACAGTTACAATACAATTCAATACAGGAGGAATCAGAGGACCCTGCTCATTAGAGCTTACAATCTATTAGAAAACTTCTCTTCTGTGAATTCTGACAGTGGGGAGTGCTGGCTGTCAGTGGGGAGGAATTCTCCATTCACCTCACTTGTGTAGATGGGGGATCCGTTCATTTTTTTTCCCCTCAATGGGTCCACTGGCTGATTGGAAATAAAATGTATGGTCAGTCTTAGCTGCATACTCTAGGTGTTCTACTGCTGCTCATCACTGCCATTTGACAAAGGTTTACCAATGACCATTGTTTGTTATGCGGTCATTTAATGTTTTTTTTTTCCTGTTTCCAGCTTCTCTTCTTTGTATGCTGACAGTAATCAGTGTCAAACTCTTCTATTAGTGCCCCGGAGCCAGATGTTTTGTGCTCTGTGCTACATGAAGACAAGAGGCCTTTCCTGCGTATAGACATTCCACGCATACTTCATAGAACTCATGGGAGCTTATCTGGTGAATTTTTTTTCTTTACCTTGGATATATTCAACAGAGTTTGAGCCAACGCATACAATGTTGGCAAAAAAATGTAACAAAAATAAATTAAATAAGTGACAGTAGCAGATGTAGCACAATGCATTGTCAAAAATAGAGACAGACTTCGCTCCTGTTAAACAATATTGCTGGGATGTCAAAGTCGCTTACATGCCTAATATAAACAATAATGCAAAACTTTTTCTGCAGCAGAGAATCGTAAAGCATACGCTTAGTTAAAGGCAGCACATAACTATCTCTACCAGATTGTAAACTCTCATTAACAATAGCCCTCCTAACCCTCTTGTATTATAAATTACTGTGCAAATGTTGGCACTATATAAATCCTGAATAATAATAACAATCATAATTATACAAATTTCAGTTTTTATGGTGTGCACCAGCTAGATTACCCAATTACTTATTTGTAGCCAATGGCCCCCTTAGGGGTGGCTGGTAGATGTGGTTCACCTGTCACTCTGCCCTCAATCACACGTTTTTCCTTGCATCCGGAGTACTTTGTTTTTGTTGTTTTATTGAGGGAATAAACTTGGATAGGGTAGGGACGACTATGGGATGTCCAAAGATCAAAGATATAGGACCATGCTATATACACCTCCATATATACACTCCTCCTTCTTCCAGCACTGACACTTGCTGACCATCACACTCCATCTTTTCTCTCCTGCACAACACTTGCTTCTTCACTTTTAGGCCTGAAGTGAAATTTATCAAGCCTACATTACATCTTCCTCCACCCTAGCTAGAGCATGGTGAGACCTGCACTTTTGTCAGCAGGAACTCCAGACCGCCCACTGTAGGCAAGGGCCACAGGCCCTCACAGTGTAAGGCCATGGGCCCTCAAAGTGTAGCTGAGTACAAATGCGCTAGCCGTGCCTTGATGGACTACTGCTCCAAGCCCAACCTCTTTCAGGCCATTCCGGCCTACCTCACTGTACAGTGACACCGCTCCCCCTGACTGGCTCCTCTACCTTCCACAGACTGTCCACTGTCTCCTCCCAGCCTGCTCCACTCCTCTTCTCCAGCTCTCAGGGTCTGTCACTCACCGACACCGGTGGATCCTTTTTTTGGGCCTTTCCTGTAGCCTCTCTGTTGCTCTCCTGCAGCCTTGTGCTGCTCCAGGATATCTCTCCACTCGTGGCTGCACCCAAGCCACAGGCCTCAAGGTCACCCCTCCCCCCCAGGCTGGGGGCGCCCCAGTGAGGTCTCTGCAACCTCTGCTACATCTTCCATGTCCTTGTTGCTGATCTCCTACCTTCACCAACTATGCCATCCATCTTCTGCTGAGCTCTGTAGTTCCTCTATAGTAGCCTGCTGAACTTGCTGAAAAACGTTATTGCCCTCTGACACCCTTTTTGTAAGACCGCTGTCCGTTCTTCGTTCTGTACTGGCAGGCAGTGGTGTGACATGCCCACTTGTAGTTCTCTAGAAGACGCAGCAGGGATGAACTTTCATGATTCAGTGGGTGGAGGGGATCCCGCAACCCCCGGTCTGTACAGCCCATTGAGGTGGTTTCCTCCTCCCTCCTCCTCCTCCCCTGCTCCCTGCCAGCACCGCCCCCCCCTCCACTGCTGCTGCTACCCGCCCGCTATCTCTTACTGCAGGGCGGGATCATAACAACACACCGGCCGGGGACAGAGCGGGGGAATCCCCGGGCGGTGACAGGTCTTGTACCTTGTGTATGAATCCCTGATCGCCTTAATGTTCCCACCCCTTAGATCGGTCTAAGGGGCAGGAACATTACAGCGATCTGAGATCCATACACAAGATACAAGACCTGTCACTGCCTGGGGATTCCCCGCCCGGTGTTTCGTTATGATCCCGCCCCAAAAGTAAAAGATAGCGGGCGGGGGGAGACGGTGCTGGCAGGGGGCAGGGGAGAAGGAGGGAATCCATACACAGGATGAAAGATCTGCCACTGCCCGGGGATTCCCTGCTTTGTCCCCGGCCGGTGTCTTGTAATGATCCCCGTTCTGCACATATGTGCACTGGTGACAAACGCACATATGTGCACTGATGACAAACGCACATATGTGCACTGGTGGCATAAATGCACATATGTGCACTGGTGACAAACACACATATTCGCCCTGGTGCCATAAACGCACATATGCGCACTGTGACAAACACACATATGTGCATTGGTGACATAAACGCACATATGTGCTTCGGTGTCAAAAACGCACATATATGCACTGGTGGTATAAACGCACATATGTGCACTGGTGACAAATGCACATATGTGCACTGGTGACAAATGCACATATGTGCACTGGTGACATAAACGCACATATGTGCACTGGTGGCATAAATGCACATATGTGCACTGGTGACAAACGCACATATGGGCACTGGTGGCATAAACGCACATGTGTGCACTGGTAGCATAAACGCACATATGTGCACTGGTGACAAACGCACATATGTGCACTGGTGGCATAAACGCACATATGTGCACTGGTGACAAACGCACATATGTGCACTGGTGACAAACGCACATGTGTGTACTGGTGGCATAAACGCACATATGTGCACTGGTGACCAACGCACATATGTGTACTGCTGACATAAACACACATATGTGCACTGGTGACAAACGCACATATGTGCAAACTACACTACAAACACCCAACAGCCTGCAGGTGACCCCGTCTCTCTATTCAGCTCTCCTTCCACTCTATAACATGTATTCTGTACTCCATTCTCTCAAACTCCTTTCTCCTGTGTGTTCACGGTCTTCCTCACCATGTCTTATGTACAATATCTCACCTTCCTCTCGACTTATCTCTCTGCCCCAGTGGACGTCCGACAACCCACAAACATCACATCAAACGTGTATACACGCAAACAGTGGTCACGTGTATACACACAAATACAGTCGTCATGTGTATACACGCAACCAGTGGTCACGTGTATACACGCAAATACGGTGGTCATGTGTGTACACGCAAACAGTGGTCACGTGTATACACGCAAACAGTGGTCACGTGTATACACGCAAATACGGTGGTCACGTGTATACACGC
>BLSH010537001.1:77560-90925 GCA_018402905.1 Glandirana rugosa | reverse complement strand
GAAATCTCAAATTCCCCCAACAATCTGATCGTTGAGCACGATCGTAGCGATCGTTGTTTTAAGCAGAGTTTGATCTGCAACTCAAAGCAGCGGTATGTGAAATCTCTAATTTCTGCTATCTGTCCTCAGAGCAACAGCACAGACAGCAGTAGTAAAGTAATCTATCTCAGGATGCAGGATCAGGTCTTAAAATGTCTCAAATCTGTCCCTCACGCAGTCAGCTACCTTTCCCTACACTAACCCAAGGAGCATGTGACTGCAGCACTGTGACTCCAGCTTATAAAGAGGCTGGGTCACATGATGCACTGGCCAATCACAGCCATGCCATTAGTAGGCATGGCTGTGATGGCTTCTAAGGGCAAACCAGTGAAACACTTGTTGATTGGCTGCCCTGCAGCTTCTCAACACGTGGAGTAAAATAGCAGAACCCCGGACCGAACCCGAACGATTTTTGAAATGTCCGGGTCCGGGTCCGTGCCACGGACACCCGAAAGTTCGGTACGGACCCGAACGTTACAGTCTGGGTTCGCTCAACACTACTGTTAATATGACAATTTTGTGAAAAAAAGGGAAAAAAATCTTCATTTTGCAAAGAATTGTGGGAAAAAAATTACAACTTCAAAAACTCACCATGCCTCTTGCTAAATACTTTGGAATGCCTTCTTTCCAAAAAGGGGTCATTTGGGGGATATTTGTACTTTCCTGGCATGACAGGGTCTCAAGAAATGAGATAGGCCGTCAGTACATCAGCTGTGATCAATTTTCAGTTATTGGCACCATAGCTTGTAGACTCTATAACTTTCACAAAGACCAAATAACATACACTTATTTGTTTTTTTTTGTTTTTACCAAAGATATATAGCAGTATAAATTTTGGCCAAAAAATATGAAGAAAAATTAAAAATTTGCTAAATTTTAAACAGAAATTAAGAAAATGCATTTATTTTGCAAAATTTCCGGTCTTTTTTCATTTATAGCGCAAAAAATAAAAAAACCCAGCAGAGATTAAATACCATCAAAAGACAGCTCTATTTGTGTGGAAAAAAAGGACAAAACTTTCATATGGGTACAGTGTAGTATGGCTGAGTAATTTTCATTCAAAATGTGAGAGCACTGAAAGCTGAAAATTGGTCTGGTTGTTAAGGGGGTTTAAGTGCCCAGTGGTCAAAGTGGTTAATGATACTATTGTCATGGAACGGTGCTTTGTTGTTGATCCTGCTCCAATGCCACTGGCATAGTTTGCACAATAGAGTGGATGACTGGGGGAAGGGGGGAAGAGAGACTAGACCCCCAAGACCCTTTCTGCCCCAAAAAAGATCCACAGAAAAACCAGGCTCACATACTCATTGGCGCATTTAGCAGTCCCTAAGTCTTGGTACTCCATTCCACCAGGGGAGCATGAACCTGTAATGGTAACACCAACATAGTGGTGAGGTAAGGGTTGAGCCGTGGTGATCCTGCAGGCTTGAGGAAAGAAAAAAGAATGACGTGGGGGGGGGCAACTCTTTCTTTTAAAGAGTTAAAGTGTTCCTGTGGGTTGGTTGTGGGTGGAGTAACCAACAATGTGCATGCTGCCATAGAGGCAACAGGAAAGAATAATTTTATAGTGTGGGGCGGGACTAAGAGCAATGAGCCATGATTGGATAGAGTCACCATGACAGTGTCCAATCATGGCTCTGACAGTGCTCTGTGACCATGTTTCACTGCTTCAGCCAATTAGGGCTTGCAATGCACTGTGTGGCGGCGCAGTGCATTGTGGTCGTTCAGCTGGCCGAACAAATGATTGAACGACCTGATAATGCAGTTGTTCGGCAAAAAGCCAATATTTGGCCTGAACATGAACCATTCGCCCATCCTTACTAGCCAGTGTTCTCTTTGTGTGGACCCTCAGCTGACTTAGAGCACAAGCGGGGGGTTAACTGTCTAAAGATCCTCAAGCTCCTGAAGCACCACCGGCAGCCTTCTCTCTCCGTGATACCAGACCAGATGCACTGTAGACTCTCCCTCTGTCAGCAATGGTAGGACCAGGGTCAGTCACACAGACTTCAGGCCCTCAGATCGCCCATCTGAGGCCACATGGTAGCAAGTGCTGGGGGAGGCAGCACCTCTCCCCCAGCCTGGTGCAATCCTCTGCTAGGAAGGACAAATAGCCCATGTGCTCCTAGAATATAAATACAGGCACCCAGGATGCCTAGGGACACCGCCCCTTATAATTGGCCCAGGGCTGTATTAATATTCATGCTCCTATCTGCATGGTTTCTGCCTACTATCCAGCACGCTCCATAGTTGCTAGGACAAGACAGAATGATCACCACCATAGCACACTGAGCAGACTACACAAGCCGATCACCGTTCTCAGTTAAGCAGACAGCAATTAAATGTACCTAGCTGTCTCTTTGTTAAGCAGAGGAACCAAAAACTATTATACACTCATCCAAGCACCTACCTAGGAGGGTGCTACATTAGTTAATGTGTACCTGCTGTTGACTTGTTTTTGTAACTAATCTGCTTTTGTTCTAGACTGCTGCAGGTATAGTTAGTAAATCTGGTGATTAGGATGCAGATGTAAGAGGGAAATTAACCTGTAATGATTTTGCTACCATAGTTAGGTTTTGTACTATTGCCAATGTTAGTACATAAACCAGTCCATATACTCAGATAACTTGTTAAACAAGGTACATATGGTGCACAATAACAGTGCAGCAGAGAAGCAATGTTGAGATCGCTTTTATATTTGACAAACTTTATTTGATCAACACTAAATAAATAAATGAAATCAATAAATAAGGAGCTAAGCTACTGATTAAACTGTCGACTTTAACCACTTGCCGACCGTCAACCGCAGGTTGACGGCGACAAGATGGCTCTGCTAGGCAAACAGCCATCATACGACGGCAGCTGCCAGATCGAGCACTCGCTTACTGTGTTCCGGGGGGGGCCAGGGAGCGGGTGCCGCCAGCTACCCGCGATGCCCCCCCCTGGAGTGAAAGAACGGAGGTCCGCGTATGTAAACACGGATCTCCGTTCTGTGAGGGGGGGAAGGACTGTGATCACAGCCTTCCTCTATATGGAAGCTGTGATCACTATCCTTCCCCTGCTAGGGCAGCCCACACACAGTTAGAACACGCCCAGGGAACACAGTTAACCCTTAGAGCCCCCCCTGCAGGTTAACCCCTTCACTGCCAATGGCATTTACACAGTAATCAGTGCATTTTTATAGCACTGATCGCTGTATAAATGCCAATGGTCCCAAAAAAGTGCCAAAATGGTCCGACATGGCCGCTGTAATATCGCAGTACCGCTAAAAATCGCAGATCGCCGCCATTACTAGTAAAAAATTTAAAAAAATAAAAACCCCAGAAATGAATTCTCATCATCCGTCAACGCGGCAACTTTTGCGTAAACCAATCAATAAACGCCGATTGCAATTTTTTTTTATCACAAATATGAGGAAGAATATAAATCGGCCAAAACCGTTGAAAAAAATTGTTTTTTTATATTTTTTTTTGGATTTGTATTTTAGCAAAAAGTAAGAAATTCGTTTTTTTTTTTGCAAAATTGTCGCTCTTCTTTTGTTTATAGCGGCGATCAGAAATGATGCAGCGGTGATCAAATACCACCAAAAGAAAGCTCTATTTGTGGGAAAAAAAGGACACAAATTTTGTTTGGGTACAACCTCACACGACCGCGCAATTGTGAATTAAAGCGACGCAGTGCCGAATCGCAAAAAGTGCTCCGGTCCTAAAGTGTGAAATCCTTCCGGGGCTGAAGTGGGTAAACAACTTTTATGGTGGCTTTTATTTTCCAATTTATCATTAAAAACCACATCAGAAGATCTCAACATTATTCTCTGCTCTTAGTAAAAAAGTAGTGCTTTTATTGTCGCCATGTATAATGATCATCAAAACAAACATTTAACATTAATTAAGTATAGGAACAGTGGTTTTATATAATATCTAAGGGCTCAATTACACCACAATCTCTGCGTTCACTGTGCATTTCTGCAAGCGTGTTTGTGCATGTTTTCAGTGCGTTTACAGTGCATTTTTGGAATTTTTTTTCATTTATTTCAATTCATTGTCTTTATTAAGTTGCATTTGCGTGTGTTGCATTTGCGTTACTAAGTTGCATTTGCACATTTGCAGTGTGTATGCTTGCATTTACATATGTTTTAGGTAAGTTCCAGTGCAGGCAAATGCAGCATGTTGTTCTTTTTTTTCAACACCCATGACAGCACTGCGGTGGTGTAAACTAGGCCCACTGGAATACATTCATTTTTCTTGCACATGCATTTGTACTGCATTTTTGCTGCACCTTACTGCATGCACTGTAAATGAACCCTTAAAGCAGAACTCATGTGTATCTGAGCACAACAGAATGAAACTGCTATTTAATTCTATAGCGCTACCCCCAAAGGAGCCACTAATAGATATGGGTCCTTCACTCTTTTCTAGGCCCTAGACAGAGCCTCATCCCTGCTGACACCACCAGAATACCTTTGCCGGGTCCCAGCAGTCATACAAGGAGGATACACACCAGCTGTGATAAAACTGAACAGGTTGTATTGATAGAAATAGAATGGTAAGGCAATAAAGTAGTTTAGTATCAATAAAAAGTGTAGCACAACAAAAACTAAAAATTTCCTATCAAATACTTACCGTAATTCTCCTTTTCTGATAGACTCCATGGCAGCATATGTGTGGGTTGGCCCCGCCTCCATAACTACCCTATAGGATCCCTCTCTCATAAATCTTTGCTCCACACCCAGGCCGTGTTCCATAACTAGCCTAATCCAGTTATTGGGAGGGGACTCCTGCTACCATGGAGTCTATCAGGAAAAGAAAATTACGGTAAGTATTTGATAGGAAATTTTCAGTTTTCCTGACAGACTCCATGGCAACATATGTGTGGGAAATAACTCGCTACACACACGGATGGGAAAATGCTGAGCAAAGAAAAATGAATTAACACCGTCAACCGACAGTACTTGCAAACCAAAACTGACAGAAGATAATGCAGCCGGTTCAACACAATAGTGGGACATGAACGTATTGATAGATGACCAAGAAGTCGCCTAGCAGATTACTTTATGAACATCATGGCGAGAAGCTGCCCACAATGTGGGGGAGCCAAGCCCTTCACCCTATAAGCCCATTGGATAGCCTGAACGATCCTTGCAGCGATTGATCTGATTGAGGCCCGCATTTCTTTCTTCTTCCATTGAAGAAGTATGAAGAGGTAATCTGATTTCCGAATGGGAGCCGTGGCTTCCAGATACTGTCACAGAATGTGCCCTACATCCAGAGGATGGACGTCTGGATCATCTGCTGATCTGAAGGTGGGAAGCACGATCTCCAGATTCTCGTGGAAAACTGTGGTCACCTTCGACCCCAGCATGGAAACTACCACCACTCTGTCAGGGAAGAAAGTGAGGAAAGGCTCCCTTGAACCTAGATCCCTGATCTCAGACACCTTTTTCGCTGATGAAATGGCTACTAGAAAGGTGGTTTTCAGAGTAAGTTCTTTAAGCGAGAGTGGATTGTTAGGAGGTGATCCAAGCTGGGAAAGGAACTCCAGGAAAGGAGGGAGGTCCTCTTTGGGAACCTCGGCTTCTTTTGTGGTCTATGTCTGATTGCCCCCTTGAAGAATTGGTGGACTAGGGGGTCCCTAGCCCAAGAGACACCTATGAATGCCGAGATGGCTAATACCTATACCAGCAGGGAGCTCACTGATAGGGCCAGGTATAAACCCAACTCTAGGAAACTTAAAATGTCCTGAACTGCAGGGGTGTCACATAAGTTAGACCTGGGATCCATGTGGTCCGAGAATCTGGCCCAGATTCACTCGTATAATTTGTTGGTGCTGCTTCTCCTGGAATTCAGGAGGGTGGGGATGGCCTCTTCTGGACAACCTAGAGCTTCAAGCCTTCCCCTCTCAAAAACCATACCATGAGGTGTAGGTGAGATGGACAGGGGTGCAGGGCCGCACCCTGAGTCAGAAGGTCCAGTCTGAGCGGCAGGGGAACTGAGTCTCCGAAGGAATTGGAGTATCACGGGCACTGGGGGAAAGGCATAAGCTCTGTGGCATCTCCACTGGTCTGTAAGGGCATCTATCCCATAGGCCTGAGGGTCCTGGAACCTCGAGTAGTACTTAGGCAACTTGTTGTTGCATTGAAAGGCGAAGAGGTTGACCTCTGGCTTCACCCTCAGGGTCAAGACCCAATCGAACACCTCCCTGTGGAGAACCCACTTGTTTTTGTCCATTTCTACTCGGGAAAGAAAATCTGCCTGGGTATTCTGGACCCCAGGAATGTACACTGCTGAAATGTTAATAAATGAATAATGTGCAGTGCTACATTATTTATAATAATTTATTATTATTGTTTTGGTGAAGTGAAAACACTAGGTTTGTGTCAGCAGCCACCAATTGGAAGATTATTTTTTAAGATATATTTGCGCTGATTTTTTATTTGCATACTGCTGAAATGTTGGACAGGTTCTTCTGCGCCCAGTCCATGATAGGCTCTACCTCCCATGGTAATAACCCACTGCAAGTTCCGCCTTGCTACCTTATGTAAGCCACTGCAGTTGTATCGTCCAGCCTGAGCATTATGGATGAATTCGCTGCTAGATGATGAAAGGCTAGCAGTGCTTTGAATGCGGCTCGGAGTTCTAGCGTGTTGGACACTATCCCCTGAGAAAGGAGGCCCCTGGCCCCTCTGCAGACTCTTTCCTCAGCTCTCTGGCTTGACATATTGGCGGCCTGTAGCCACTGATCCCATGTGGTTTACAATTCACCTACATGTGAGTATCCTCTTTGGGATGAGTGGTCATCTCTCTCCCTCCACACTTACAACTTCCCCTCTTGCAATAATGCATAGTGAAC
This sequence comes from Glandirana rugosa, assembly GCA_018402905.1. Classification (NCBI taxonomy): domain Eukaryota; kingdom Metazoa; phylum Chordata; class Amphibia; order Anura; family Ranidae; genus Glandirana; species Glandirana rugosa. Next base: position 84,040 of record BLSH010537001.1, on the reverse strand, counting down.
TCCATTGATTGATTTATTTTTTTGCAGATTTTTGGTGCTATTGCCCCTGAAGAGTGGTTGAAACAAGAAACGCATCGGGCTTATGACATGCACCAAAATCAACAAAGTTTTTACAACTAGTTTTTATATATTGGTATGTTTTTACCAAGATGTCTTGTGACTATGTGCATTTGAGAATGGCTACAATACAACACAAGAAAGGAAGTGAGGATCTGGTCATTAATCTAGTATAAAGACCAAAAGGGTCGGTTAAGGGTGGTTGTCAGGAAAATAGCAGTTTCCGGCCATCCCAGGCTGTCTGTACGCGTCAATGGCGCCAAACAGCCTATTTAGGCGTCCTACTCCCTGTAGCAGGTGCTGTCTGTTCTACAGCAATACCGTGTTCCCGTGTACCGTGTTCCCTAGCAACCTGAAATCTTTGCACTTCCTGTTCCTGTGACCCCGGCTTGACCTGACCATCCGTGATTCCTGCCTGAACCGACCTCTGCTTGTCTCTTCTGCCTGATTCCTTTGTACCTCGCTGCCTGCCTGCTGATGACCCTGCCTGCGCCCGACCATCCATCTGCCTGCTCCCTTTTTACTGCCTTGCCTGAACGTTGCCGACCCGGCCTGAACCACTACTCTTCAGTCTTGCACGGACTTCTGGAAGACATCCTACCATCATCTGTGTCTAATCCAGCCCTCGTGCTCCCCTGCCGTAAGAGAGGTTGTTCCCCGCACAAACCAGACTCCACCGCCAGGAATGTGACAGTAACAGACAGCCATGACAGAGTCTGTGCGGGGACCCTCTCCAATGGATGAACTATGCCAGCACCTGGCCGGCCTTACACAAGCCGTGAAGGGTCTACAAGAGGGCTAAGCGCAGCTTGAGGAGCATATGCAAGAGCTCTCTGCGCCCATGGTACCTGAGACTGTACCAGCTGCTGCCGCTCATACTGTTGTGGCACTGCCATTCGAACCCCGGGTCCCCATGCCTGAACATTTTTCAAGGGATCGCAGGAAGTTCTGGGCGTTCAGAAATGCCTGCGAACTGTACTTCTCACTCCAGCCCCGTACATTATCCCTGGAGAGGACCAAAGTGGGCTTTGTGATTTCTCTTCTGCTCGGAGACCCCCAGGCCTGGGCTCACCATCTCCTGGAGCAAAAAGCGGCGGCTGTGTCTAGCCTGGCCCAGTTCTTCCATGCCATGTCCCAGCTATACGAGGACCCACATCTAGCCGCCTCAGCCAAAGCCGCTCTCCAGCAGGGCCAGCGGACAGCAGAAGACTATGCCGCCGAGTTCCGGCATTGGAGAGCACGAATTGGAATGATGTGGCTCTCTGCCACCAGTTTCGTTTGGGTTTATCCGAGCCCTTAAAGGACGAATTGGCCGGGTTTCCCCATCCTTTGGACGCCCTTGTTAACCTGGCCATTCAGCTTGACCGGCGCCTCAGGGAACGCAGGGCCAAGCGATCTAAGGGCTCAGCACGCCCCGCCTGGATGCCTTCTGGATGCCGAGTTGCCCCAGTCCAGGACTCCCGTCTACAGATCTGTCTGAACCCACGAAACTCGGACTTCTCTGCCCCTCTCTTACTCGCGAAGAGAGGCAACGCCGCAGGGATGACAACATGTGCCTTTACTGTGGAGAACCTGGACATCACGTTAGGACTTGCCCAGTTAGGCTGCATAAGCGCCCTACAGCCGCAGCCAGTGTCTCACCCGTACCACCACAAAAGGTCACTCACTTGGCCCTACCCTTCTACTTGCAGCTCGCAGACAAGAGTATTCCGGTCCATGCCATCATAGACTCCGGAGCTTGTAGTTGCTTCCTGGATTAGGCATTTGCGGCTCATCACCAGATTGCTCTGCAATCCAAAGCACACTGGATGGTGGAGCACCTAGCCGATGGATCTACCATTAACTCCAGACTCGTCACACACGAGACCACTCCGCTGCCTGTCTCCACGCCCAGCAAGCACCAAGAACTTCTGCGGTTTGATGTAATCTCATCAACTCTCTTTCCCAACATTGCCTGCAAACGGCCACTGAAACGGCCCCAATCCTGCTATGCCTGGACTCTGACCCAGACCCTGAAACTCGCCGGGCCGTTCCACCCGCATACCACTCCTTTTTGGATGTGTTTAGTAAGAAGGGCGCAGACAAACTACCACCTCACAGGCCTTATGATTGCCCCATCAAGCTCCTTCCCGGGGCAGAAGTCCCCTTTGGATTAATTTTTCCTCTCACCGAGCTCGAACTGGTGGCCCTTAAGGCCTATATAGATGGTAACCTGAAGAAAGGGTTTATCCGCCCGTCCACATCCCCAGCAGGAGCAGGAATATTCTTTGTGGAAAAAAAGGACCACTCATTGATGTGACCCTGCATCAATTATAGGGAACTCAATAAGATCACGGTGAAGAACCGTTACCCTCTCCCTCTGGTACCTGAGCTCTTCCAGCGGTTGGGGACGGCTACTATATTCACCAAGTTGGACTTGCGGGGAGCCTACAATCTGGTCCGTATCAGGGAAGGCGATGAGTGGAAGACCGCCTTCCGTACTCGTTTTGGGCACTATGAGTACCTGGTTATGCCCTTCGGGCTCTGCAACGCCCCTGCAACGTTCTAGCATTTTGTGAATGATATCTGTTCGTGATCATCTATTTAGATGATATTCTGATCTTCTCTGCCAATCTGGATGAACACCGGCAGCATGTAGCCAAGGTACTAAGTTGTCTCGGCCAGCACGGGCTCTACGCTAAAGCGGAGAAGTGTGAATTTGAACAATCCAGCATTCTTTTCCTGGGATTAATCATATCCGTCACGGGAGTCACCATGGATCTGCAGAAAGTGGCTGCTATCCTGGAATGGCCGGTACCGGTGGACAAGAAGGGAGTCCAGCGGTTTGTTGGTTTCGCCAACTTTTACAGAAAATTTATAATAGGATTCTCAGCCATCATCTCACCAATTACCCAGATTACTAAGGAAGGTGTCCAGTTCCAATGGTCCAGCAGGGCGCAGGCAGCCTTTGAGAAACTTAAGAGACTTTTTACCTCGGCACCTATCTTAAAGCACCCAGACTCAACCCTGCCATATGTCCTGGAAGTGGACGTTTTGGAAAACGCAGTAGGAGCTGTTCTCTTGCAGAGACATGGCCCCAAGGCGTCACTGCACCCTGTGGCGTTCTTTTCTCACAAGTTATCAGCACCGGAAAAAAACTATGACGTCGGGGACAGAGAGTTACTGGCCATTAAATCAGCACTAGAGGAGTGACACTATCTGTTAGAAGGTGCTGCTCACCCCATCCTTATTTACACTGACCACAAGAATCTAGAGTACCCGAGAACGGCAAAGAGATTGAGACCACGTCAAGCCCGGTGGGCACTCTTCTTCTCTAGATTCTCCTTCCACCTCACATACAGACCCGGATTGAAAAATACAAAGCCGGGACCACCAGTTCCCCCGATCACTGGCTATCAATGAAAGATGGACTATTGTGGCATGGTAACAAAATTTTTGTGCCTGAGGATTTACGAGTTCCTGTTCTCCAGATTTGCCACGATCACAAATTGGCTGGGCACTTTGGCACACGAAAAACAGCAGAACTGCTTCAGCGGTCCTTCTGGTGGCCACAGGTGGATGGAGACTGCAAGAAATATGTCAATGCATGCCCCACCTGTGCAAGAAACAAGAACAACAAGACTAGAGCCTGGGGGCTACTAAACCTGCTTCCTATACCTGAGAAACCATGGGCAATGATTGCCATGGACTTCATTGTTGAGCTGCCCTTGTCAGAAGGTTACTCCACAATCTTTTTAGTGGTAGACAGGCTAACGAAGATGGCCCATTTCCTTCCAATGAAGGGCACACCGGATGCACCCAAGACAGCAGAGGTCTTTATCCGGGAAATTGTCAGGCTCCACGGAGTTCCCATGAACATAGTATCGGATCGTGGAGTCCAATTCACCTCAAGGTTCTGGAGGTCCCTGTGTGCTTCCCTAGGCATTGAACTATCTTTCTCCTCAGCCTACCATCCGCAGACCAATGGTCAGACTGAAAGAACCAACCAGACCTTGGAACAATACCTGTGATGTTTCTCCTCCTTTTCACAGAATGATTGGGCTTCCTTGTTACCACTGGCCGAGTTCACGTATAATAATACAATCCACTCCGCCATGGGGCAATCCCAATTTTTTGCAAACTACGGCTTTCACCCATCCTTCATCCCAAACATAGTCTCTGAAAGCCTGGTGCCAGCCGTACAGAGTATAGTGAAATTCATCGAGGATAACAACAAGTTACTGCAGGAAACCATGGCCAAGGACCAGGAAGGATACAAAGAGACTTTTGAAAAGAAGGGGGGAGCTGAACCTGGAACCCAGTGAACGGGTTTGGTTGGCGACAACCAATCTGAAGATGGCCTGCCCATCCAAAAAATTAGGACCTAAGTTTATTGGACTTTTTCAGTCCTCCTTTTTGCTCCAGGAGATGGTGAGCCCAGGCCTGGGGGTCTCCGAGCAGAAGAGAAATCACAAAGCCCACTTTGGTCGTCTCCAGGGATAATGTACGGGGCTGGAGTGAGAAGTACAGTTCACAGGCATTTCTGAACGCCCAGAACTTCCTGCGATCCCCTGAAAAACGTTCAGGCATGGGGACCCGGGGTTCGGATGGCAGTGCCACAACAGTATGAGTGGCAGCAGCTGGTACAGTCTCAGGTGCCATGGGCGCAGAGAGCTCTTGCATATGCTCCTCAAGCTGCGCTTAGCCCTCTTGTAGACCCCTCACGGCTTGTGTAAGGCCAGCCAGGTGCTGGCATAGTTCATCCATTGGAGAGGGTCCCTGCACAGACTCTGTCATGGCTGTCTGTTACTGTCACATTCCTGGAGGTGGAGTCTGGTTCGTGCGAGAAACAACCTCTCTTACGGCTCTGGTTCCAGAACCCCTGGTAGAGCAGACAGGGAGCGCTGGAGCACAGGGGAGCACGAGGGCTGGATTAGACACAGATGATGGTAGGATGTCTTCCAGAAGTCCGTGCAAGATTAATAGGGTGGCCTATGAACTTGAGCTCCCCAACACCCTAAAAATTCACCCGGTCTTCCATGTGACCCTGTTAAAACCTGTTGTTCGGGACTCCTTTACTGACCGGAGCGCTAACCCCCCAGAACGAGTATTAGTCAATGGGGAAGAGGAATTTGAAGTGGAAGCTGTCCTGGACTGCAGGAAGAGGGGTAATGGCATCCAGTATCTGATCAAATGGAGGGGCTTTGGCCCCGAAGAAAACTCTTGGGAGCCTGAAAACAATATTCACGCTGAAGAATGCATTAAAACTTTCTGGAGAAGCAACCCGGCTAAGTGTACCCGGTTGGGCATTCGGAGGCTGCCCCTTGGGGGAGGGGGGGCAGTGTCAGTAAAATAGCCGTTTCCGGCCATCCCGGATTGTCCGTGCACACGCCTGTGCCTGCCAACGGCACCAAACAGCCTATTTAGGCGTCCTGCTCCCTGTAGCAGGTGCTGTCTGTTCTACAGCAATACCGTGTTCCCTAGCGACCTGAAATCTGTACACTTCCTGTTCCTGTGACCCCGGCTTGACCTGACCACCCGTGATTCCTGCCTGAACCGACCTCTGCTTGTCTACGACCACTCTTCTGCCTGATCCCTTTATACCTCACTGCCCGCCTGCTGACGACCCTGCCTGTGCCCGAGCATCCATCCACCTGCTCCCTTTGTACTGCCTTGCCTGAACGCTGCCAACCCAGCCTGAACCACTACTCTTCAGTCTTGTACTGACTTCTGGAAAACATCCTACCATCATCTGTGTTTAATCCAGCCCTCGTGCTCCCCTGTGCTCCAGCGCTCCCTGTCTGCTCTACCAGGGGTTCTGGAACCAGGGCCATAAGAGAGGTTGTTCCCAGCACGAACCAGACTCCACCGCCAGGATTGTGACAGTGGTGGAGACTAGCAACTACCATATACCTAAAAATATATACGTTTGTTTGAGCTACTTTTACCCCTGGGATATTTAGGTAGGAGTCACCAATAGTAATTTAACATATAAGATATAAAATATTAGTTGTATACATTTTTATTGAAGCATTAGTTAAAATAATGTTAAAAAATGGAACACAGATTAAAACATAGAGCAATTACAGGTTATGCCACAAATAAAGTACAAATTAGACACAAGGTAAAAAATTGTAATAAAATTGATTACGAAGTTATTTTTACATATGTTGATTATAAAATATAGAATATACAATTTAATGATAACCACTGAGGATGGATTTATAGGGTCCCCATTTTCATCGAGTTTGTTTGCATATATAAAAATCCATATACCATCAACGATCAGAGGTGGTGACAGTGTTAGGACCGCCACCTCAGACCAAGCACGACCCTTGTTGGAGAGAATACCGGGACCAAGGTCTTGGGGACCATCTCGTCTGTCCCTCGCGACCTCGTGTCCCCTCGTGCTCCCGACCTAATTTGTGTCTACTACCATCCTAC
>BLSH010537001.1:63812-74527 GCA_018402905.1 Glandirana rugosa | reverse complement strand
TGGAAGAGTCATCAGAAGAAAACCTCTTCTACGTCCTCACCACTGAAAATCAGCGTTTGAACTTTGCAAATGAACATATAGACAAGCCTGATGCATTTTGGAAACAAGTTCTGTGGACCGATGAGGTTAAAATTTAACTTTTTGGCCGGAATGAGCAAAGGTACGTTTGGAGAAGAAGGGGCACAGAATTTAATGAAAAGAACCTCTGTCCAACTGTTAAGCATGGGGGTGGATAAATCATGCTTTGGGGTTGTATTGCAGCCAGTGGCACAGGGAACATCTCACGAGTAGAAGGAAAAATGGATTCAATAAAATTTCAGCAAATTTTGGATGGTAACTTGATGGCATCTGTGAAAAAGCTGAAGTTAAAGACACAGCATCTAAATTGACAATCCACCTCAATTCTCGCTGGAGGAGAAGTTTATTAACATCTCCCCCATGAGGGACAGAGTGTATATGGTCCAAAACTTAGATTGACACCCTGGGTATATGACCTGCATGCACCTGTACCACATGTTTACCCCATGGTAAATCTGGATCTTTTTTTCTCATTGCCAATACATGTCTGTATAACCGTTTCCATAGCTTTTGAACAGTTTTGCCCACATAGAAGCATCCACATTGGCAGCGTAGAAGGTACACAACTCTCATGGTTTGGCAATTCACAAAATATTTGGGTGAAAATTTGTGGCCATTTGGAAGAATGGGATTTTTTTGGCTATCTATATAGTAACAGTATGAGCAAGCCCCACATTGGAAGGTCCCCAGAGTTGTACAGGGGTCCCCAAGTTTGACACGCCCGTCTGTATATGATCAGGGGTGCCGGAGGAACAAAGGGGCCCACATGGGGATCAGTAATAAGCAGGTGCCAATATTTCGTTAGTATTTTTTTAATTGCATGGTGTTGTGTGGAATAGGTAGCATTGATCCTACTTGTTGGCTCTACATCTTCCTGTTTCTTATTCTTTTCTGCAAACAATAAATCCTGTCTTTTGGTTCTGATAACTCTCCTATATGCTTTTTTTAAACATTTATGGCTGTACCTATTGACAACAAGCGCTGTCTCAGTAGGTTAGCCTCATGTTTGAACATATTATCATCTGAACAGTTTCTCCTAATCCGTAGATATTGACTGTAAGGGATTGAGTTTACCAGAGGACGGCATGGAAACTAGATGAGTGAAGAATTGTGTTTCCTGCTGTAGATTTCCTAAAGAGTTTACATGCCAGTATATTGTCTTCACCTTTATAGACCTCTACATCCAGGAATGTGATCCTGGATGTGTCAAATGACACAGTGAATTTCAAATTGTAGGTGTTGGCATTTAGGGCCACCAGACAGTCCTCTGGGAGTTTCACTGGGCCATCCCACAGTACAAATGTGGCTTGCATACCTCAAAAAGTTGTCATCCAAAAGTAAAATTCACTCCCACTCCCCCAGGTACTGGTTGGCGTAAGCGGGGGCACAGCATGTCCCCATAGCCACCCCCTGCACTTGAAGGTAGTGGGAGCCATCAAAAGTAAAGATATTATGCTTAAGGATGTGCTCCATGGTGGCTCATCTGTGCCAACACCTTCCGAATGACCATTATCCCCTTATTGTGTGGTATTGAGCTATAGAGGGCCTCCATGTCAATGGTGGTAAGAATGGTATCACCAGAGAGGCGGATGCCCTCCATCATTTGTAAAAAATGTGTAGTTTATGAATGAGGGTAATTCTGAGACAAAAGGTCTCAGATGTTCATCCACCAATTTTGACAAATTTTTGGTTATTCCCCCATTTCCCGAGACCATTGGTCGCCCGGCTGGGTTGTTTAAATCCTTGTGGGTTTTTGGTAGGGAATAAAAAGTCGGGAATCTCTGGTGGGTAGTTCGAATAAAATCCCACGTTTGTTTCGAAATCGTGTTGTTATAGTAGGCACCATCTACTAGTAAATAGAAGTCTTTGTAAAAAAACTCAATCGTTGATTTTTCTATGGGTAAATACCAATCAGCATTACTCAGTATTCTAGTGCACATATTAACATAGTGGGCATTGTCCATAAGGACAATGTTTCCACCTTTGTCCAATGGTTTTATTGTAATTTGAAAATTGTTCGATAGGGTTTGAAGAGCCTTGTTTTCCTGTGGGGATAAATTGTATATGGCAGAGGAGGTTGTCCAAAGTGTTTTGATCTCTTGGGATACCAGTTTCAAAAAGGCAGATACACCCTGGTTGGAACTTTGAGAGGGGTAGAGAGAAGATTTTTTTCTTTAATTTGGATTTGGTTGGTTGTTGTATTGTATTGTCTTTGGGATCATTGGTGTGTTCCAACATTGATTAAATGTCAATGTTATCAATGAGATCACCAGGTTCATTCTCTTCCAACAAACAAATTAGGTTGGCAGTGTCCTTAGGTGCGAGGTTTCTCTGTCTTGGACGCTTCCCTTGAGTACATACTACCCAAAAGGAGTTTCCGTGTATAGAGATGTATATCTTTTATCATTTCAAATTTGTCCAGACGATGGTCTGGACAAAATGATAATCCATTGGACAAAACTGAAATCTCTTTGGGGGTGAGTGTATGTGAGGACAGATTAATAATTTTAAATTGTGAGTTGGTGCTGCTATCTGAATGTGATACAGAGTCTAGGTGGGTGGGTGATTTGCTGTGGGGTTCCCGTTTTTTGGGAAGAAAATTGTGGGGATTTTAGGTGAAACAGGAGTACTACCACCATTAGCAGAAGCAAAGTTGGGTACATTACCTCGTGTTGGAGGGATAGAACCCTCTATATTACCCAAAGCTGATAGAGAGGTGTGCTCAGAAGATTGTTTGTTCGGTCCAACTCCTGGCCGTTGGATGCCACGGTGGAGGCATACACAGGACTGCAGGGTCAGCCACTCAACACATCTGATATTACTTAAGGAAGAGACAGCTCTACTCCTACTCTGTGGCTGCCTTACCCTGCCTCTCATGCCTCCCACCCCTCTTCTTTCCTCTCGCTTTCCCTATTGGGAATAGACATACTGTATAACTCCATACTACTTACTCCATTGACCCCACACTCCCCAGCTGGCTACGCCCCAGCTAAATATTATCCAGGGGAATTACAATCTTACTAACCGACTCAACTGTGTGGGTCTCTTTGGAAACAGGTCTGACTGACCAGGATCTATATGGGATTATATTGGGGTGTCTGTGGAAGTGACGGATACTTATTGACACACTATTTGATGACAAAGAGACACACAATGTCTCCTTACTTCCTCTCTCCTCTGAGAGGTTGTGGCTAGGAACACATACAGCATTATAGACATTATACTGCAAAAGTACACACGCTATATGTCCCGTGAAGAAGGAAAAGACTATTGAGAAAAGTTTCCGAAACATGTTGGGACTCTCCAGCAAAATTATTTGCTAGTGTGACTATACTTATTGTTTACTTACCTGTTCTGTGTACTTTATTTGTGGCATAACCTGTAATTGCTCTATGTTTTAATCTGTGTTCCATTTTTTAACATTATTTTAACTAATGCTTCAATAAAAATCTATACAACTAATATTTTATATCTTATATGTTAAATTACTATTGAAGACTGCTACCTAAATATCACAGGGGTAGAAGTAGCTCAAACAAACTCAATACAACACAAGGTTTGATACCTTTCATTACACTATGGTTTGTTATGTTATTTGGTATTTTTCTATCATTGGTTGTATATTATGCGACTGTTGAGCCCACATTTTGGGCATTTATTATGTTATGGTGTCATTTTCTACCAATATAATGATTTTACTTAACTCTAACTGATCCCTTGGCCTCACTTACCAACCTCATTCAAAGTCCCAAAAACTCCCCTCTTATTGCATACAAATAGGGATGGAGACCCACGTCTTATTTAAAGTCCCAAACCTTTTTTCTTTATCCACTGTTGCTGGCGTCAGATGTTATGGTGACCTATGTGATGGGGACAATCAAATGAAACCTGTGGAGAGTTTCCGGCTTAAGACACCAGAGAAGGGACCCTTTCATGGCCGAGGTGAGGTATATGCGCAGGTTCTTGCTGTCTGGTCTCCATTGTTGGAGAAATCCCCTCTGAAACGGTCGCATATGTCACTGTGCCCACTTCACCAAGGGAATTGTTACTACCATGGTGCCGATCAGAGAGATGGTCCCCCTCACCGTGTTGAAGTGGGCTCAGAGAAACACTAGAGACTGTGAGGGCTGCAGGTGACTCTTCCCTAGATTCAGGAGCCAAATGAACTCTTGAAGAGTGGAGATGACCAGGCCGCCAGCCTAAGTTCCTGGATAGGCGAACTCCTGGCCACCTCACTAGAGAAGCCACTGAGTATCTCCACCACATTGTCGGACCAGACCCCCATGGCCTTTGAGATTGTTGCCAGGGTCGGTTTGCAGGCCACGCCTGCCGTCAAGTAAATCCGTCTTAGATCGGAATGGATCAGTCTCTCCAGGGGGTCTTTGAAGGAGACTGTGTCTTCTAAGGGGAGGGTCACATATCTGACCAGTCTCATCAATGCTGCATCCACCAGGGGTGCTGTTTCCAATTGCTTGACCTCTTCCTCCTTAAAGACATAGAGCTTCTGGACTTTGGGAAGCATGGAGCTCTTCCTCTCCACCTTACCCCATTCGTTGGTTATAATTTCACCCAATTCGGTTAGGAAGGGGACGTATTGGCGCTCTTTACTAAGTTGCTTAAAGAACTTTTTCTGTTTTGGAGGAGATACGGCTGGATCTTCCAGGTCCAAGGCCTCTCTAACCACCTTTACCAGGGAGGGAACCAAGGAGTATTCAAAAACCGCCGTTGGGTCTTCAATGGCTGACTCGCTGTCTGAAGGAGCAGCAGATGGGCGATTGAGTTGGGAGGAATCCCATGTGTTGTGCAGTTGCCCCTTTCCCGTTGGGGACCATACTGGTTCTGGCAGAGACTCCTGAAACTGACGGGCTTCCCTTTCCTGCAGGGAATCCCTAACGACTCGCTTCTCCAAGGACTCTAGTTGTTGATCTGTGCCTTTTCTTTCACCAGCTGCCTTGTTGTAACAGTGGTCACATAGTGATTTTCTGGCTGGAACCCGGGTCCTGCACCCCCAACAAGACTTCCCGGTCCCGTCAGCGCGGGATGAAGGTGGGTCGGATCTTTGCTGTAGCGCCTTGAGCCTGAGGGAGAGCCATGGTGCCTGGACCTGGAGGAGGAGTGCTGGCGGTGCGATTTAGACAAACTGCTCCACTCGCGCGAGTTGCGCAGAGGATCGGATCTGGAAGGGCTGTGGGGAGAAAAGGTAAAAAGAAAAGGAACAGAGAGAGAGAGCGAGAGAATAATGAGGACTGGTGCCACTTGTAGCACAGCGTTACCCTGCCAGGGTTTAGATAGAGGAGACGGCCCAGGGTTCTCAACCTGGCAGGTTGAGGGATTCCAGATGATTTGCATACTTAAGAGGAAACTGGCCATTCATTTTCCTGATGTCTTAAAGTCTGTTTCGGGACCTGGAGCCCGGGGATTTCTTAGAGATCCGGGTGGGAGGAAATCCTGGGTCCAGGATTTGGCTTTAGCCCGGACACTGATTGCCCAGTTGGGTGGGGGCCTGATAGGGGCAGTCAGGATCAGGCTTCAGGGTCACACAATTGGGAGATGGCTCCAGACTGGGAGACAGGCGGTCTCCAGGAGTCGAAGACTGCAGGAGGCAGTCTGAGCGTCCATGTCTCCAAGGAGGCAGAGGTGACCCAAGATCGCGCAGTGGCTGATCGCTTATAGCCAGGAGAGCTACTAAGCCATATAGCCAGGAGAGCAATTGTTCGCTTATAAGTCAGGAGGGCTAGGATGTGGTTATAACCAGGAGAGCTAGATATCGTTTATGAGCCAGGAGGCCGAAGGTTTACGTTTCAACAGTGATGGTGGAACCCCCTGTGCGGGAAACCGTGTGATTTCTGTTTACTTTGAACTTTTCTTTTAATAAACATGGGCTAAACATGCCCTCAAACAGAGATCCTGGCTGTTGTGAACTCACTCCAAATGCACATACCACAAGAGCTAAAGACCCCCATGCCACACACTGTACCCACTTCCCTCTCCCTTCCCAGCAGGAGACCTACTAAATAGATCTACATCAATGGGTACCTGCTGTGCGAGGGCTGGCCACCAGGAGGCAGTGAGGCATCCATGCTGGGCAGAAACGCTGACTGTGGGAAAAAGAGATTGTTAGTACCACATCAGAGTCCCCCATGCCTTTCCCCAGGCATATACCTACCTGGGGACCTGCTTCAGGAGCCTGGGGAAGTTGGCGCATTCGCCAGCAATCATTCCCGAGCGCTGCAGGCTTGCCACAGGCTTTAAAAGTGGTGCACCGTGAAGTCATCCCCGGCACCGTGGCGGGGCGCTCATGCGCGAACCAAGTCTCACTCTCATCCCATGGTCGCACATGCGCAGAGTGGCCGCGGGTATCCAGAAGAGGCGAGCAGCAGCTGGAGCCAGAAGAACCAGCCGCTATGACCAAGAGACGGCACCAAGGAGGCATACAAAACAGGGACAGACACAGGTACAAATACAAACCTACACTGCTGCCATTTAAATGATTATGTGCTGGAAAGATCTCGCCACTCCACCCACGATCATGCCAGGCCATGACTAGGGTAGTTCAGATAACACCTGCTACCTAACCAAACTATGCACCCTACCACCCCCCTTGCCTTCAATAACGACACCAGAAACTGTGTTGGGGTTTAATGGCCGGTTCAGCCTTTTATTAAACCAAAACCATAATTGAACATAAACATTCATAACACTCCAGCTCAGAGAAGGAAAGGTTGCAGATCCTTGATGACACCATCTCACACAACTTTGGAATCTGTGATACCATTAAGTTAGGTTCTGTCCCCAGCCGCCAAACACTGCCTCAAGGACTATCCTGACCACAGACTCCTACCACCCTAACTGCCCGGTCAGTGTGAACTGAATCAGACCAACTGGAGGACTCCATACCTGAGATGGGTCCCAACATTTCATCAATATACCTCATATTTTACACCCTCGTCAAGGACCCCAGCCACCAATGACCATCCTCTTCTGGAACTCCAAACAAACATCATCACCAGGGCGGGAGGGAGGGACATTCCTTTCACGATTTTCAGACTGCAAGTGACACCCCCTACGCTCCTCCCTTCAAATACTATCTTTCCTGCTCCTCCCCATCACCCCCGCAACTCACCCAATCAGGTATGACCCCTGACCTTTGTACCCACCTCTGCATTTTAACCGTTTACTGCCTGGTATTTCCTTCCACCTTGTCATGTATGCCCTTTTGCTTATTATTCTATTCCAGCTCCGTGCATTTCTTGACTAGGGTAGTTCAGATCACACCTGCTACCTAACCAAACTATGTACCTTACCACCCCCCTTGCCTTCAGCAATGACACCAGAAACTGTGTTGGGGTTTAATGGCCAGTTCAGCCTTTCATTAAACCAAAACCATATTTGAACATAAACATTCATAACACTCCAGCTCAAAGAAGGAAAGGTTGCAGATCCTTGACAACACCATCTCGCTTAACATTTGAATCTCTGATACCATTAAGTTAGGTTCTGTCCCCTGCCGCCAAACACCACCTCGAGGACTATCCTGACCACAGACTCCTACCACCCTAACTGCCCGGTCAGTCTGGACTGAATCAGACCAACTGGAGGACTGTTTCATCAATATACCTCATATTTTATACCCTCTGCAAGGACCCCAACCGCTACAACGGCACAAGCATGACACCTTATACTTGTGTCAGCCGCCACACCCTGAAAGCCCTCTGGATACCATCCTGTAAGCCCAAACTCCAAAGGTCGATACCCACTGCATTGAGATGTACACCATCCCCCCACAGGTACAGCCAAGTATCAGGCTCCAACTCTGCATGCCTAATCACAAAGCCCCCATTCCTAGCAATAAATCTGCCCACCTATTTGTTCATCTTTATATGAGCCTTGTTCAATTTCTCCACTGACCTGGCCCCTCGCCACTATGTGCGGGCCACACCACAATCATATCAGGGAAGGCAGATGGAACTCGCAGGAAATCCCACTGTACATCCTTAATATTTTGTCTCATGGGACAAAGTCCCAAATCATGCCCCCCAGCATGAAGGACCAAAATGTCCGGATGTCTGTCCAGCCACACAATGCAGTGAACCTCGGGAATGACCCTATGCCACGGCATACCTGGCACCCCAATCCATCTGACCCTACCCTCTTCCCAGGCAACACCCAACTGTCTGCCATTGGGCCTGACCTCCACCCTCTTTGCCCCCCAGAAGACATACGAATGTCCTCATAGTAGAATCCAGACGAGATATCGAGGGAAATCTGTAAAGACATACATATAACCATACACCATATATACCGGAACAGCCCGGCAACAAAAAAATAAAGAAAAAAACAAAAGTCAGACGGACAAGAAAGCACACCCCTCTATGCACCGTTTAAATAAGGTGAGGCTGCACATAAATCCTATTTCTCCTACGTTCACTGACAGACGCAGCTCTCCATTGGCATGTGGGTTATATGCAGATCCTATTAGGAGTTAACTAGGCAAAGAAAGAAAGCAAGCTGGCCCCTCCCAGGGGGCTGTCCTCTCTTTCCCATATAATCCCCCTACTCTGCTCAGTACATCAGTTTTAACATGCCTAGTGCAAGGAGTTGACCTGGCTCCCTTATGGGACCTGCGGTTTAGATTTTTGCTACCGCTTTTTTATTTTTCATCAAGCTAATGAAGACTACTATCAAGAAGCCGGCTGGGGCATAGAGGGTTCCTGGAAAATCCTGTACTTTCCCCAGCATGGCCAGCCGATGCGAGCTAGTCCCAGGCTATAGTGGGTTCCGCTGCATTGTGCCCGTTCCCTGCGGGCGGCCAGTGGGTGATCCCCACTTGTGCCCAGTGTCCAGATTTGATCCTGTCCAGGGGCTTGTGGCCAGCAGCATCCCTCCCCAGCTGGGGAGAAAAGTCTGCGATCGGGTGGCTACCGGCTGCGCCCGTCAGGAGTGGTGAGTGAGCCCCCTTCGGTCCTCAGCAGCCCTTTGGCCTCTAGTGGATGTCCTCGGCGGCCATATTGGAGTCCCTGCATGCTGAGAAAACATGCTGCTGCCATTTTTACTTTCACTTTACTGGGACAGTGTGGCTGGTTGCTGACGGCGCAAGCTCTCTGGCGGTCCTCAGGACGTTTTTCTGTGGCAAAAACAGCAAGTATAGCTGTCTTCCTGGGGGTGCTGGTGGTGGTGGGTGCAGTCCTCATGGGTCTCCCTGGCGTTCTGAGGGGCGATAGTGTGGTTACAGTGTGGGGGTGCCGCTAGTTGTTGTCCTCAGTGCAACACAGTGCAACCTGCGTTGGGGTCCCTGGTGTCCCTAGAACAGCTGAGGGCGGTGTTTGGGGAATTTCTTCCCAGGGTGGGGCCGAGCAAGGCCCGGGGGCCCCTAAGAAGCGCCCTCCTCCCCCTTGTTCCTCAGGGGAGGATTCCGAACCGGAAGTGGCTTCGGGGGTCATGGGGACCCCCGTGGAACTTTCTGAGGGTGAACTTGACCCCTCGGATGATGAGGAAGACCAAGGGGCTAAGGCAGCGTGCGAAAAGGCGCTGGTGGCTGCAATAATATCTGGCATCCATGCGTCTTTGCAACTGGACCAAGATGGCGAGTCGCAGACGTCTACTTATGTCTGCGGGACTGCCAGGCCTCCTAGGTCACCCAGAGCTTACCCTTATGATACATTTTTTGATCGTCTGATCTATCAGGAATGGCAGCGTCCACAGCATTCCTTCGCCATGCCAAAGCGGTTTCCTATCCAGTATCCTTTTGAGGATAATTTCGTAAAGAAGTGGCCGTCCCCCTCGGTGGACCCCCCCCCCCGGTGGCGCGCCTGAACAAGGCTACGACTAATCCCCTGGAGGGGTCATCGTTGTTTAAGGATCCTGCCGATAGGAGGACGGAGGCGGTGTCTAAGGCACTTTTCATTTTGGCAGGATCGGCCTTGAGATCGGCCCTGGCATCTGCCATGGCGGCACAATATCTGTCTGAATGTACGGCGGAGCTGCAGAATGATCTGGACTGCGCCAGAACGCTTGAGGCATCGCAGAAAGCAGAACACGTGTTTCGCGGTATCAAATACCTGTGTGGTGCTGCTCTAGACCTGCTCCCTATGTTGTCCAAAATGTCTGTTTCTGCAGTCATTATCAGACGGGTCCTCTGGTTGCATTCGTGGTCGGGTGACTATGCATCCAAAAAAGGTCTAGCGGACCTCCCTTTTCAGAGTGGCCGTCCCTTTGGACCTCAGTTGGATGAAATCATTAAGGATTTCACTGGCGGGAAAAGTACATTTCTTCCGGAGCCCAGGCGGCGAGAATTTTGCCGCAAGCAGGGGCCTGTCTCTTCGGGTCAGAAGAGCTTTTTTCGTGCCCCTGGCGCAGCGGGCAAGGGCCCGCGAGCCGGCAAGGCTGCTACAGGGGCCGGAAAAAGACCCTGGCAGAGCAAAAACGAAAAAGCAGAGGATAAGCCCTCCTCTGCATGATGGGTTGCCCCCACCCAAAGATCGGGTGGGGGGACGTCTTCTGGGGTTCGCAGACAGGTGGACTGCCCGCATTTCCGACCGGTGGGTGCAGGAAGTGGTGTCCTCCGGCTACAGGATAGAGTTCAGCACTCTACCCCCAGACAGGTTCTTCCCATCGAACTTGAGACTCCCTCGGTCTTC
>BLSH010537001.1:37367-55168 GCA_018402905.1 Glandirana rugosa | reverse complement strand
ATTTGCCACAAACAGGAAGTTAATATCACCAACCATTCCCATTTTATTAAGGTGTATCCATATAAATGGCCCACCCTGTATTTACGGATGCTAGCAGCATGACGATTAAAACCAGTTTATGTTGATTGAGAGAGCTTATTTATTTATTCATTATTATTTGCATTGCGTACTTTTATTGATCCAGCCTTGCCCAATGTAAGTATGTATTGTTAATGACAAAAACCTTGCAAAATCCACAGCTCTGCTCAAGACTCCCCCCTCTTAGGCCGGGTTCACATATGCTGCAGCCTCGGTTCCCAGCATGGGGTCCGGTGCGTTCCTGTTCACCGGTTCAGATGAGAATCAGGTCCGAATTTTTGCCTGAATTCGCACCTGAACCGGACCCAAACATGCACAGGACCCTTTTGGAATGCAGACCGGGGCCACCCCGGACATGTGCGAGAGAACATGTCATGCAAATTGGATGCGTGGAAATATGCTTGTGAGCAAGCCAGAATTAGTAAACGCATCAAGGAAGATGGTTCCCAGGCGGAGACATTGTTATACGCAGTCACTTCATTAATATCTAATAAATACAGCAAGAGGGGCTAAGAGTGGAGTGTGATTGATACATTCTTTCATACTTTCTGTGCATTACTCATACCCGATGGACTGCTGGGGAAGCTGAAAATCCTTTTGGTACTCAGTGCTACTACAGTGGAAGATAGAATTTCTGGGTTCCACTCATGTAAGCGGCTGGCCCAAGAGGTCGTTCACTCAGCACTTCCACCATTCATAGAATGCCTTGGATATTTTTCAGTGAATACAAGGCATTCTCTGATTGGATGAGGTGGAGATAAAGGGTGGTGAAATCACAATCTCCACCTCGCCCAATAAGAGGATGCTTTGAATTAATTGATAAAGTACAAGGCATTCTATGAATGGTGGTAGTGCCAAGCGAGGGACCCTTTGTGGTCTGTGTTCAGTGGAGCAGTCACTCAGTACCCTGAAGATTGTGGCTATCACTGTAGTAATGCCAGCTACTACTGTAGTCATTTGCAGCTTCCTCTGTAGTCCATCAGATATGAGTAAAGCACACTTGGACCAATGTAACTGGTAACGATCCGCTGTCGTTCTGGGATGTGGTCATATGACGGCGCCCCAAAACGGCCGCTCTCATGTGCCCGCGGGGGCGTGCAGCGGGGTGATCGTGCTATGTTCCTAGGAAATAGTGTGACCCCAATCTCGGTAAAGAGCCATGTGATCGTCTGTGTCCAATCACAGCTCATCACATGTAAACAAGAAAGCCCCATTTATCGGCTCTCCTCGGCTCAGGCTCACACTGACAGAGTGTGAGGCGAGGAGAGCCAATCAGTGGCATTTTGTCGCAGGGGAGACATGTACAAGCAGGTCCGTACCAACTGGGGAGCGGGGGGGGGTGTTCCGCCCTGGGTGCCACACATTGGGGGGGCGTTCAGTCACAGTGGCATCACACTATGGGGTGCGCTTGCACTGCGTGACTCAACATCTCGAGGCCCTGGCCGCTCTCTGCTCTGCTCCCGTTGGTATTTTTTTTTTTTAAGGTGAACTAAGCTTTGAACAAACACGCCGCAGTAGCTTGGTCTCATCTGATCTGCGCTCTGACGTCTGCTGCTGCGTTATTGTATTCCTTCTGCTCTGCCCACCACTGCTGTGCTGCCAAGCCAGGCCTGAGTCCTATTATGTAAGTCATAATGAATGTTCTTCTCCGCCCGGGCAGCGTAGCTACACACAGTAGACAGTCGCAGCAGCAGTCCTCCAGTGTTGTTCAGACAACCTCTCTAGGCTAGTAGGCTGCCATCCACCCAGTGCATCAGGCGCCCAGGCCAGTGCACATGGGGGCGGGTGTAGGAGGCACGGGGGGGGGAGGGTGATGTTGGATTGAAATGTGTGTTTGCCCAAGAAGAGCTGGTTAACTGTGAAGGGGGTGTCCAGTGCCAGTCACTTTGAGCTGGACTCTGGAGGGGTGTTTGTGTCTACCTCTGCCCTGCCACCCTGTCTAAGCTAGACTATTAAAGGAGAAGGGGGGGTCACAGGGCAAACACAACCACCCCCCCCCTTTATAAGGTCAGCTCACTCAGCTATTATACGTGGGTGGTGAACACAGAGCAATAGCACCCCCCCCCTATATCAAATCAGCTCAGCTGCTACACTATACCTGGGTGAGTGGGTGGTGGTGGTGGACATAGCAATGGTTGCTATGTCAACCACCCACTCACTCACCCAGGTATAGTTGATGAGCTGGTCTGATAAAGGCGAGTTGTGTGGGGCGTCTACAATCCAGGTGTAGACAGACAGTGATGCACACCCACATCTTGTTGGCATCAGATCCGTCCAGCAAGCAGTCCAGATCACAGCAGCATCTTGCCATCTTCTCTGCGGCGGCGTGCAGCCATCAGATCTCTTCCACCACGATACAGCAAGCAACATGTACAAGCCTTGTCAGCAACAGCAGGTCAGTTACAAAATCTAAATCAAATCATCAATGCCAATGATGCCATTGTCTGCTGTCCCCAGGGACAGATCCGATCTGTTTACAAATTTGTGCAATAAATATTCTTGAACACATTAAAAATTGATGTGGGTGTTTTTACATTTTTTTGGGGGGGTTGCCAGATATAGGATCCGCTCCAGGTGCCAAATGCTCTAGGTACACCCCTGTGTACAGGTAATCAGGGCACTGATCATCAGTGCCCTGATTACAGTACAGCCCCAGCAGTGCCCTTCAGTGCCACCAATTAGTGCCCATCAGTGACACGAATCAGTGCCCATCAGTGACACCAATCAGTGCCCATTAATGCTGGCAGTCAGTGCTGCCTTTCAGTGCCCATTAGTGCCCGCTCATCAGTGCTGCCCATCAGTGCCCATCAATGCTGCCTATCTATGCCGCCTATCAGTGCCCACCAGTGCCATCTATCAGTGCCCATCAGTGCCACCTATCAGTACTGCCTATTGGTGCTCATCGGTCTCGCATATCAGCGTCACCTATCAGTGCTCATCAGTGTAGCATATTAGTGCCTGCTCATCAGTGCCACCTAATAAGTGCCCTTCAGTGCCACCTCATTAGTACCCACCAGTGCAGTCTATCAGTGCCCATCAGTGCCGTCTATTGGTGCTCATCGGTGTTGCATATCAGCGCCACCTATCAGTGCGGCATATTAGTGCCTGCTCATCAGTGCCACCTAATAAGTGCCCTTTAGTGCAGCTTATCAATGCCACCTCATCAGAGCACATCAGTGAAGGAGAAAAATTCCTTATTTACAAAATTTACTGAAAGAAAAACGTTTTTTTTTAACATTTTCAGACTTTTATTTAGCAAAAAATAAAAACCCAACAGTGATTAAATACTACCAAAAGAAAGCTCCATCTGTGGGAAAAAAATGATAAAAAATTGTATTCGGGTACAGTGCTGCATGATTGCGCAATTGTCATTTAAAGTGTGAGTGCTCTGAAAGCTGCCCTTGGCAGGAAGGGGGTAAAAGTGCCCAGTAGGCAAGTGGTTAAACCACATTTATGTTATCCTTCCTTTTTGACCCCTCCCACTTCTCATAATCCCCATCCCTTATAGTTTCCACCCCTTGTGTCAGGTGTATACAGCCCAGCATCACCAGATAGGGTATACAGCATCGCAGATAGGGTATACAGCATCAACAGATAGGGGTATATAGAGTCACCAGATAGGAGTATACAGTCACCATATAGCAGTATACAGAGCCCCAGATAGGGTATACAGTCACCAGATAGGGTTTACAGTCACCATATAGCAGTATACAGAGCCCCAGATAGGGTATACAGTCACCAGATAGGAGTATACAGAGCCCCAGATAGGAGTATACAGTCACCATATAGCAGTATACAGTCACCAGATAGGGTATACAGTCACCAGATAGGGTATACAGAGCCACCATATAGCAGTATACAGAGTTACCATATCCCAGTATACAGAGCCCCAGATAGGGTATACAGTCACCAAATAGGGTATACAGTGACCATATAGCAGTATACAGAGCCCCAGATAGGGTATGCAGTCACCAGACAGCAGTATACAGAGCCCCAGATAGGAGTATACAGTCACCATATAGCAGTATACAGAGCCCCAGATAGGGTATACAGTCACCAGATAGGGTATACAGAGCCACAATATAGCAGTATACAGAGTCACAATATCGCAGTATACAGAGCCCCAGATAGGGTATGCAGTCACCAGATAGCAGTATACAGAGCCCCAGATAGGAGTATACAGTCACCATATAGCAGTATACAGTCACCAGATAGGGTATACAGTCACCAGATAGGGTATACAGAGCCACAATATAGCAGTATACAGAGTCACAATATCGCAATATACAGAGCCCCGGATAGGGTATACAGTCACCAGATAGGGTATACAGTCACCATATAGCAGTATAAAGAGCCCCAGATAGGGTATACAGTCACCAGATAGGGTATACAGAGTCACCATATAGCAGTATACAGAGCCCCAGATAGGGGCTTGCGGCACTGACAGACCCCCCCCCCCCGAAGTCGGGACAAGTCCCGCACTTACCCCATCTAATAGGCAGGCTGGCAGTGTGCACTGTGCAGAGCTCGGCTTGCGGAGAGTGGGCTGGCAGTGTGCAGAGCTCAGCTTGCGGACAGCATGCTGGAGTGGATGGTCTGCGGCGCGGGAGTCGGGACTAAAACCCGGCGGAGTGCTGCTCCTGCGTGAGTAATCATGCAGCCAGCACGTCCGCCACAGTCCCGCCCCCGCCCACAGCATCCAATGCCAGTCAGTCACTGGCTCAAGGCAGCCAAACAGACACAGGCGCACACACATAGTCTTTTATGACTGACCAATCGACTTACTACTTGCTGTCAGCAGACAGCAAGGAGCCGAGAAAAAAAAAGTCAATATTCCGGCGGGGAGGCAGCGCCCAAGCGCCCTTTATTGACCAGCCGCCGCTCTGTATTTGCATCTTTAGCCTGGGTTCATACTATAGCGATACGGCAACCGGCTCAATTCCAGTTCCGTTTTCCACATCACATCTCTCCCGCAGACAGTTCACACTGCCCCCTGTAAACCACTGAGGGTGTCATTACATTGTTAATGACACCCCCAGATCGGGTCACAGATCTCAGTGTGAACTGTGGATTTGGACAGGAATTAGATCACATGGTGTGAACAACCATACGATCCGATTTCAATGCAGGGAAAAAAGGTCCCTGCACCTTTTTTATGCGAATCCAATGCAAGTTCAGTTGTATGGTTGAACTCGCAATGCACAGACATTGCATGTGATCGGCACAGCAATGCGGGTGCGAATCACATCCGATGTCTGTGTCCACATATGTGTGAACCCAGGCTTAAAGTGTATTTATGATCAAAATGTAAAATCATGTATTGATTTCCACATTGAATTTCAATCATTTCTAGCCTACTCCTATTACTCTGAATGATCTTGACATTTGTAAACTTACTTTGTGAAGATCCCAACACATGAATTTCTCTGAATTATGTGATACCTACTCAATATGTCCTGTGAATAGGCACTGCTGTGTCACACATTTCACAGAGCCTGCCTCCTGAACTACAGAGGTACAGGAAAGAATCACAGTTTGCAAGCAGAAAGGTAACATGGGATAAGTAATCCAGTGGAAAATGATGGGCAACAGAACAGTAGCATTTACTACATGATAGGAGATTTTTAAATTGAGCTTATATTGGATTGTCAAATATAACTATCGCTTATATTGCTATTAAAATGCTGATGTTATAAAATGAAAGTGTATGCTGTGATCATCAAACCACAAACCATTAAAGCGGAACAAAACTTTATCTGAGCACCACAAACTGAAACTGCTGTTTAATTCTTTTTTTTCTGGTTCAGTAGTTTATTGAATGTTCAAAGAACTTACAAGATAAAAAGGTTTAACCCTCTTCATGACCAGGCCATTTTTATGATACAGCACGGCCTTACTTTAACTGACAATTGCGTGGTTGTGCGACGCTGTACCCAAATACAATTTTTATCTTTTTTCTCCCACAAATAGAACTTTCTTTTGGTGGTATTTGATCACTTTTGTGGTTTTTATTTTTTACACTATTAACAAAAACAGACCGACAATTTGAGAAAAAAAACTATATTTTTTACTTTCTGCTATAAAACACAATCAATAAAAAAAAGTGAAAAAAGAAATACATTTCTTCATCAATTTAGTCCAATATGTATCCTGCTATATATTTCTGGTAAAGAAAATCCCAATAAGCGTATATTGATTGGTTTGCACAAAAGTTATAGCGTCTACAAATTATGGGATATTTTTTATTTTTTTGTCAATCAACAACTTATAGCAGGACTGCGATATTGCGGCAGACAAATCGGACACTAACTGAAACTTTTTGGGAACCAGTGACACTAATACAGTGATCAGTGCTAACAAATAATGATACTGGCAGGGAAGGGGCTAACATCAGAGGTGATCAAAGGGTTAAATGTATGCCTAAGTTCTGCTTACTAACTGTGGGGGAGGTGCTTTGACTAGGGGAAGGCAGAGATCCGTGTTCCTGCTTAGCAAAAACACAGGATCAAAGTCTTCCCCGCTCACAGAACAACAATCTGCCTTGGTTACATAGGCAGACTGCCGTTCTGCTTGTATCCCAAAAGATCGGCGGATCTGCTGTTCAATCACAACAGGAGCGGGTCGCCGGTGGCGTGCGCCTCAGACCCAGAAGTGTCAGATCATGTACTGAGTACAGAAAATGTATGTGGGGCGGTCGCTAAGTGGTTAAACAGGAGTGTACAAAAAGAGGTGTAACAAGGTACATCTGTGATGGAAAATGCACAGGATGAGGAGTAGATCATCAGATTAAGCTGACATCAGTGTGGATTGGTACCAGATTATAGACTTTCTGAAAAATAATGACATTTGTAATCTGGAAAGTGTAGTAGTTGAAAAGGAAAGATTTTAAGATGTTAGAGGAAGTAAAAGAGGCAGCAGGAACAGGAAAAAGGAAAACAGGAGGGGGGGTAGGGCTCATGAGGGGTGGGGGGTGGAGGTGGAGTTGGCTGGGGGGTGCACAAGTTGGTAATTAATTTGTTTTAATATTCAAACAAACTCACCGAGCCATCCATGTCTCCATGCTTTATTTTGTTGATAAAACATTTTGAAAAACACCTCCTAGCATTGCTAGCCGCAACCATCTTAGGTAAGGGCGGAAGATTTATGTAGAGTTTTCTTCCTGGAATCCACCTGCCCTTAGTTCAGACATGTAGGCAGGAGGGTGTGCTTAGCTGAAAAAGTCCCTTCCCTCCTCCAGATTAAAACAAATGCCCATGAAGACTAATGGGATGTAAGACATACTTTTTCGCCTAGGCCAGAAACCTGGATGCAACTGAAGAAATATAAAAAGCCAGCCATAGACGAGTCAAAAATCAAACGAAAATTCTTGTCGTTCATTTTTTGCATCATTAGTGTTCCACCTGTGACACGCCGGGAGAACACAGCTATTATCGCAAACAGCTATAGCAGCCGCTAGTAATAATCGCATAAGAGAATCTGCCCATTAGCGGTTCGAATCTCGGCCGTTTCCTGCTGAACCAGTCGAGCTTCGAACCTTGTATGGCCAGCCTTACGTTAAAAGCTAGTTATAAACTGATCAGAGTGGTTGGCATTTTTGTTTTATCTGCCAATATGACACAAAACCACCCCCCTCATTTTGTTTTTGTTTTCCTTTAGGCAGGGTTCACACCATTGCGAATTGGATGCGGATTTCCCGCATCCAATTCGCAATAGCAGGAGATTTTGACCGGCTTTCTATGGAGTCGGTTCACATATCTCCGATGTGGCTCCGGTGCGTATTTGCACAGGACTCCTGTGCGTCTTTTGGTCCGTTTCAGGTCTGCATTCAGCCAAAAATCGGACTGAAATCGGACCTGAGAGGGTGAACCAGGACGCACCGGACCCTTGATGGGAGCCTCATTGGTATTAGGTGTGAACCCAGCCTCAGTTATACCTGGCAAGATGAGACAACTGTCAGGTGTAAAAATCTGACAAACACACCCAAACTTAATTAATGAATTGTTTTGAAAAGGTTGGGCTTTTATACTTGGGCTTAACTAAAAGTATCTGCCAAGCCAGTAATGATCACACAACACAGAAAAACACTCCATGCCTTTTCTTATATGTTTGACATTCATCACCTGGCAGGATGTAAGGGGAAATCTCTCCAACTGGAACATAGACAACTGTAAAAACCTGACAAAGACAAAAAATAACGTTTAAATGGAGTTGGGCTTTTCTTGGGTTTCAGCTGCGGAGGTCTGTGGATACATTTAGACCTGGCTCGTATTATTGCCAAAACGTCACCTTTTCTGGGAATGAGCTTCTATATAGCAGTATAAGCATAGTCTAAATAAAACTCTGTATGATATTATTTGGCAGGTCAGTGTATGTTAGAATTAAACATTGCATCAGAAAGCCTAAATCACTTCACCGCAGCTGAAGTCTCCTGCCTGCAAAGCCCAGCTTGCCTTGAAAAGTATTCGGCGCCCTTGACATTTTCCACATTTTGTAATGTTACAACCAAAAATGTAAAAGAAAGGCCCGGAGTCAGAAAAGAAAAAGAATGAACGCAGGGCCGGCATGACAGGGTTAAAAGGAGTTTGGTATGGGGAAGGTGTTTCTGGGCAGTTTAAAATTATTAAAATAGCATGTATACGATTGGTGCAGTGGGCGGTAGCCAGTGAGGCTGCTGAAAGGGGAGATCTGTGGGAGGGCCTCAGGTCTTCAGTCAGAGGAAAGTGTGCTTGAGACAACTACCCACCTTCCTGCCCTTACTATGTTCAGTGATTTGGGTCTGAGGTGGACCGTGTTCTGGGGGAAGGGCTACAAGGTCCTTATATGGGTTTTGATTATGGAAAAATATGTACAATTTTAGGGACCCATCCTCGGTACGGCTCCCATTATTATGGTTGGGACCCGTCCTGGGTGCGGCTCCCATTAGTATGGTTGGGATCCGTCCTCGGTACGGGTCCCATTATTATGGTTGGGACCTGTCCTGGGTGCGGCTCCCATTATTGTGGTTGGGACCCCTCTTTGGTACCGCTCCCATTATTATGGTTGATGGTGGTATCTGCGAGTAGTTGTTTGTTTTCCAGTCAGTGTTTGTTGCGGCTGGAGGCCTAAACATTTACAGTGGTTACGCAAGTACTAGAAGTAGATGCCCATAAGGATCTTGTTACTCCTATTTGTCAGACTGTTCTGGATGTACATATGTTGCGTATATTTATAGGTTCATATGTTTATATGTTGATATGGTATTTTTAATGTTGTTAATAAAAGGCTGCTTAAGAAAAGGTTAGTGGTGGGGTGGTGGTCCAGTGGCCAGGAGAACAAAGCATCTTTTATACCCTAGCCATGTATTTTATTGGGATTTTATGTGATAGGCCAACACAAAGTGGCACATAATTGTGAAGTGGAAGGAAAATGATAAATGGTTTTCCAAATTTTTTACAAATAAAAATGTGAGAACTGTGGCGTGCATTTGTATTACAGCTGCAAGTCTTTTTGGGGATTTCTCTACCAGCTTTGTACATCTAGAGAGTGAAATTTTTGCCATTCTTCTTCCGCAAAATAGTTCAAGCTCTGTCGGATTAGATGGAGAGCGTCTGTGAACAGCAACTTCTTGAACAGCAGTTACAGAATCTCAATTTGATTTAGGTCTGGACTGACTGGGGCATTCTAACACATGAATATGCTTTGATCTAAACAATTCCATTGTAGCTCTGGCTGTATGTTTACGGTTGTTGTCCTGCTGGAAGGTGAACCTATGCCCCAGTCTCAAGTCTTTTGCAGACTTTTCTTTCAGAGGTTTTCTTCTAAGATTGCCCTGTATTTGGCTCCATCCATCTTCCCATCAACACAGACCAGCTTCCCTGTCCCTGCTGAAGAAAAGCATCCCCACAACATGATGTTGCCACCACCATGTCTCACGGTGGGGATGGTGTGTTCAGGGTGATGTGCACCGTTAGTTTTCCGCCACACATTGCATTTTACTTTTAGACCAAAAAGTTCAATTTTGGTCTCATCTGACCACATCACCTTCTTCCACATGTTTGCTGTGTCCCCCACATGGCTTCTCGCAAACTGCAAATGGGACTTCTTATGGCTTTCTTTCAACAATACCATTATGCTTATCGGAAGACATTTTCCCAGAAACTGTATATGCGGTCATAACCTTTGATACTGTACCTCGCAACACCGTAAATAAATTGGCAACTTCAGTTACAGAGGCACCAGCTAAGTGGGCACCAACAATTTGCCCTCTTTGGAACTCAGTAATCTCTGACATGACATTGTATTACTAGCAGCGCAAAAGTGAGGCTTCCCACCTGTTACCTAGGTGTGTCATCACACAGCAGAAGCAAAAGAACGTTACATCACTTCTGCTTTCAAAGGGTAACTCCACTTCCGTGGGGAAAAAAATAGCAAATAAAGAAAAAATAAGTTAGAGCATATAATTGGGACACAAGTCATATTGTCATTGAATGTTATTAAAAATGACCTTTCCTTTTCAATCTGCAGCTGCTGTAATGTTCTGAAAATGCAGTGAAATATGTTCTGTACACAGAATGTGTTCTGACCACTCCCTAGAAACATAATTGTCTGCTTGTGTGATTGGCTCACCAATTTTCCCAGAAGTCTGCCTAAGATACAAGTCATATTTCAGGCATCCCCTACAACAAAAATGTAATTTTTGGTGAGATACTTCTAAACATGTCTAAAGGGATGCAGGCCCTGCAGATTTCCTCATTAGTGCCCAGCAGGTGTACAGCTGACAGATAATTATAAAACCACTCCCATTAGACCCACTCAGAACAGAGGCACAGAGAAACACAGAGGGATTTCTTCAGAATAACAAAAGATAGGAATCTGCAACAAAGTTTGTTATAATCCTTGCAATGTACATAGATCACCCAGAGGTGAATGTTTTTTTTCTCAACAAAAGTGGAGTTACGCTTTAACACAAAACATGTAGTCACTTTCACACCTGCAAATCATGTAGTGTTTCCATATTTTTGTCCAACCCCTGTATAAAGTACAAACAGTGGCCACACCAAGAGCCGTAGTCAAGCTTCGCAGTCATAAAACACAACATTCTGATACTAATGTGTCCTTTACCACTTGATTAAGAGCTCCCAGTATAGCCAATATGCCTAAGAAATGGAGTATACCAAACCTATAGGAGAACCCTATGACTCTTTTGCACTTATACTGTAAGGCTGGCCATATATTATACAAAACCATATAATCTGAAGTCAAACGTAAACACTTTCAATTTGTATGCAATCAGGCAGGCCCTTACACTACATAGTTGAAGGTAAATCCAAGGGAAATTGAACAAGAAAATTGTATGATGAATGGCTAGCTTAAGGCTAGCCATAGATGGGTTGCAGGAAAGAAAATCTCTAGATTCCCCCATCAACACAGACAGCGTTGACAGGGAGTCCCTCCTGCGGAACCATTGTATTCTCTTGGGGTTGCATAACAGCTGCTAGCAACAATAAAATGTAAAATTCGTCAGCCTTTGTTGTACCCAAGTTGATCGTCAATTAACCTGCCAAGCTGGACATGACCCTGTCCATGGCTCCCTAGGGATGAAGGATAGCCATGTGCAGACAGGGGAAAGAGTGAGCATGCTGAGAGTAGAAGTGTGTATCATGGGGGATTTAGACTGACAGCAGCAGGGGCAGAGTACAAGCCACCTGCAGCCCAAAGGAACCCACTGGGCACCAAGGAGCCTATTAGGAGTGCCAAAAAAATTAGGAGTGCCAAAAAAATCCCCATTGTTGCGTGACGTAACGCGTAGGGTGGCGACAGCAGAGGTGTTTGGAAGCTCAGACTGAATGTACACGAGCTCAGCGCTCGTAGGAGAACCGTTCGTTCGGCTTATACAAATGTGAGTGTTGATTTTAAAGCTTGTTTTAATAAATGTTTTAAAAAAACAATATCACACGAAGGAAAGTCCTCTCTTTTTTTATACCCACCCAATCGGGAGGGTCTCTCCCCGTATGACTAGCAAAACATTCACCAGCAGCATAGCTGTACAACAAACAGAAAAGGTGGAGACCCCCGCAGGAGGAACAAGGAATCACCCATATAAAAAAACCTTTATGTGCAAGGTCGCTAGCACACCTCAGGTGAGGGACAAGCACACACTTAAGGATCAGTCACAATTTTAATCACTGCAGACGTGATTACCTGGCGCACTTAGATCTATCACCTTCAAGAGATCTCTAAACTTACTCATCCGCTAGAACTGTTATGGACTATTATTCATTCTCATAAACGTATTAAGTGTATCATTATTGGTGCCACCTGTCTAGTTTATTCCTACTGTCACCAACTATCACGTGCTAATTATTGGTATTTATTATATATGTCACATATATTTTTTTGATAATTTTTTTGATATATATGGATGCAAGTTATCACATTTTTATATATTGATCATCAGCATGCACAAATAAGATATGTTTTGATCATCTATGTATAGTCACCAATCTGTTTAACACTGACACACTTGTACTCAGCCCAGCCACAGAAGCAATTAATAAAACACTAAGATTGAACTATACAGATAGCGCTGCACTAAACACCTTCACTATAGACCCCCAGGGCCACCAGGGAGACCAGAGGACAGTGTTGTATAGCCCCAGTCAGTGCTCCCTGCATTAGAACTAACTATGTGGCCCATGTCGGTCAACAGGACTAGACCCCAGGGAGGCAGGAAGATACAGGAGAAGAAATCCTGCTAGAGTAAGTGTGATCGACTACCTCTCATCTGCCTCATTCTGCAAGATGGATTACGGCCTAACTCTCATCTGCCATAATCAAGCCTGGACAGCGTGGCTTGCATCTCATTCACCTCCATCCAGCCTGTAAGAGCAGCCATCAAAGAGTGGACTGCATTCTAGAAGCACATCTACTTGATGTCAGATTGGTGAAGGACCTTAGGCCATCTTTTGTGTGTTTTTTTTTTGTTTCTTTTTTGTCACTTCTTAATTGCTTGAGTCAAACACATGGTACAATAGAACCTTTCTCCAGTTCAGAAGTGTTCTTCACAATATCACAATTGTTTAAATCAACGCAACTCGTAGACACATAAGACTCAAGTTACTAAGTAACCGGTCATAAACAAATACAAAGTGACAATTACAATACGGGCATTTGTATTAAGACACAAAAGAATGATGATCTCATGTTATAAATGAATTAATGAAGACAATTATTTCCCATCTGTAAAACAATAAATTACATGATGGCACTCAATCCTGTTACAATGTTCCTAAAAATAAATAAAAATCATAATTTTTGTTTAGAACACTTGGAACATGTGCATCTAGATTTAGTTCTTTTAGGATCTTTTTTAGTTCTAAGCTAAAACCCAATCGCCTCCTTTTGGCATCAGCTCAATAATTATGAATCATAAGGGCTCTTTCACACGAGTGGAGCCCTTTTTGACTCTGTGCAGAGACTGTCCTGTCACAGCTCCATTCTCCTCTATGGGGAATCGGATGAACACGGACCATCTGTCCGCGTTCATCCGATCCGATCCTCCAGGCGGATGGAAAATAGGGTTTCCATCCGTCTGTGTTTGGCGGATCGGAGCAGATCGGGTGTCAGCGGACATGTCACTGCTGACATCCGTTGCTCCATAGAGAGCAATGGAGCGTCCGTTCAGGTCCGCCTGAAAAACTGACAGGCGGAACCGAACCATCCGCCCGTGTGAAAGGGGCCTAAATCATTATCTTTGTGTCCTATTTCCAAAATATTTATAGAGACCAGTAAATTGTTTAGTCTAATCAAAGAGTGGTGTTGTGTTATTCTACCTTTAAGTTGTTTCCTCCACACAGATCGGCGCACACTTGCAAATTAGCATATGAATATTTGTGAAAGGGTGCGAATACCCAAAATAGTTGTTCTGTTGAAATAGTTGTTTGTGTTGAAACAAATAATTAAAAGGAGAGCAAGAGCACTTGTGCTTCATCCTTCCTATATACTGTATATATATATATATATATATATATATATATATATATATACACAGTATAAATATATATATATATATACAGTATATATATTGTGAGGGGTTAGCTCAATGGGGATAACCTTTCCTGGAAAAAGGCAGTCCAAACGGCAGGTTTGCTTAAAATCTGGCTTGTAGCCAGGTTTATTTAAAAAGTTGCATGTAGAAATCAAACAAAAAATAAATCCTCGCCATCAGTGGCGGCTGGTGAAGTTTTAGGATGGGGGGGTGCCAGGCCCCGCAATTCCTTTTTGACCACTTCTACTTCTCATAAGCCCCAACCCTCATAGAATCCACCCACTCCATCCCCTGTATTCCACATGTTGTTTCAGGAGTATACAGCTTAGCATCAAAGGAGCTGTTAGAGAAAATCTGCATTTCTGACCGTTTTTGGCACTATTTCTGCTGTGCACGCCCTGCAGCAAGTGCTGTCTGATCTACAGCGTGTAGTGTGTGTTCCCGAGCAGCCTGTACTCTGATTCTCTGTTCCTGTGACCCGGCTTGCCCGACTTTGTTGATTTCTGCCTGCACCGACCCCTGGACTGTCTATGACCATTCTCCTGCCTAGCCCTCCCGTACTTTGCCTGCCCGCCTGTTGACGACCCTGCCTGAACCCGACCATCCATCTGCCTGCTCCTCTTGTACCGCACTGCCAGCCTGTTCTACGACCCGGCCTGTACGACCACTCTTCAAGTACACGAGTGCATCAACGGTCCGTGATGACGCTTGACTGAAAGCGAAACGCGTTGACGTAATTTCCGGCTCCCCGCATCCGCTGAGGGTCACATCCTGCTGGTGGTGGAATGCACGCCGCATGTTGGAAACTACGCCACGCATCACCTACATGAGCTTATCTATGCGAGAGTACAGCTGACTTCTTGTAAGTGTTATCTTTGTTTTGCATTCAATAAACAATCTGACTGTATTTCACTATGGAAGCCATTCTTTTCTTTCTATACCAAACCATACGAGGATAAATGGATTCTCCGAAATTGAGTCCTGATTAAAGCGGGGGTCTCGTCACCATCACCCAAATTTCCATCTGACCAGCACCAGGACTTAGCCTTTTTGATCCCTAGACTGAAAAGCTGGGGGTCCATTTGTTCTGGTGAGTGGGGTCACAACGGGGCATTGTCACCGAGCACCACAATTTATTTGTTGTCACTTGATTGAGCACGGAGCACCTTATCTTATTTATGGACTATATGATGATTTATAGTTTATATTCAAGTTTTGAGTATTATTAATCCATCATGGATCTGATTTTCACTTATCATGTTGAAGTGCGATCAGCACTCACATATTTCATATTTTGTATTGTTCACTTCACAGTTATTTTGATTTATAGGTGGCGCTGTGTATTATGTTTTCAAGGTATTGCCGCCAGCCAGTACACAGTTATTGCCAGTACACAGTTATTGCCAGTACACAGGTATTGCCGCCAGCCAGCACACATGTATTGCCACCAGCTAGTACACAGGTATTGTCAGTACACAGGTATTACCGCAAGCCAGTACACAGGTATTGTCAGTACACAGATATTGTCGCCAGCCAGTACACAGGTATTGTCAGTACACAGGTTGAAGAGCCCAGCAGCACAGCAGCACCTCAGGGGGACTCCTCAGTCCGCTCACTCTCCCTCGGTCACTGGTGTGCATGTGTGCAGTCCAAGCACCAGCACGTCTGCCAGTCCCGAGCCCTGCCCCGCTCATGACCAATCAGTCACTGTCTGGAGGACAGTGACTGAGGCCAGAGCGCACCTCTATACACTTTAATGGCTGACCAATGGGCTTTGGGAATTGCTGTCAGCTGACAGCAAATCTCCCCAAAAAAATCCGGCTAGCAATATACCGGCGCACACTATTTATTTATTTTTGACAAGGATCAGCAGGGGCAGGGCGGCGCACTAGCGTCCTCTATGGGGGAGCCGCTGCTGCTCGCCATGCAGGCACTAACTAAACATTTCAGTTTTTCCTAAGTGAGCAGTGCAGGGCTTCTCCCAGACACCTACAAAACATAGACAGTGCAAACCTTTTTATCTCAGTCCATAAGCAAACTTCCATACATCAGCTCTCTCAGGCTGATGGCTCCTGAGTCCCAGGCTGGAGCAAAACTTTCCTCTCTTCCTGGTTATTTAAACGACCTGATGGTGGACTCCAGTGGATCACAAAATCTGGTCCAGAACCAACCCTGCCAAGGTGTCTGGTAAAACCTGGACCGGATTCCACCTTAGTCCACTGCAAATGAATGCATGCGAGGTGACACATATCGTCCATAGATCACCTCACCTCGCATAACATTACATATCCCCCTCCTCTGCTCAAGCCCCTGTGGCTGAGCAACCGTCCCAACCAAACAGTGGACTCGGGAAAGGGCATCTACATTATTCTGGAGTTTCTCTGCTCTATGCTCCACTGTGAACTTGAATGCTTGCAGAGCGAGGAAACACCTTGTCACCCGACTGTTTTTCTCCTTGTTATCACACATCCACTTAAGAGGGGCATGGTCAGTGACCAATTTGAATGGTCTCCCCAATAGGTAATATTTCAGGGCATCTAAGGCCCATTTAATGGCTAAACATTCCTTCTCAACAGTGGCATAGTTTTCTCATGTCTGTTGAGTTTTCTTGCTAAGATAGACCACTGGGTGCTCCTCCCCATCTCTGACCTGGGACAGTACAGCACCCAGTCCCACCTCAGAGGCATCCGTCTGTACCACAAAATTCCTTTCTGAAATCTGGGGTCACAAGCACAGGTTGTGCACCAGCGGCGGCTGGTGTGTGAGGGGCGCTAGGGCGCCGCCTCCCCGCCGGCTACAGAAGAAAAGAAAAAGTCAGCCCGCCCCCCTGCAGGTGGCACCGGTGAATTGACTTTATTTTTTTTGCCTCCTTGGCTGTCACATGACAGCCAAGTAGTGAGCCTATTGGTCGGCCATTAAAAGCTATGAGTGTGCGATGAACAGGCGCACACTCATAGCTTGATTGGCTGCCTTGAGCCTCCGCTCAATGTGATTGGATGTGGGGCCGGATCACTGTGGCAGCGGAAGTGACTTCCACTCCCACAGAGACCATGACCGCCGGGGGCCGACGAGGGGGGACAGCCGCTCTCCGTGTGCCGAACTCTGCAACGATCCTGCCTGCTGGATGGGGTAAGTGCGGGGGGGGGGGGATCTCTACAATGTACCTCACCTGTATCACTGCCTGCAAACTGCCCCCACCTCTGTCACTGGCTGCAAACTGCCCCCACCTGTGTCCCTGGCTGCAAACTGCCCCACCTGTGTCCCTGGCTGCAAACTGCCCCACCTGTGTCACTGGTTGCAAACTGCCCCACCTGTGTCCCTGGCTGCAAACTGCCCCACCTGTGTCACTGGCTGCAAACTGCCCCACCTGTGTGACTTTCTGAAAACTGCCCCACCTGTGTCACTGGCTGCAAACTGCCCCACCTGCGTGACTTTCTGCAAACTGCCCCACCTGTGTCACTGCCTGCAAGCTGCCCCCACCTGTGTCACTGCATGCAAACTGCCTCCACCTGTGTCACTGGCTGCAAACTGCCCCACCTGTGTCACTGGCTGCAAACTGCCCCACCTGTGTGACTTTCTGCAAACTGCCCCACTGTGTACACCCCGTCAAACGTCTTTCAGTGTGTCCACCCCGTCAAACGTCGGTCACTGTGTCCACCCCGTCAAACGTCGGTCACTGTGTCCACCTCCGTCAAAC
>BLSH010537001.1:4756-29659 GCA_018402905.1 Glandirana rugosa | reverse complement strand
CTCAGAGCAACAGCACAGACAGCAGTAGTAAAGTAATCTATCTCAGGATGCAGGATCAGGTCTTAAAATGGCTAAAATCTGTCCCTCACGCCGTCAGCTACCTTTCCCTATACTAACCCAAGGAGCATGTGACTGCAGCACTGTGACTCCAGCTTATAAAGAGGCTGGGTCACATGATGCACCGGCCAATCACAGCCATGCCATTAGTAGGCATGGCTGTGATGGCTTCTAAGGGCAAACCAGTGAAACGCTTGTTGATTGGCTGCCCTGCAGCTTCTCAACACGTGGAGTAAAATAGCAGAACCCCGGACCGAACCCGAACGATTTTTGAAATGTCCGGGTCCGGGTCCGTGCCACGGACACCCGAAAGTTCGGTACGGACCCGAACGTTACAGTCCGGGTTCGCTCAACACTACTCACCAGTGCACAAAGCAAGGTCCATAAAGACATGGATAAGCAAGTTTGGGTGGAGGAACTTGACTGGCCTGCACAGGGTCCTGACCTCAACCCAATAGAACACCTTTGGCATGAATCAGAGCGGAGACTGGGAGCCAGGCCTTCTTGTCCAACATCATTGCCTGACCTCACAAATGTGCTTCTGGAAGAATGGTCAAACATTCCCATAGACACACTGCTAAACCTTGTGGACAGCATTTCCAGAAGAGTTGAAGCTATTATAGCTGCAAAGGGTGGGCCAAATCAATATTGAACCCTACGGAGTAAGGCTGGGATGCTATTAAAGAGGAAGTAAACCCTGATGGGGTTTACTTCCTCTATATTCCCCTGCAAAGTAGAAGCATAATGGGCTACTATGCATTGCATAGTAGCCCATTATGTGTCACTTACCTGCAAACGAAGCCTGCGATGTCCAGCGCTGTCCCCTGTGCAGGCAGCGTCCATCTTCAGCCCCTCTTCCTTCTGGGGCTGCGACTCCGGCTCTGTGACTGACATGTGCGTGGGATCCGATAGTCACGGCACGATCTCAGTGAAGAAATGATACGGAGGCTGTTTCTCCA
Organism: Glandirana rugosa; assembly: GCA_018402905.1. NCBI lineage: Eukaryota > Metazoa > Chordata > Amphibia > Anura > Ranidae > Glandirana > Glandirana rugosa. The sequence continues at coordinate 28,643 of BLSH010537001.1, read as the reverse complement.
CTGCACATGCACAGTTTTGGGAGATATGCAGGGCACATACAGGTAAGCCTGATTATAGGCTTACCTGTAGGTTAAAGTAGTTGTCACAGGTTGACAAGCACTTTAAAGTTCATATGTGTGGAAAGGCAGACGTCCTAATACTTTTGACAATATAGTGTATATATAAATCCATGGTTTTAGCACTCAGTAGATTTATTGAGTGAAATATTAAGGGTAGTGTTCCATATAAATGCAAGTTTTGAGGAGGATCTGCCCTTCCTCAGGTTAACAACACCGAATGAACAAAGTAACATTTTTTCATACATATATATGTGGGAACTGGAAATGTAATATCCAATTATAATCAGTAAATAATAGCAATACAAAAAATGAGGCAAGGCAGTTTAATCCCTGAATTGCCTTCTCTTCCAGAGCAAAAACACACAGGTATGTGCATAATATACAGCAATAATCCACCTAAAAATTAAAATAAAAAAAGAATTACATAAGTAAGAAAACTGAAAAACTTGCAGAAAATAAGAATGGTTCTATAATTTAAAGAACCACATCCTTATTCGGTGGAATAAATGCAGATCGAAATCAGGATTATATTGCTACTAAACCCAGTAATATGAAAATAATTAATCTGCCCCCCCCCCCCCCACAGAACCCACAGATTATAAATCTTTTTACATTAAAATACTGCCTCTATATACCTTTTTCGCTGATCTGTATAGCAGTCACGTGATAAACTGCACAGTTTGTCCATAGCTGTGTGTTCAGGAAGGAGGAGATTTCCACTACAGCCTGTATACACACCCACATGTGTGATGTCAATATCATGTGACCTGAACAGTTCAACCGAAACAGGAAATGTTCTCTCCAGCAATAGAGACTAAACTGAGCATGTGCAAGACGGCGACCTTCACTTTATTATATGGCCTTGCCAAGATAGACAGTGCAGGAGGAAATGGTCTGTCCTTTTTACACAATGCAGAGAAATAACCCCTTAAAGCGGAGTTCCACCCTGTTAAAAGTCAGCAGCTACCAAAAGGGTAGCTGCTGACCTTTAACAATCGGCCACTCACCTGTCCCTCATTCCAGCGATGCGGCCGCCCGAGGGCTCGCTCGTCTCCCCCTCCCCTTGGCGGCGCCGACATCACAAGTGTGGGCATCCGGCTTTGGCCAAAGCCGGGCGCTCACTGCGCATGCGCGAGTCGCGATGCGGCTTGTGAATGGCTCGGCTTATCTTCTGGGACCTGTGATGTGTCCCAGAAGATTGCCAAGAGGGAGGGGGGAAGGTGAACTTGCTTCTGACTCCTCGGCACCAGGAGACGGAAGTGGACCGCGTGGTGGACTGCTGGGGCTGTATACTGTGTCCTGTGATGCTGAGCTGTATACTGTGTCCTGTGATGCTGAGCTGTATACTGTGTCCTGTGATGCTGAGCTGTATACTGTGCCCTGTGATGCTGAGCTGTATACTGTGTCCTGTGATGCTGAGCTGTGTACTCCTGACACAATATGTGGAATACAGGGGACGGAGTGGGTGGATTCTATAAGGGGTGGGGCTTATTAGAAGTAGGATGGGTCAAAGGGAAGGGCGGGGCCTGGCGCCCCCCATCCAAAAATTTCACCAGCCGCCACTGTTTTAGCATTTGAAAAGACGGAAGTGGACCGCGGACCCTGTGAAAACAGGGTCCACGAGGCCCCCGCCCCCAAAAAATGACATGCCAATTATGGCATGTCAGGGGGTCACCCTCTCTTAAAGCGGAAGTTCCACTTTTGGGTGGAACTCCGCTTTAAGTTCCATAGTGCATATAACAAGCATGCTATTATTCTGCATATACAGACTGATTTTATGATTGTGGGTTTAGTAACACTCTATGTTCCCGAGGTTGCAATGTATTTAAGCATTCAAACCAGTATACTTCTCATGCTTTCAAAAAACTTTAAATTCTTGGTTAAAGATCACCTACCCAAAAGTAGAAGGGGTGGTAATAGGAAACTGACATTGAAGAAATACAATATAATGTATGCAAATGCAAAACTTTTTTTGGATAAGGTTTAGAAGGTTAGATCCTCTGTCAAGCTTATATTGCTTAGTATCTCTGTCGGGGAAAGTCAACCCTCTAGCTATATTGGTGTAGCACCCCCTTAGATACTGTAGGTGCTAGGTTTAGATAGTTAGAATTAGTGTGGGTTTTGATAGGTAAATTTGGTCTGCAGAAGATCTAGTCTGATATCACTGGAGTAATGCGTCGCTTGGAAGTTGGAGGGAGGCAACCAGCTGTTCCTTGGGCCTTGTGTGAGTGCAGATGCTTTGAAAGATTTTGGGGACCTTTGTGCTTTTGCCACCCCTCTAGTGCTAGAGAAAGTCAGCTGTGGGTCTATTTAAAGGTAACACCGGCTGGTGTCCTGAAGAGCTTTGTCCCGTTAATCTTCCACTTAACCACTTCAGCCCCGGAAGGTTTTACCCCCTTAATGACCAGGCAATTTTTTGCAATACGGCACTGCATTATTTTAACTGACAGTTATGCAGTCGTGCAACGCTGTACCCAAATAAAATTGATGTCCTTTTTTTCCCACAAATTGAGCTTTCTTTTGGTGGTATTTGGTGGTATAAACAAAAAGACTATCAATTTTGAAACAAAAAAATATTTTTTATTTTCTGCTATAAAACATACCGACTAAAAAAATTTTAAAAATCGAATCCAATCCAATATGTATTTTGCAACATATTTTTGGTAAAAAAAACCCCCAATAAGCGTATATTGATTGGTTTGCGCAAAAGTTATAGCATCTACAAAATAGGGGATAGATTTATGGCATTTTTATTATTATTACTTTACTAGTAATGGCGGAGATCAGTGATTTTTAGCGGGACTGCGACATTGCGGTGGACTGATTGGACACCTGACGTTTTTGACACTTTTTTATGGACCAGTGACATTATTACAGTGATCAATGCTAAAAATATGCACTGACATTGTACTAATGACACTGGCAGGGAAGCGGTTATCATCAGGGGTGATCAAGGGATTAACTGTGTTCCCTGGGAATGTTTATTAACTGTATGGGGGATGGGCTGCCTGGGACAACAGAGATCCGTTTTCCTGCATAGCAGAAAGACAAGATCTCTGTGTCATGCCCGTCAGAACGGAGATCTGCCATCAGAACGATTGCGGGCAGCCGGTGGACATCGAGTCCACCGGATCCACTGATTGGCTCCCCCCACTGGCCAATCGTGCATGCGCGGGCCCAGAGAAGCTAGTGCATGAATCGTCATACCGGTATGGCAATTCGCGCAGCCGAGCCACCTTGCCGCAGTATAACTGCGGCGAGTGGTCGGCAAGAGGTTAAAGGGACTATTACTACTACAACTACCTTAACCACTTAACGCGAATCGGCGTTTATAAACGGCGGCAGCTTTAAGTGGCTATATAGGGCTATAGTCTGCAGCTGCAGGCTATACACCGGTACCGTTTTTTTGGAGCAGGTGGCCGGCTATCCGGTGATAACGGCTGATCCAGCTCGGGAGCCGCTCAGTCGTTATCCCAGGCAGTGAGAGGGGACATCCTCCTCTCCCGCCACCGTTTGCTGCTCTTCTCGGCCTCCCGTCCCACCGGGAAACTGGAGGTCTGATCCAGCACGTCCGCCGGCTGTGTGGAGTCCCTGTGGAAGCTGGAATCGGCCACGATCAGGACTCCTTCGTACATTTCCGGAAGCAGCGCCAGAACGTCACTTCTGGTTTACTCGGAGGCTAACGCTGATGGTTTTAAAAAAATTACAGTATTCAGAATCGCCGTTTTTGGCGATGTGAATACTGTGAAGTGTAAAGGAGCGATGGGGGATCCCTCCATAAAGAGTACCTGTCACCATATATTACTATCAAAAGGGATGTTTACATTACTTGTGATAGCAATAAAAGTGATCAGATTTTTTTTAAAGGAACAGTGTTAAAAAAATAAATAAATAAAAAATTAAAAACATTTTACAAACAACATTTTAAAAACAAGTGCCCACAAGTGCCAACGTCCCCGTGAGCTCATGCTGCAAAGAAAGCGCATATGTAAGTAGCACCCGCATATGAAACCGGTGTTTCTAGCAAAAAAAAAAAGACTTCCTCTGTAACCCTAACCTGGAAACCCTTAAAAATGTTTAAAGCGTCGCCTATGGAGATTTTTAAGTACCGGAGTTTGTCGCCATTCCGTGAGTGTGTGCAATTTTCAACCGTAACATGTATGGTATGTATTTACTCGGCGTAACATCCTCTTTCACAATATACAAAACAATTGGGCTAACTTTGCTGTTGTCTTATTTTTTAACTCATAAAAGTGAATTTTTTTACCAAAAAATTGCGCTTGAAAGACCGATGCGCAAATACCGTGTGACAAAAAGTATTGCGTCGATCACCATTTTATTCTCTAGGGTGTTTGAAATATATATATATAATGTTTGGGGGTTCTAAGTAATTTTCTAGCAAAAAAAAACTGATTTTAACATGTAAGCAACAAATGTAAAAAAGGGCTCCAGGGGCTGAGTGGTTAAAGCTGAAGTCTACTGTTTGCTATAAGCGCAGACATTAGTATACGCTGTCCTGAAGAATACCTAAGTCCTCAAGTGTACATAGTTCTTGTTTTTGGAGTATCCCACCTAATTCCGTCAACATTATCCAAGAAATAAAAAAAAAAAACAACACCCTAAAGCTGGGTTCACACTATCCGACACAAAAACGGTCAAACTTTTGATCCTACTTTGCCCTGCAACATCAGTCCTACTTTGGTCCTACTTCCATCCGACTTGAATGAACAAGATAAGATTTTGCTCCGACTTTGAGATAGTGACTTGTCCTTTGACCAACCAAAACAATCCCAGTGTGAGATAAATCCCTTTTAGGCTGGGTTCACACTATCCGACACAAAAACGGTCAGACTTTTGATCCTACTTTGCCCTGCAACATTGGTCCTATTTCTGTCCTACTTCGGTCCTATTTCCATCCGACTTGAATGAACAAGATAAGATTTTGCTCCGACTTTGAGATAGTCTGTGAATATAAAAGGCAAACTCATCAACAATAAAAAGTCAATGTGTGTCCAACCAGCGCTCCTAGTATGCCAATCGATCCAGCTATATCATTAGGCATACAAGCCCAAAGTGTTAGCTGCTGATATAAAATCAAAATCTCCATATGAATCAATATTACAGTATGAACCTATTCATTATAATATTCACTATAACATATCCAGCAGCGCTAACTCAAGTGTATCACAGAAATTGAAATAGCCCACAGCAGGTTTTCAGTCCATATACAGTACGTGAATGTGAGGAAAAGGAGGGGGTCTTGCAATCTCAATGTATCCTATTGAGTGTCCAATATCGCTCAATACACCACCTCCACCACACCGCATAGGTTACCCCTATGTGGAAAGACTCACCAAATGTCGATCAAAATTTAGCACTTAACCACTTCAGCCCCGGAAGGATTTCACACTTTAGGACCAGAGCACTTTTTGCGATTCGGCGCTGCTTCGCTTTAAATGACAATTGCGCGGTCGTGCGACGTTGTATACAAACAAAATTTACGTCCTTTTTTTTCCCACAAATAGAGCTTTCTTTTGGTGGTATTTGATCACCTCTGTGTCATTTCTGATTGCCGCTATAAACAAAAGAAGAGTGACAATTTTACAAAAAAAACCCAAATTTCTTACTTTTTGCTAAAATACAAATACAAAAAAAATACAAAAAAAAACATTTTTTTTCATCGGTTTTGGCCGATTTATATAATTCCTCATATTTGTGATTAAAAAAAATCGCAATCGGCGTTTATTGATTGGTTGGTGCAAAAGTGGCCGCGTTTACGGATGATGAGAATTCATTTCTGGGGTTTTTATTTTTTAATAGTAATGGCGGCGATCTGCGATTTTTGGTGGTACTGCGATATTGGGGCGGACATGTCGGACCATTTTGACACTTTTTTGGGACCATTGGCATTTATACAGTGATCAGTGCTATAAAAATGCACTGATTACTGTGTAAATGCCATTGGCAGTGAAGGGGTTAACCTGCAGGGGGCGCTCTAAGGGTTAACTGTGTTCCCTGGGCATATTCTTACTGTATGTGGGCTGCCCTAGCAGGGGAAGGGAAGTGATCACAGCTTCCATGTAGAGGAATGCTGTGATCACAGCCCTTCTCCCTCTCACAGAACGGAGGTCCGTGTTTACCTACACGGACCTCCGTTCTTTCAGTGCGGGGGGGCATCGCGGGTAGCCGGCGGCGATCGAGTCCGCCGCACCCGCTCCCTGGCCCCCCCCCCAAACACAGTGAGCGCGCGGGCGTGCCTCTGGCGGCGCGCGCTCACAGTGCACGATCTCACAGCCGCCGTCGTATGACGGCAGTTTGCGATATCGAGCCACTTTGTCGCAAGTGGTTAAACAACTCCTGGTTTGCTCCCTTCACACTGCTTGGCTGCGGGTCATCAGATAGCAATGAGAGATCCCAGTGTATCACAAGGGGTATCCTTGAACAAATGGGGCTCACAATAGTGCATTATCCTTAAAAACTTTAATCAAACCATATATAACAAGCGCCCCCTTAGGGTATGCACTTACACAAAAGATGATAAAACACAGCATAAACTCCTTTCATTTATCAGCAAAAACTACGGCTCATAAAGTGCCTTCTCACCGCCCCTGAGATTTCCTCCTCGGCAGTGTACCCGGGTGAAGGCTCCGTACGCTGTCAATCACAGTAGCCGCGTGGTCACGCGCTGACACGTTTCGTCATCACTTCCACTTCGATAGTCTGACTTGTCCTTTCACCAATCAAAACAATCCCAGTGTGAGATAAACTCCTTTTACTGCTGCTGTAATCACCAAGTCGGATGTCACAAGTTGAATGGTTAGAACAAGGATCTGACTTTGATCCTACTTCAATGATATTCAATGGGCTGAAGTAGGACCAAAGTTGGACCAAAGTAGTACAGGAACCTTTTTCAAAGTCAGATCGACTTGTGTCTGACCAGTTAAGACGGCTCTCATAGGGAAACATTGATTTTGTGACATAATGCGAATTGTGCTCACAATGTGGGTCTGTTTGTGGGACAAGTGTGAACCCAGCCTTAGACTGGTCATTGAGGAAACGTGTGAATGAGCCCATGTGCCTGGCTGCAGGGCAAAGATTGTGGGAAAACCTGGACAGTATTCCTGTGGCTTCTACGGCAGTAGCGCTACACTGGTGACCATTGCCACCAAGAATAAGGCTTCATGCACACAGGATGTTAAAAAAATGTCCCAAAAACGTCAGTAGCTTATCAGTGATTTAATCAGCTGTTATTAGCGTTATATTACCTGCGATTTTGAGCGTTTTTAAAGGGCCAGCATTTTTTTTCCTCAATTGATCTAAAATGTCCAAAAACCTTGGGGATCGACGTTTAGCCAAGATTTTGCACGTTTTTGAGCGTTTGACTGTTTTTATAGCTGAAAAATGTCTCTCAGAACCGACTGGTCTTGGGTTTTTTTTACAGATCAAAAACGTCCCAGCCAAAAGCAGTTGATAACAGCCTATGTGTGCATGAACTCATAGGATAACATGATGGAGAGTTTATTGTAAAACAGTCAAAAAAAGTCCTGTGTGCATGAGGCCTTAAAGTGAGGGTAAAAGGGATTTAAGGGTTTCAAGTTGTCACCAGAACAAGAAGTAAGGACAAATCTTCCATTTGGGAGACCTGTTCCAGTGACAAAGGTCTGAAGCCTCGTACACACGATGTGACGGTCGTACGACTGGACGTCCAAAGTTGGCTGTTGTGTCTCGCATACTGATATGCAATAAGCGATCGTACGACCAAGCCTAACGTGGTGACGTGTTACCAGCGTATAAAGAGGAAGTTCAGGTGAATGGTATTTGTGAATCAGGAACGTAGGTTTACACGAACGGACACTTCCGAGCGTTCCTGACTTCTGAGCATGCGTGTTTTGCACATACAACTTGTTGGACCAACTTCTCTGTACACACGAATTAACAGTCGTATGACTGCTTGTTGTACAACCAAAGTTTTCTGGTCTGCTCATCCAACCTCTGTTGTACGACCGTCGCACGTCGGCAGTTCTAATCGCATGTACTAACGGTCGGATAATCGTACAACAAGCGGTTGTACAAACGTTTTCATACAACCGTCGCACCGTGTGTATGAGGCTTAAGAGAGGAATTTCCCTGACTTTCAGAGATTTCATGCTGTTGCATATCTGGGACAGGAAGTGAAGGGAAATTTTCCCAAGGGGTCATTGACAGCAAAAAGTAACCCAGTGGGTTTTAAATCATTCCCTACTCTATCTAAAACTGAAAAAAAAGGTTGCTGAGCTGCCTGCCTGTTTTCTTCCCCCAAATGACTAATTTGGAGCTGCCCATAAACACTGGATCATCAACTGACATCTAATACCTTTGATTTATTTTAAGGGGCTCCAAGGCTAACCTGAAGATGAAATCCACTCAGCTGTGAATGTTGAGTGCTATAGGTGTAGGACACATTAGTAAAGTGGCTAATGATCAGTGCGCCAATCATTAGGTTTCATGCACATAGGACTTTAAAAAAAAGTCCAGAAACGTCAGTAGCTTATCAGGGATGTTTTCAACTTTTAGGCCTCATACACACGGGCGTTTTATAATAAATAAGCAAAACGCCAGGTCCAACGTTTTTTAAAAAATCGGCGGTTTTTGCGGCGTTTTGCATTGGCGCTAGTGAGCGTTAGTGAGCGTCGGCGTCAATAGGCGTTTTTTAAAAAAAATCAGTCCTCTGCTATTTTTCAACCTAAAAACGCCGGTGTCAAAAAACGCTTGTTAACGCCGGTACGGCGTTAGCAAGCGTTTTGCCGATTGGCGTCAAAAAACGGCAAAACGCTACAGCTACAGAACGCGATGGTCCCGCGTTCTAAAAACAGCTCACTAACGACGCCCTCTACTGCTCACTAACGCCGGCGTTTTTAGAAGGCCATTGAATAACATGGAGAGCTGCAAAAAACGCCTACAAACGCTGGTGTGCAAAACGCCCGTGTGTATGAGGCCTTACCAGCGTTTTTTCACTTTTTTTGCATTTGAACATTTTTACAGCTGAAAAACGTCCAAAAAAAACTCAGGTCTTGGGGTTTTTTTATAGCTCAAAAACGTCACTGCTAAAAACAGTTGATAACAGCCTGTGTGTGCATGAACACATAGGATAACATGATGGAGGGTTTATTGACTGTAGAAAAAAATGTCTGCAGCTAAAACCAGCTGTTGTAAAACAGTCAAAAAACTTCCTGTGTGCATGAGGTCTTAAGCCTCGTACACACGGGACGACGATTGTACGACCGATTGTCTCAAATCGTATGTTGGCTGTTGTATCTAGCACACTGACTGCACTACACGATCGTACGACCGCAGAAGAACATTCAGGTGCATGTAATTAGCATCCGGCCGTTCCTGACTTCTGAGCATGCGTGTTTTGCACAATACAACTTGTTGGACCAACTTCTCTGTACACACAATACAACGGTAGTACGACCGCCACGTTTTCTAGTTTGCTCATACAACTCCCGTTGTACGACCGTCGTACGTCGGCTGTTCTAATCACACGTACTAACGATCAATTTCGCATACAACGGTCATTCGTACGACCTGTTGTATACGATCGTCGTTCCGTGTGTACGAGGCTTAAGTCTCACATTTGCCCACTGTTTGTCCAAACACATTCATAACCTGCACTTTTGCTACAGCACATTTACCTCCATAAGCTGCATATCTGGATTCTCATTCTTCTATTCTCTATATTTATAATTCAGTAAATGCTACAGCTGCCTGACCTGATCCTGTTTGTAACACTTGGCACTCAGACTGGGAGAATCATTTATCTTATCAAAAAATCACCTATTACTTTCTAGGCAGGGTTTATGACACAAACAAATTAAATCTGCAGTAAATGCATGCAAGTGAGGGAAAGCCAAATGTCTCTAGATTTGCCAGTTATGAACAATCCCTTTCGCACTGGTGTGCTTTACCGGCGCTATTTAACTAAAAATAGCGCCTGTAAAGCGTCTCTCCATTAAACCTACAGTGTCTTTTCACACTGGGGCATCTCGGGGCGGTGCGCTAGAGGGAGAAAAATCAAACTCCTGCAAGCATGATTTTTGGGTCGGTGAAGGAGCAGTGTATACACTGCTCCTTCACCGCCCCTGCCATTGGAATGAATGGCCAGCGCTCCTGAAGTGGCTGTACACGTTGTATAACTACAGCAAGTTTCTGAGATGAGCATCCTGTCTCTAAAGCCCCGTACACACGGTACAACGGTTGTACAACCAAACATCCAAGTTTGGACCAAGTTGGATGTTGGCTGTTGTGTCTCGCGTACTGACATGCAGTAAGCGATTGTACAACCAAGCCTAACGTAGTAACGTGTTAAGAGCATATAACGAGGTAGTTCAGGTGAATGTGATTTGTGAATTAGGAACGTATGTTTCCCAGAATGGACACTTCTGGGCATTCCTGACTTCTGAGCATGCCTGTTTTGCACGTACAATTTTGTTGGACCAACTTCTCTGTACACACGGTACAACGGTCATACAACCGCTTGTTGTACAATCAAAGTTTTCATGTGATTCGCACCACACTGCAATGCAAATCACATGCGATGTCCGTGTGATGCGATTTCAGCCATACAGATAGTATCGTTGAAATCACATCACATTTGGACTCAAAACGCACAGGACCCTTTTTTGTGTTGGCACCAGAATTCATGTCCGAACTGTCAGATCGCACTGCGATATGCGAGCTGAAAAGGGGGTGTCGTTAACAATGTATTGACACTCCCCTCAGTTCGCATACAGCCGGGTGTGAAGCAGGAAACCGCAGTGGATTTGCAGGGTTCCCGCATCGCACTAGGGTGAACCGGGGCTCAAGGCAACATATTTGTTATACCAATTGCCAGAGCCCCCCCACATTTACCTATTATACAAGAAAGTCACCCTTTGTCAAAAATTTCCTTGTAAGCCTGTATTCACACTAGTGTTTCCTAAATGTGCAAAAAATGGACAATTCACTTAAGAAACGCACACAGAACGCATGTTACCATTTATTGTTAATGGCACCCAGGCGTGGCAAAAAGATATGAGTGCTTTACGTGCGTCAAACATGGCAAAACAGTTAAATGGCATGCAAAGCTTGATGCTCAAAAAAAGGTGCATGAGCTACGTTGCTGAGTTTTGTCGTGCACAAGGCAGCACATTAAAATAAATGGGCTGGCCAGTGCATGTGTGGTGTGATTTTTCTTACATTTACAAAATACTAAGGCCACTTTTACATTGGGACGGTAGCGGCAAAGTGCCGCTAGTTTTAGCGGCGCTTTACCGCTGTTTCATTCGGATGGCAGTGGGTCCACAAGGGGTTAAAAGCACCAGCGCGCGGCGCTTCTGAATCGGTGCTCAGCCACTTCGGAAGCACTGGCCATTGATTTCAATGGCAGGGGCGATGTAGGAGCGCTGTATACATTGCTCCCGCACCGCCCCAAAAATGGTGCTTGCAGGGCTCTTTTCCCCGTCCTGCAAGCGCACTCGGGCTTTCACACTGGGGTGGATTTGGGGGGCGCTTTACAGGGTTTTTCAGGAGCTTTACAGGCGCTATTTTTAGAGATAAAGTGCCTGAAAACCCCCCAGTGTGAAAGTGATATTATTGTAAATGCAGACTAAGGCTCCTTTCACACTAGTGGAGTCCGTTTCGCTGTTCAACGGGGATCGATCCGTTGATCTCCGCTGAGCCGGCAGATGACAGGTCCTTCTCCACTCACTGTGCAGGGACGGACCTGTCAGAGCCCCTGCTCTCCTCTATGGGGATCAGATGAAAACGGATCGACCTGTCCGTTTTCATCCGATCCGATAGACAGATGAAAAATTCAGGTCCGCCTGAAAAACTGACAGGCGGACCTGAATGGTCCGTACGTGTGAAAGGGGCCTCAGAGCTGACAGTACAAACACACACACATACAATGGGGTTGATTTACTAAAAATGGAGAGTTCAGCTGTGCATAGAAACCAATCAGCTTCTAACTTCAGCTTGTTCAATTAAGCTTTGACAAAAAAACCCTACTGCTAGGTAAGAATGGGCTCGGGCGTGTTCAGGATGTGCGGCTGCAGCGATCAGGGAAATGTCTCCCTTGCCTGTGATTAGCGCAGTGCAGGGTTCACTCCCTGGAGGGTTCGGGCATGTGCACTTGGGAACACGCCCGAGCCCATCCTTACTGCTGAGTAAGGCTCTTTTCACACGCGCAGAGCCGTTTTGATGGACTCCGCTGCTCAGCAGAGATCCATCCTATGATCCCCACTGAGCTGGCAGAAGACAGGTCTGTCTCTGCACTATATTTGTAGCGAAAAAGTGCCTGAAAAACCCCAAGTGTGAAAGTGGTATTAGTGTAAATGCAGGCTAAGGCTCCTTTCACACTAGCAGAGCTCAGCGGGGATCGATCTGTTGATCCCTGCAGATCTGGCGGATGACAGGTCCATCTCCACTCACTGTGCAGGGACGACCTGTCAGAGCCCCCGCTCTCCTCTATCGGGAATTGGATGAAAATGGACCGCCTGTCCGCTTTCATCTGATCCGATCCGCCAGACAGATGGAAAATAGGGTTTCCATCTGTCTGTATTTAGCGGATCGGAGCAGAAGGGATGTCAGTGGACATGTCATCACTGACATCCATTGCTCCATAGAGGTACATGGAGCATCCGTTCAGGTCCGCCTGGAAAACTGACAGGCAGACTTGAACGGTCCGTATGTGTGAAAGGACTCTAATGGTCCGTACACGTGATCCGATAATCGGACGAAAAATCCGGCTTTCAAAGCGATCGTACGATAATCGGATCATTAGTACAGAGCTTTCGGAGCCGATCGTGACAGATCATCTGATCGGACAAACACGAAAATCGTACGATTTTCGTTCAATCAGTACAGTTGTTGTCCGAAAATACAATACAAATAAACTACAAAATAAACTACACATGACATCACTTCCAATTTTTTTATTCTGTCGTACGAGAATTAGTAAACTCTTCCGATTCGATCTGATATTAGCATGCAAAGAAAAAAATGGACGATCTGTCTTCCGATTTTCAGATCGTGTGTACGGGCCAGTAGGATGGGCTCAGGCATGTTCGCAAATGCATGTGCCCACGTGCCCTAGCCTGCCAGGAAGTGAACCCTGCACTGCGCTAATCACAGGCGTGTGAGACATTTCCCCGATGCGTGGCTGCAGCGATCGGGGAATGTCTCACCGCCTTTGATTAGCACAGCGCAGGGTTCACTTCCTGGCGGGCTCGGGCACGTGGGCACATGCATTTGCGAACATGCCTGAGCCCATCCTTACTGCTGAGTACTGCTGGGACCTTGAAGAGGGGGATATACCCCGAAAGCTTGTCCTGAAAAATTGTGTTAGAGTAAATAAAAAAAGTATCACAGACAGTACTCAATTGTCTCTGTCATAAGTGCACTAATACGGCTACAATCACCACAAAAAAACCTGGAAGCTGATTGGTTTCCAGGCAGAGCTGCGCCAGATTTTACACACTCCTGTAAATCAACCCCAGTGTCTCCTATCTTTTTAGTTATGTTAGGATTGGAATGACATCTAGTGTTCAAATATGGAATAGCATCCTTTTTGGAGACAATGCATTGGCACTACTATTTTGCAAACATGACTATTAAAGTAGACCTTCACCCTAAAGAAAATCGTTTTTTTCCCCACCTCGTTTTTTTTTAGTTATTTTGTGTTCTTATGCTCCCTGTGGCATATCTGTGCATGCATGGGTTTCCTGTGCATGCATGAAGTCAGTGCCCATAAATGAACTCCAACACTCATGTTGTGCGTGCCTGAATCCCCCCTCAATCCTTGCATGCACAGAGGTGCTGCAGGGATCTGATGGGACCCGAAGGCCCAGGCGGGGCCCTTCGGCATATCTGCATATAAGTGACCTAGGCAATCACATCTAAAATCAGATTGCAAAGAATTGTTTTCATTATTACAATGCTTTATTTCTTTCAGGTTTAAATTACCATTTTTTATTCTGGGGTTGGGGGCTAGCAAAATAAGCAGCTTTGTATTTCCATGCAAAGTCTGCTTTCATTTTCTTTTTCTCTCCAACATTTGACACTCGGTGTAAATCTAGTAGCAGAAGTGAAGAATGAATGGAAGATTTGCTGAGAGGATTCAGAAAGCTCTCAGCAGCTCAGGTGGCACCCAGACATCTCATCTTTCTCTGCATGTTCTTGAATGGCTTGTACATGATAGTGATCGCTCTGCAGGTACAGTACACAACCACTGATGGAAAACCCTGATCTTCATTTTCAGAAAGGTAATTAGATTGCCTGACTGGGAGAAGTGGTATCCTGTGTACAAGACTGGGCAGCTCAAGTGCTAAATAAATAATATTTTACAGAGTAAAGAAAAAAATGTAACCATGAAGGAATGGGGTATCATAGTAAAAGTATTATAATGTCTTCTATATGGTTCTAAATTAATGTGACACTAAACAATATCCTTATTCTCCAAAAGTAATCCCTACACATCTACACAAATAAAACTTAAATTAAGTATGTAAAAAAAGGAAAAAAGAAAACCTTCTGCCTTTATAGCTACTTTAACCACTTCAATACCAGGCACTTACCCCCCTTCCCACCCAGACCAATTTTCAGCTTTCAGCGCTGTCGCATATTGAATGACAATTGCGCGGTCATTCGATGCTGTACCCAAATGATCTTTTTATAATTTTGTTCCCACATATAGAGCTTTCTTTTGGTGGTATTTGATCACCTCTGGGGTTTTTTATTTTTTGTGCTACAAGTTGAAGAAAAAAAAAAAAGTTTTTCTCTGTTTCTGTCACAAAACTTTGTAAATAAGTCCATTTTCTCCATCACTGGTGGGCACTGATAGGCTACACTGAAGGGCACTGATGAGGCAGTACTGATTGGCACTGATGAGGCGGCACTGATGAGGTGGCACGGATGAGCACTGATAATGAGGCACTTATATGCAGCACTGATGGGCACTGATAGTCGGCACTGAAGGGCACTGATGAGGCAGTACTGATTGGCACTGATGAGGTGGCACGGATGAGCACTGATAATGAGGCACTTATATGCAGCACTGATGGGCACTGATAGGCGGCACTGATAAGCATTACTGGCGGGCACTGATAAGCAGCACTGATGGGCACTCATAGATGGCACTGATAGGCTGCAACGATAGGTGACACTGGGCACTGATAGGTGGTACTGATAGGTAACACTGGTGGGCACTGATAGGCAGCACTGATTGGTATCCCTAATGGTCACTGATTGGCATCACTGATGTGCACTGC
Source organism: Glandirana rugosa (assembly GCA_018402905.1). Lineage (NCBI taxonomy): Eukaryota > Metazoa > Chordata > Amphibia > Anura > Ranidae > Glandirana > Glandirana rugosa. Next base: position 13,296 of record BLSH010537001.1, on the reverse strand, counting down.
TGGTCTCCCCTGCGAGGAGATCCCGCTGATCGGCTCTCCTCGCCACACACTCTGTCAGTGTGAGGTGAGGAGAGCCAATAACAGCACTTCCACATTTATATGTGACCGGCTGTGATTGGACACAGCCGATCACATTGATTAAAGAGCCTCGTTATCTGCTCTGTACCGAGACCAGGGTCGAGGACACGGCCTGTGCTCTAGGGGGGCATTTGTAATTGGCACTGAGTGCCTTCCATGCCGGGCATTGTGCTCCTTACCTGGTGGTCTAGGGTGGGCTCCATGATTGTATCCCTGGTGGTCCTGGTCGCTCCCTGGTGGTCCCTGGGCGGGCGCTCCCAATAAACGGCTCTTCCTGTTTACATCGTGATCAGCCGTGGTTGGTCACGGCTGATCACGTGGTAAAGAGCTTCCGATGGAAGCTCGTTACCGAGGTCGGTAATGCGGTGGATCAGAGTGACCCACCACACCACCGATCGTGGGTTATTCTGATCACGTCATATGACGTCCAGTCAGGATAACGGAACACTCGCCCCAACGTCATTTGTCTATACGCCGGGTGGGAAGTGGTTAAAGTGGAACTTTACCCATAAGAACTTGATTACAAAAAAATGTTCTTTAGCAAGGAACATACATTCCACATTTAATAATTGCGCTACCAAAATGAGTGTGTGCTGCAAATTGCCTCCAGCATTGCTCCTGTTTCTTCTTGCCGGAGGCTGCCATTTTGCTGAAGCTCAGAGCTCCTGAACAGCAGTAAATCATAAAGCGGATTTAACGGTTTAAAAAACTGTTACATTCCTGGAATGCTGGGATTGCTAACTGTCACATTGGCTTGTGTCCTCAACCAAACTGTCAAACCCTCAAATGGCTGGAGTCATAACTGATCACATGTGCAGCACAATGGCTGCTGCAGATCAAATAGAAGCAGCTTCCTTGGCTGTAAAGGATAGGAGGGCTTAAAGCCGAACTTTACCGATAACAACTTGATAAAAAAAAATAATGTTCTTTAGCAAGGAACATACATTCCACTTTAATAATTATGCTACCAAAATGAGTATTGCTGTAAATTGCCTCCAGGCTTCAATTTTGCTGAAGCCCAGAGCTCTGTTTCAAAAATCAGTTACAGTTACATTCCTGGAATGCTGGGCATGCTGTCACATTTGCTTTGCTAGCTGTCAAACCATCAAATGGCTGGTGTCATAACCCTTCACACGTGCAGCACCATGGCAGTTGCAGATCAAACAGAAGCAGCTTCCTTGGCTGTAAAGGATAGGAGGGTATAATTCTGTTTTAAGGCTGTCAGCAGATCGGCCTCCACAAATTCAGCAGTGCCTAAAATGCTTAAGAATGGAGAGAAAATAACATGTGCAGAGCAGGGTGAGACTGGATTTTTTTGCAAATATAATTTTATTGATACCCACCGAGGGCGGAAACCAGTGCGATACAAAGACATATTACAAATGTAACCCAGTTAAACTGAACGGTGAAAGGCATCCAATACACATTGTATATCCTGTACAATCTTCTGAGGCTATCAGTCAGTAGGGTGAGGGTCTGTATAAGACTTAATGAGATTCTGACAATCACCTATCCCGTTAACTGTTACAGGGTTCCTCGGGTTACCATCAGAGGGGAGGGTGTAGGCAACCGGGTATTCCCCCTTGGTCTCCTTTTCCAATATTTCCTAAAAGAAAGGGGAAGGAATGGAGCCGAGAAACCGTATTACTGGATTTAAAACAGTATAGACACTTATTTTTAATATTTTACATAGCTATACCTGCAAAAGGAGTCAGCCAGAAGTGATCTAGCAGGACTTAATTTAATGACTAAAGTTGCGCTTTAAGTAAAGTTGTATCAACTGTCCTAAGCCTGGTCTGAATTTATTTAAAGGGATGCATGATGTTCCTGGCGTATTAAAAGAACTAGGGTCAGTAAAGCACATGTGGGGTATGAAGCAAAGCTACTACAAAAGGTCTACTCGGCAAGGCTAGCCTCAGAAGTAATGCAGTTGCTATGAGTAACCAAGAACTAGCAAGGTACATCGCAGCTACTGTAGTTGTGAAGCATGGTATCTGGTGCAGGTGATAAGTACTCCGGTAGTGAGGGGGTCAGTGTTCTGACTCTCCCCTCAGCAGTTGGTCTCCCATAGCAAACCAGGACTGAATCCATGTTACGGAGACCTGTAGCCCGGTCCGATGGCACATACAAGAGCCGGCATCGGCCGCGGGTGACGTCACACTTGTCCCTCCCCTTCCGTACGCGCTGCGTTCCGGAACTTCCTCAGCGGATGCCGGCTCTTGTATGTGCCATCTGATGCGCTGTTCATTTTTTAACTATGGATTGTACACCTAGCACTGGGTCACAGTACAGGCTATGTAAGTGCAACTTTTAAATAATAAAAATTGTGTTTTATGTACGGAGAGCACTATGCATTGTTTTTTATATTGTATGTGATATCCGATGCTTGGAGTTACAATTAGGAGGAGGACACTTACCGGATTTGGTCCTTGAGTGGAGGTCTCCCCCTGTGGAGGGGCTAAAGAGCGCATTTGACCCTTTATAGAGGGTCCGCTGAAGGAGGTGAGTGGCCATCCTTATATTGGTGGTGGTTTGCCCGCAAGCACTTTTTGATGATTCTACTCTCACTGCATGAACACTAATGGTGTTGTTTTATCGGACCACTTGTGTATGGACTTATATAGTGCTGTCAATTTATGCAGCACTTTACATATACATTGTACATTCGCATCAGTCCCTACCCTCAAGGAGCTTACAATCTAAGGTCCCTAACTCACATTCATACACATACTAGGGCCAGTTTAGACAGGATCTAATTTACCTACCAGCATGCCTTTGGAGTGTAAGGAGGAAACCGGAGTACCCAGAGGAAACCCACGCAGGTACAGGGAGAACATGCAAACTCCAGGCAGGTAGTGCCATGGTTGGGATTCGAACCAACGACCCTTTTGCTGCCAGGCAAAAGTGCTATCTACTACACCTTTGTGCCGCCCGAGGATGTAACACCATCCTCTCATAGCCCTCTGTATGTCTGGTTTAACAACTTTCATATTTACAAGGACAAAGTCTTCAGGCACCCAGGTTTATGAAAATAAGCAGGACTTTTTTTCTGCCATATTTTGACTAAAAAACTCTCAATGTTACAATATGTATGCATATATGGTATTTAAGCGCAAATGCATTCTACTTGCCAGAATATTCATTTTTTCTGGCCACAGGAATGCATTTACACACACATGTGCACGTTTAGATGTGTTTAGATGCGTTTATGTCCATACACTCTTTTTCTGCCTATAAACGCCTATATGCGCATGGCCACATAGTCTAAAATAGCGGTGCTTTTGCAGACATTAGAAAACAGCTGAATGCCTCTATAAGTGGTGTTTTTAAGCTCTGTGTGCGTGAGGCCTCACACTCTCCATGCTGATAAAAACTTTTCCATATACAGTGTGTGAGGGATTATTGCTAAAGTGTTGTCAGAAGCTTCTTTTAATAGACACTTAACCTATACAAAGTATTTTGCCTTAGGATATGGACATAGGAAACATCTAGCAGCGTGTGCCCTTGTGTGTATACAGCAATTCTCTGGCCATTGAGTTGTTTGTCTTCCAAAGCAGAGATGACACTTTCCATAGCCTAAGGTTACATAATAATTTGTGAGCGCTCACACACCTGCTATTGTTGTAAAGCCGTCACACCCTCATCTCCTGGGTGTTCTAGAAACCTGTGCTGCTGCATCAGTCATGTCATTGTTGTCATTGTTGTTACATACAGTCATGGCCAAAAATATTGGCACCCCTGCATTTCTGTCAAATAGTGCACCAATTCACCCAAAAAAGTGTTACAATTACAAATGTGGCACCTTCTAGGTAGATAGGTGCTAGAGGTAGGATTTTCTGTGAGGGGAAGGACATTTACGCAGGCCTAGTGTCATGTACCGGATGGTAGAGTCTGACTTATGCAGTAGGCAACCTCTCTTACGGCCCTGGTTCCAAAACCCCTGGTAGAGCAGACAGGGAGCGCTGGAGCACAGGGAGCACGAGGGCTGGATTGGACACATGTAATGGTAAGATGTCGTCCAGGAGTCCGTGCTAGACTGAAGAGTAGTGATGTAGGCCGGGTCAATAACATGCCGGCAAAGCAGTACAGGAGGAGCAGGCAATCGGGTGGTCGGGTGCAGGCAGGGTTGTTAACAGGCAGGCGGGTTGAGGTACACAGGGATCAGACAGAAGAGTGGTCGTAGGCAAGCCAGGGGTCAGTGCAGGCAGAGTTCATGCAGATGCGGGTTCAGGCCAGGTCACAGGTAACAGGAAGCTCAGGGTCGCTCAGAAACACGGTAATGCTGTAGAATGGACAGCACCGCTTGCAAGGTGTTGACAGCTTAAATGGCTATCTGGGGACTGTGCCGGCGCACACGCGCACAGGCACACGCAAACGCTACGTGCACCCACGCATGGGTCTCCTGGCCCAGATTTCGGAGGCGGAAGTGATCTCCTGACACCAAGCTGGTGGCTAGGCCTGTTTGTTTTCATTCTGGGCTGGGAGCGGCTCAGTGTAGAGCTGGTGACTCACAGGTAGCCTCCCTAAGACCTCCCTCTTCTTTCCAGAGCTTTCCGGAAAGTTCTGGAAAGAGGGGAGGAGAGGTGGAGTTGCCTGGGGTATTCTGGGGAGCCCTGACCAATCCCCAATCTGGATTGGCAGGGGGTAGGCCTCCGTATGTACCCAGGGTCAGCCCAGCTGGGGAGGAGTTGTCAGGTGGAAGAGTTGGAGATGGAGTACTGAGGCTGTCGGGGCCTTTGAGGGAACTCCCCAGTCTGGGGGGTGACCTTGGGCCTGGGCTCGGGTGCAGACAGGACTCCCAAGAAAATGTGGAGGTGTCCTGGACAGGGGGCACAAGAGGAGCAAGGAAGGACAGCGGGATAGAGTACTGTCTGGCAAGTCTCCGGGGAGAGGAACCACCGGTTGCAGCCAGGAGGGCTGGTTTGTGACATGCACAGTCAGGAGGACTGGGGAGGCACACCTGAGAGGACTGGGAAAGTGAAGTCGGATATGTGTGCAGAACCAGAGGACTGGTGGGCTGGCAGGGCCTGAAGAGGGCTGACTGAGATCAGTAGTCGCATGTAGGACAGCTAGCACCAGAACTATCTCTACACTATAGGGGCCCGGAGTCCCTGCCTGCAAAGGGCAATTTACTGGGGCCTGGCTGGGCCAGTGTCAGGCTTAACCAATTTTGTGCTAGCTGATCCTGGGATCTCAAGCAAAAGAAGTGCTGGAGGAGTGATAGTCTGCAGCAAGAGTAGTGCTGGAGGAGTTGAGGAGAAGTAGTCTGAAGCAAGAGTTGTGCTGGAGTGAAGACTGGAGTGTATATAACGGAGTGTATATAGTTGTCCCAAGCAAGTTCTACAAATTCTACTGGGCATCCCATATTTCCCATCCAAGTTCAATCCCCTCAATAAAAACACAAAAACAAAGTATATGGACTGCTCTATGTCTCGGAGTGTCTGAGAGGTGAATGCCAGGCTGTGCAAGGTGACGGGTGAACCACAACACTCAGCTGCCCCTACGGGGGTATCGCTACACAAATGTCTAGGCATTCTCATGTTTAATTCCTTTTTTTGCATTGGAATGGCACAAAAAAAGTGGAGAACCGAAAAAGCCAAATCTGACACATTCCACGCAAAGCTCCAAAAATGGACTGGACAAAATTATTGACATCCTCAATTTAAAGCGGTAGTAAACCCGCTGACAGAAATAAAAATAAAAAAAAAGCCTGCAAGAAAATCGCATAATATGTTAGTATGCATCGCATACTAACATATTATGAAATACTTACCTTAGAACGAGGCCCCCGATGCCCGAGTCGGTCAGCGCTAAGGACGCTGACATCTTTGTCCTCTTCTGTCTTCCGGGTACGCGGCTCCGGCGCTGTGAGTGGCCGGAGCCGCGTGACGTCACTCCCGCGCATGCGCGCGGGAGCTCTTCGCACCGGCAGCCAGCTCTGAGATGCCGGCCGCCTCGGCCGGATCGTGAGAGCGCATGCGCCGCTAATGTCAGCGGCTGCATGCAGGGCGAATATCTCCTGAACCATGCAGGTTTAGGAGATATTCTTTTTACCTACAGGTAAGCCTTATTATAGGCTTACCTGTATGTAAAAATAGATTTTAGGGTTTACTACCGCTTTAATATTTGGTAGCACACCCCTTGAAAATAACTGAAATCAATGGCTTCCTGAAACCATCAATGAGTTTCTTACACCTCTCTACTGGTCTTTTGAACCACTCTTCGTTCGCCAACTGCTCCAGGTCTCTCAGATTGGAAGGGTTCCTTTTCCCAATTTCTGTTTTGAGATCTCTCCACAGCTGCTCCATAGATCTGGACTCATTGCTGGCCAGTTCAGTACTCTCCAGCGCTTTGTCTTAAACCATTTCTGGGTGCTTTTTGACGTGTTCTTTGGGTCATTGTCCTGCTGTAAGACCCATGACCTCTGCAGGAGAACCAGCTTTCTGATACTGGGCCCTACATTGCACCTCAGAATTCTTTGGTAGTCTTCAGATTTCATAATACCTTGCACACAGTCAAGACATCTAGTGCCTCAAGCAGCATAGCAACCCCATAACATCATTTTGACTGTATTGTTTTCTTTAACCACTTGCCTACTGGGCATCGTTACCCCCTTCCTGCCCAGGCCAAATTTCAAGTTTCAGTGCTGTCACACTTTGAATGACAATTGCATGGTCATACTACACTGGACCTATATGAAAATGTTATCATTTTTTTTTTATCACAAATAGAGCTTTCTTTTGGTGGTATTTAATCACCACTGGGTTTTTTGCTAAATGTAGGCATGTGCCCCCTTGGGGATGGCTGGTAGTTGTGATCCAGCTGCCCGCTGCCCTCAATCACAGGATCTTCCACACACCCGGAGTCACTGAACAGGCCGGTACTTTGTTTTAAAACATAGGTCAAAATATTTAGAACAAACTAAATTAGATTAACATATGCAGCAGCGCTCATAGAAAAAAGTATCATTCTCCCCAGGACATATCCATAATGTGAAATTCTTCGTATAAATATTCACAAGTCCATAACCAATACCGATAAGGTGATCAGCCAATTTATAGAGTGAGAGCAACAATCCACCTTGTGCATGAGTAAATGAAAGTGATTCCCTTCACCCGTAGATGGACTCTTACTAACGGTATTTGCCTGTCACTCTCGCCGCAATAGCGCGATATCGTTTTCACTTGTTTTATTAGAACACTTTAAAATCATGTATAGAAATAAAATACTAAAGAGCTACCACTAGGGGTCACACCCCCTTAGGTAATCTCCTTACCAGCAGCTTGATAAAAAACAACTTCCAGAGATCAAGAGATCTGAGCCAGACGTCGGCTAATCCCGGAGCCTCTGCAGACACCGTTCCCCACTTGCCACTTATTGTCCCCACCAGCAGGGCATATCAGGCGATCTAGGGGTACCTCCGTCTGGTCCTTATGGTCACCACCGCACAGCCCCAGACGGAGGTACCCCTAGATCGCCTGATATGCCCTGCTGGTCGGGACAATAAGTGGCAAGTGGGGAACGGTGTCTGCAGAGGCTCCGGGATTAGCCGACGTCTGGCTCAGATCTCTTGATCTCTTGAAGTTGTTTTTTATCAAGCTGCTGGGTAGGAAATTACCTAAGGGGGTGTGACCCCTAGTGGTAGCTCTTTAGTATTTTATTTCTATACATGATTTTAAAGTGTTCTAATAAAACAAGTGAAAACGATATCGCGCTATTGCGGCTCTATATTTTTTCTGATCTATTTATGACCTCATGAGGAAATCAGTGAAGAGGATCAGACACCTAATTGGAGAAGTGCACTAAGAGCACAAAAAGCGTGATGGCCTGTGCATGAGAGTGACAGGCAAATACTGTTGGTAAGAGTCCATCTACGGGTGAAGGGAATCACTTTCATTTACTCATGCACGAGGATTGTTGCTCTCACTCTATAAATTGGCTGATCACCTTATCGGTATTGGTTATGGACTTGTGAATATTTATATGAAGAATTTCATATTATGGATATGTCCTGGGGAGAATGATACTTTTTTCTATGAGCGCTGCTGCATATGTTAACCACTTGCCGACCGTGTATCGTAGATACACGTCGGCAAGTGGCACTCATTGTTGTGGGAGGACGTTATATAACGTCCTCCCACAATCGCGCTCTCGCGCGCCCCCTGGGGCGCGCACCTGGGAGCATCCGTGACCGCCGGGTCTGTGAGACCCGGCGGAGGGTGTTGTTACTCACGGTGAACGGCTGCACATAGATGCTATGTGCCAGCCGTTCACCAATTGTATACGTCGTCGCGAGTATCTTTTTTCATAGTAAGAGGGGTCCTGTATAGGTATTATACTTTAAGAAGTATATTTATAAGTGTTCAGGTATTGGTTATGGCTATTCCACTAGTCGGTTAAATATCTCACTCTCGTTGTTAGGAGCACGTACTCATTTACTTTCACTAAGGGAAGTGGGCATC
>BLSH010536989.1:0-10182 GCA_018402905.1 Glandirana rugosa | reverse complement strand
CCTTTCAGAGGAGGAAATTTTCTTTGTTATGATAAACATTTTCTCATCAACATAGTTTCTTCAGTGACATTTGCACTTTATCTATTTTTTTATTCATTCCCTTTCTATAAAACGTATTGAGGATCCTTTATTCTGGGCGCTGTGGTTCTTGTACGGACTGTGTTTGGACAATTGGATCAGTTGTTTTCTGCGAGCTGCCCACTTGTCATTTTTACTTTTCACTTTTATCAAGCCATATTTTAGTCTATCAAAGCGTTATTACTACTTTTTACCAATACTTTATTTATATATTTATCAACATTGTATTTATTGGGCGCGGGCTTACATTTGCATTTTCTGAATGATACAAATTAAACAGGTAAGTGAAAGTTCATAAAAATATAAAGTGCTCAGATGTAAGCAACTGTTTGAAATGGCAATAGCATTTTTAGGTTATCGCCCACACACAAAATCCATTAAAAACTGAAGTAAACAGGTAAATAAAGTCCATAAACATATAAGGTGTTCAGATGTAAACTGTTGTTGGAGGTAGTAATAGCGATTTCAGGTTATCACCACCCAGTGCTTCACACACATCACATCTAAGTGCCTCCACCTTATAAGATATCTGCTTACCAGAGGCAAGCTGGATAGGAGCTCGCAACTTAACCCCGTCAGGGCCCATTCACGCCTCAGCGTTTTGTAGCTTGAAGCCTGAAGCTACAAAACGCTGGAGGGGAAAAAAATCAATGATTCTCTAGGGAGGTGGTTCACATCTCCACTCAAAAACGTCTGAAGCCAAAAGCCTGAAAACGCCTGAAGTTCTGGAAGTATTTTTTCAGGCAGATTTGGGCGTTTTTCTGCTTTTTTTTATCGGTGACCTTTTGACCTGTACAAAATTGCGGCAAAACGTGGCAAAATCACGCGACTTTCTGCCTGAAAATGACACACTCAGGTGTGAATGCAGCCTCAGGGTCCCACCAGGGGAAAAGCTTGTAAAGGTAGTCACTAGCGTCCTCCAGTCTAGGGTTGCCACATCATCCCTTTAATCCAGGACAAATATTAATTACACAGGTTGTTCTGTGGCTGATTAACCACTTACCAACCGGAAGGTTTCGCAGCTTTAGGACCAGAGCACTTTTTGCGATTCGGCGCTGCGTCGCTTTAACTGACAATTGCGCGGTCGTGCGACGTTGTACCCAAACAAAATTGGCGTCCTTTTTTTCCCACAGATAGGGCTTTCTTTTGGTGGTATTTGATCGCCTCTGCGTCATTTCTTATCGCCGCTATAAACAAAAGAAGAGCGACCATTTTGCAAAAAAAACCCAAATTTCTTACTTTTTGCTAATATTCAAATCCAAAAAAAAAATATAAAAAAACATTTTTTTCACCGTTTTTGGCCGAATTATATAATTCCTCATATTTGCTATAAAAAAAATTGCAATTGGCGTTTATTGATTGGTTTGCGCAAAAGTGGCCGCGTTTACGGATGGTGAGAATTCATTTCTGGGGTTTTTATTTTTTTTTATTTTTTACTAGTAATGGCGGCGATCTGCGATTTTTAGCGGTAATGCGATATTGGGGCGGACATGTCGGACATTTTTGACACTTTTTTGGGACCAATGACATTTATTCAGCGATCAGAAATTTAAATGTCCACTGATTACTGTATAAATGTAATTGGCAGTGAAGGGGTTAACCTGAGGGGGAGATCTAGGGGTTAACTGTGTTCCCTGGGTGTGTTCTTACTGTGGGGGGGTTGGGCTAACATAGGCATGAGAGATCTAACCGATCCCAGTGACAGGGATCAGTAGATCTCCCATGCCCCCACTAACAGAGCGGGGAACCGCCGTGTTTACATCGGCGGTTCCCCGTTCTTTCCCTGTAGCCGCTCATCGCGGCTCGCTGGCAGACATCGGGTGCGCCCGAGCCGCGGGCACACTCCTCAGGAGTCCCCAGCGCGCCCCCTGGTGGCCAAATGCAGATCGCTGCTTATTTACGGCGATTCGCGCAGGGCTCCCCGACTGCCGCCGTGAAAAGACCGCGCGGTGGGGAAGCGGTTAAAGTGGTAATTAAACTCACTTGGTGCCTCATCTGCATTAAATTAGCCTCAGAACAACCTGTGTAATTCATATGTGTCCTGGATTAAAGGGATGATGTGGCAACCCTACTCCAGTCATAGATGGGGACTCCCACAATGTTGCCAAAAAAGAAAGCTCACAATGGCGTAATATTGTTAAGGTAATTTATTCGATAAAAAAGCATTGTTAGTCCTTTCAACTTTAAAAGTTTGGGACTCTGTGATGAAGAAAATGTGTTTGTCTTCTCAAATTGGCCCTATGACACCACTGTTCTCAAACCCAGAATTCCAACCTGCAGCAGAAGCCTTAGTCTTCTTAAAATTGCATAAACAAGATAATATTAGATTAGTCCAGACGCTAATAAATGGTAAACTCCCCCCACTTGATATGTTAGGGGAAGAAAATAGAAATAATTGGATGCAGTATAAACAGTTACAAACTTTTATCCATTCATTAAATCAAAGAGCATCATTAGAAAGACCATTAACAGAGTTCGACAAGATATTGCTACAAACAGATAAACCAAATCATGTACCATCAGTAATATATAAATGTCTGCTTCCCAAAGAACTCGAAGAAGTAACATACTTAAATAAATGGGAAACAGAATTGGGAACAAAAATATCGTTATCAGACCGAGAACGATCCCTGATATTAATACACAAACTATCCCCCTCGACCAGATATCAGGAGAGAAATTATAAAATTATAGCGAGATGGTACCGATGCCCAGTTGACTTACATAAAATTTGCGAAAATAACTCAGATAATTGCTGCAAATGTAAAAATGTGAAAGGAACAATGGCACATATGTGGTGTTTCTGTCCGAAAATTTGGCAATTCTGGTCAGAAGTATTTAACATATATAGAGAAATCACTGGCTCTACCATACAATTAGATGTTTATGTTTCGGTTTTGTCAATAATCCTGAGGTCAATAAAAATGATTAAAGAAGGAATCGCTCCATCAGTTGTGGAGTGGGTGTGTGAGATGGGCGAGTTGCGCTCTATGGAGGAGGCAATTAAAATGGAGGATGGTTTAAGAGAAAGGTTTTTAAAAACATGGAGGCAGTGGGATGAAGCCAGATGTCTGGTATAATAGGAAAATATATAAAATAAGGGGCTTGACTTGGCCGGGGTCTTATAAAATAAATTCTGTTTTCAAAAAAAAATTTTTTGTGATGTGATGTATGTAAGTATGTTGGGTTAGGGTGGTGGGGGGGGGTTATTAAACGTATTACAGACAGGGATGGCAGAAAGTAGGCAGAAATGAAAAAGAAATGTCTAGGGGTCTCAGAAGGGTTTGATATTATGTATGAAAATAAAATAGATTGAAGGGAGGGACCCTCAATGTACTCCAGGGAGTAAAATATCCAGAAGTTAAATACATTAAATAGGATATGATGGTATAAAAGGAAGAAGTAATGAGAAAGCAAACGTAAGGGAAAATAAATGTATAGTATTATGTATGGATTTCATTATATAGCATTTGACTCTGTGAGATGGATATCTGCCTGAGCTATGTTATCTTTTTGCTGTGTATGTATGCTATGTATACGGCAAAAGTTTTTTTAAAAAAAAAATTAATAAAAAGAGATTGTAAACAAAAAGCATTGCACTTACATATAAATGAGATGATGTAAACAAGCATAAATAGCTGGCCAGCTAAACGGATCACAATGCAACAGACAGCGGTGACATCAGGGGTACTACTACGACGAAACGCTGCGTCAGGTGAAACATCAGAATCAGCATCACCAGAGGAGTATACACAGCATGACCAGAGGGGTATATACTGCATCACCAGAGGAGTATATACAGCATCACCAGAGGGGTATATACTGCATCACCAGAGGAGTATATACAGCATCACCAGAGGGGTATATACTGCATCACCAGAGGAGTATATACAGCATCACCAGAGGGGTATATAAAGCATCACCAGAGGAGTATATACTGCATCACCAGAGGAGTATATACTGCATCACCAGAGGGGTATATACTGCATCACCAGAGGAGTATATACAACATCACCAGAGGGGTATATAAAGCATCACCAGAGGAGTATATACAGCATGACCAGAGGGGTATACAGCATCTTTAGAGGGGTATATACAGCATCACCTGAGGGGTATATACAGCATAACCAGAGGGGTATATAAAGCATCACCAGAGGAGTATGTACAGTATCACCAGAGGGGTATATACAGCATTACCAGAGGAGTAGATACAGCATTACCAGAGGAGTATATACAGCATCACCAGAGGGGTATATACAGCATTACCAGAGGAGTAGATACAGCATTACCAGAGGAGTATATACAGCATCACCAGAGGGGTATATGCAGCATTACCAGAGGAATAGATACAGCATCACCAGAGGGGTATATACAGCATAACCAGAGGAGTATATACAGCATCTTTAGAGGGGTATATACAGCATCACCAGAGGAGTATATACAGCATCACCAGAGGAGTATATACAGCATCACCAGAGGGGTATATAAAGCATCACCAGAGGAGTATATACAGCATTACCAGAGGAGTAGATACAGCATTACTAGAGGGGTATATACAGCATCACCAGAGGGGTATATACAGCATTACCAGAGGAGTAGATACAGCATTACCAGAGGAGTATATACAGCATCACCAGATGGGTATATACAGCATCACCAGAGGAGTATATACAGCATCACCAGAGGGGTATATAAAGCATCACCAGAGGAGTATATACAGCATCACCAGAGGGGTATATACAGCATCACCAGAGGAGTATATACAGCATGACCAGAGGGGTATATAAAGCATCACCAGAGGAGTAGATACAGCATTACCAGAGGGGTATATACAGCATTACCAGAGGAGTAGATACAGCATTACCAGAGGGGTATATACAGCATCACCAGAGGGGTATATACAGCATTACCAGAGGAGTAGATACAGCATTACCAGAGGGATATGCCATACTGCTTCCACACTTTAAAGCTGCCAAGCAGCCTAGTCATCATTTAGGTGAACTCTGTCTATGGTACTGTATGTGCATTGAGAGAGATAGGGAGGGAAAGAGAGGGGGGAGGGAGGGAGGAGAGCAAATGGATCTGTGAAAGTTTAGGCTCCAGAGCCATTGTGGATCGACACTCCTGTATAACACACAGAGCTCTAGGGTCCTCACACTTCACTGCAGCAGCCCTCCCCGGTCACACTGTACCTTGCTCGCTGATCCTGGCCACGGCCTCTGGGTTCCGGGACATGTCTGCGGTCCTCAATGCCACTCTCTCCAGCTCTGCACACTGACCCGGCTCCTTACCATACCCCCTCCACTTCTGATAACTGTGGTTATCCAGGAAACTGGAAGTGACGCTGCGATGCCAAAAAAGCACCGCCCAGTCGTCCTCCGACAATAAAAAAAGCACAGAAGCCACAGACAAATGAGTGTAGAGTGGGGGAGTGTTTGGGGCGCATTTTTTGCTCCCCGAACACTCCCTAAACATGGTCAAATCAGCTTCCCGCTTGCAATGAGCTGATTGCAAGCAGGGAAGCTTCCCATAGACTGCTATGTGTTTTGGTGCCTAAGGGTTAACTATGTTCCCTGGGCGTGTTCTAACTGTGGGGGGACTGCCCTAGCTGGGGAAGGGAAGTTATCACAGCTTCCATGTAGAGGAAGGCTGTGATCACCGCCCTTCCCCATCTCACAAAACGGAGGTCCGTGTTTACTTACACGGACCTCCGTTCTTTCAGTGTGGGGGGGCATCGCGGGTGGCCGGCGGCGATCGAGTCCGCCGCACCCGCTCCCTGGCCCCCCCGGAACACAGTGAGCGCACAGGCGCGCCTCCGGCGGCGCTCGCAGTGAGCGATCTCGCAGCCGCCGTCCTATGACGGAGGTTTGCGTTATCGAGCCACTTTGTCGCCGTCAACCTGTGGTTGACGGTCGGCAAGTGGTTAAAGTGGTGCTGCTGTAAGACCATACAAATAGAGCAAAATATTACAGCGCACACATGCAAAAATGTCCAAGTATTTGTTTGTCTGTTATATGGGTCCCGACCAGACCTCTTGGGATGGAGCACACCATCATCCCCCACCATTACCTCTAATCAGTGTCCACCTGAGTTATAGGAGGAGTCCTTTTAGTTCTCCCATAAAGAGGAGTGTATTTCTCCCATGGTTGAGAAGTGTCATTTTTCATTCTATGGTTAGTGTAGGACCCACTGAAAATGGGGTACTTTGACGCAGTAGTGAGCTTAAGCACTCTATGGCCATGTGGTGTGACTAAATCCCCATATTTGCTTCTTTGCTTATTATGTTTAGGTGTTTTTAAATACTGAAGAAATTAGACTTTGGTACAATGTAAAGTAGTGAGTGTACAGCTTGTATAACAGTGTAAATTTGCTGTTCCCTCAAAATAACTCAACGCACAGACATTAATGTCTAAGCCGCTGGCAACAAAAGTGAGTACACCCCTAAGTGAAAATGTCCAAATTGGGCCCAGAGTGTGAATATTTTGTGTGGCCACCATTATTTTCCAGCACTGCCTTAACCTTCTTGGGCATGGAGTTCACCAGAGCTTCACAGGTTGCCACTGGAGTCCTCTTCCCCTCCTCCATGATGACATCACAGAGCTGGTGGATGTTAGAGACCTTTGGGCTCCTCTGCCTTCCATTTGAGGATGCCCCACAGATGCTCAATATGGTTTAGGTCTGGAGACATGCTTGACCAGTCCATCACCTTTATCCTCAGCTTCTTTAGCAAAGCAGTGGTTATCTTGGAGGTGTGTTTGGGGTCGCTATTATGTTGGAATACTGCCCTGCGGCCCAGTCAAGGGAGGGGATCATGCTCTGCTTCAGTATGTCACAGTACATGTTGGCATTTATGGTTCCCTCAATGAACTGTAGCTCCTCAGTGCCAGGAGCACTCATGCAGCCCCAGACCATGACACTCCCACCACCATGCTTGACTGTGCAAGACACACTTGTCTTTGTACCACTCAGCTGGTTGCCACAACACACACTTGACACCAACTGAACCAAATAAGTTTATTTTGGTCTCATCAGACCACAGAACATGGTTCCAGTAATCCATGTCCTTAGTCTGCTTGTCTTCAGCAAACTGTTTGTGGGGTTTCTTGTGCATCATCTTTAGAAGAGGCTACCTTCTGGGACAACAGCCATGCAGACCAATTTGATGCAGTGTGCAGCGTATGGTCTGAGCAATGACACGCTGTCCTCCCACACCTTCAACCTCTGCAGTAATGCAGGCAGCACTCATACATTTATTTCCCAAAGACAACCTCTGGATAGAATGCTGTGCAGCAACTTTTGAAAGAGTCGCTGTTCGAGAAGGATGGCAAAAAGAGCAATGGGCAGGACTGCTAGCACCCTTTCTGACAGGAGAACCCCAAGAAGCCTATTATGAACTGGAACCAGAGGCTGCCCAGGATTATGAGACACTGAAAGCCGAGATGCTTGCACGCATGGGCGTCACCATGGCAGTCCGGGCTCAACGGGTGCATAGTTGGTCATACAGTACTGACAAGCCACCGCAATCCCAAATGTTTGACTTGATCCACCTCACCAAGAAATGGCTGCAGCCAGAGACTTTGCTGGGCCCTAAGATTGTGGAGCGTGTGGTCATGGACCATTATTTACATTTACAGGACGCTCCCTGCCACTTTGAGGAAGTGGGTCAGCCATGGGGACCCTAAGACTGCAAACCAGCTGGTGGACCTGGTGGAGAGATATACTGCTGCCGAGGACTTGTTTAATTTATCTCTGCCCCACTCCAATGTCTCTGGGGGTGAAAAATCGCCTGGAGGATCCGGTAAGACTGTTCCAGGTTTCAAGGGCGTGGGGAAAAATTACAAGACTGTTGCACCAGATAGAGACTATGGGCTCAGGCCAAATAAGTCAGGAAGGTCTCTGAGGCCATTTAGAGGGCTGGGTACAGAACATATAAAATGTTATTGCTGCCATGCATTTGGTCATATTGCTGCTAACTGTTCCCTAAATGATGAACCAATGCAATGTAATCATGCTTACTTGAAAAAACGCATTTCTCTTTTTGCACAGATGGCATGTACTGCAACATGTCAGGAACGCATGGAATAGCAAATGTGTGTAATTTCAGGTGGCGAAAAGCCAGTCTTGGCTCTGCTAGATTCTGGCAGTGTGGTTACATTAGTCAAAGGTGATTGTGTATATCCCGCAAAGTTACACCCTAGCACTATTGGGGTTATTTGCATACATCACAGGTGTCAAACACAAGGCCCGGGGGCCAAATCCAGCCCTCCAGGTCATTTCATGTGGCCCTCACACCTATCCTGCAGCTGCAGCAACCCCCTCATCTCCACCACCCCCTGTCAGCCACAGAGTGGAGGACAGAACTCCTTCAGATCCTGCTCCTCTCTGTGCAGCTGCAGCACCCCCTCATCTTCACCTCCTTTCGTCTTCAGAAGACTCCAGCTCTCCTCTGGTCCTCCTCCAGACCCTGCACTTTCTGCTTCCCAGCTCTGCCCCCACTGTGATGTAAGGAAGGGTGAAGGCCCCTTGACTTCTGATGGTGGTGGGGGGGGCTCTTGGCATCTGATGTAAGGGGGGTGGTGCTCTGGACATCTAGTCTTGCATACACAACCGGCCCTTTTCAGGGCGACCATAATGCTGATACGGCCCACGATTAAAAGTTTGACACCCCTGGCATACATGGTGACACACATGACTACCAGACTGCTGTGGTTTATATTGATACCCCTTGTGGCATGGTGACACATTTAGTCGGGGTGGTACCCTCACTGCTCCATGAAGTCCTAGTGGGGAGAGATTTTCCAGTATAAGCGGATGCCTTTTGGCTTGCATGGTGCTCCTGTCTCGTTCCAAAGAATGATGGATGAAACCTTAAGACCCCATCTCCAATACACAGCCGCCTATTTGGACGTAGTCATCCACAGCCAAGATTGGGAATCTCATTTGCCCTGGGTGCAAGCAGTAGTAGATTCCCTTAGAAAAGCAGACTCACTACCAACCCCAGAAAGTGTGCCATAAGCTTGGAGGAGGCCAAATACCTTGGCTACATTATTGGTCAGGGGCTGATCAAACCTCAGATCAATAAAATTGAGGAAGTTCAAAAGTAGCCCCAACTTATAAATAAAAAGCAATTTCATGCATTTCTTGCGATCACAGGGTACTACGGGTGTTTTATACTCAATTTTGCCACCAATGCAGCCCCACTGACAGATCTGATGAAGGGTAGAGGATTGGTCATGATCAAGTGGAATCCAGGGGCAAAGAAGGCATTTAAAATGTTAAAGCAAGCCCTTTGTGGACAACCTGTGCTCGTGACTCCAGATTTCACAAAGGAGTTTGTGGTGCAGACAGAGGCCTCTGATGTGGGACTGGGTGCTGTACTGTCCCAGGTCAGAGACGGGGAGGAGCACCAAGTGGTCTACCTCAGCAGAAAGCTCAACAGACATGAGAAAAACTATGCCATTGTTGAGAGGGAATGTTTAGCTATCAAATGGGCCTTAGATGCCCTGAAATATTACCTAATGAGGAGACCATTCAAATTAGTCACTGATCATGCCCCTCTTAAATGGATGTGTTAACAAGGAGAAAAACAGTCATGTGACAAGGTGGTTCCTTGCTCTTCAAGTATTTAGGTTCACAGTGAAACAAAGAGCTGGGAAACTCCAAAATAATGCAGATGCCCTTTCCCGTGTCCATTGTCTGGTTGGGACAGTTGCTCAGCCGCAGGGGCTTGAGCAGAGGGGGGGATATGTGACGTTATGAGTGGCGAGGTGATTGATAGATGATATGTGTCGCCTTGCATGCGTTCATTTGCAGTGAACTAAGGTGGAATCCGGTTCGGGTTTTACCAGCCAGGGTTAGTTCTGGACCAGATTTTGTGGTCCACTGGAGTCCACCAACAGGTGGCATAAATAATCAGCAGGAGAGCAAAGTTTTTCTCTGGCCTGGGACCCAGGAGCCGCCAAGCCTGAGAGAGCTGATGAACTGTAGATTGCTTTATGACTAGAGTTGAGCGAACACCTGGAAGTTCGGGTTCTGCTGGTCCGTCCGAACCTCGGGACAAAGTCCGGGTCCGGGTCCGGACGGAACCCGAACGATCGCACGGAC
>BLSH010536976.1:114849-125063 GCA_018402905.1 Glandirana rugosa | reverse complement strand
CAATGCTCCATCACACGCGTCCAAGTACTCCACAGCGTGGCTGGCAAGAAAGGGTCTAAAAGAAGAAAAACGAATGACTTGGCCTCCTTGTTCACCTGATCTGAACCCCATAGAGAACCTGTGGTCCATCATGAAATGTGAGATTTACAAGGAGGGAAAACAGTACACCTCTCTGAACAGTGTCTGGGAGGCTGTGGTTGCTGCTGCACGCAATGTTGATGGTGAACAGATCAAAACACTGACAGAATCCATGGATGGCAGGCTTTTGAGTGTCCTTGCAAAGAAAGGTGGCTATATTGGTCACTGATTTGATTTTTGTTTTGTTTTTGAATGTCAGAAATGTATATTTGTGAATTTTGAGATGTTATATTGGTTTCACTGCTGAAAATAAATAATTGAAATGGGTATATATTTGTTTTTTGTTAAGTTGCCTAATAATTATGCACAGTAATAGTCACCTGCACACACAGATATCCTCCTAAAATAGCTACAACTAAAAACAAACTAAAAACTACTTCCAAAAATATTCAGCTTTGATATTAATGAGTTTTTGGAATCATTGAGAACATGGTTGTTGTTCAATAATAAAATTATTCCTCAAAAATACAACTTGCCTAATAATTCTGCACTCCCTGTATATCTGATATCAAAGTACTCGCTAATGATACCTTCTGGGGATTTAATTTGCCTAACATACCTATATTGAAATGGCTCCCCTTTTTTCGCCAATGGGCAGCCCAGATATCCCTCTATGGACTCGCTCCATCCATGTAACCTTGCATATCTCTACCCCACTACATTTGTCATGCGACTCTATCCCAATATTGCTATCAAGTTGACTCTTCGCATTCCTGTGTGGTGTTCCAGGGCATCATTATGGCTCTCAATTTTTCCCCTCCCCCATCATTATATATTTTATACCCTTTGACATATATATGTATATGTACTTTTTTCCATTTAGCCTACTCATACACCATTGTGGTCAGCTGGCATAGCCATCTGGCACCCCTTGTGGTCACACTACCACACATCCATTCCTGTATTGGCTTAGACAATCTATCTGGTGCGGTGATTGGCCTGTCTCCATCTCTTGGGCCCTGGGCTGTGTGTAACCTGCGTAGTGAGTGCCATTCAGTATCAAAGTAAGTGTGTTTTCATTCCTTTCCCAGTGGAAAGCACCCCTACCACTTCTTATATGTTTTTACCCTTATGCATGCCAAACGACTATGGTTGTTTCTTCAATATGTCATGCTTTATCTACAGATACTATTTACTATTTCATTCTCAATGCAATTACTCCCTGAAGAAGGATTCTAACTCTGAAACATGTCGGGATGACTATGGAACTTGCCCCTGGATCCCACTTCAATGTGGTCATTCAGGTGTGCAACTCCCAGGCATTTAGTTCTAAATGGATACTGTACTTTATTGTGGCACTCAATTTTTGTAAAATGCTTTTGTACAATGTTTTTATATGCATGTACCCCCTCCAAATGTTATATTTCTATGTTTACTTCCATGCTCTGTAATGGATACATGAAAATACCTTTTTATGATTAACATCAATAAAAATACAATATTTCATATGTTACCCTCCTACCTATCTTTTTTACTCCCTCTGCCCTAAAAGTCCAAGGGGATTTTTCTATTTATGAGGTAATTTCCTCATTAGTTTCACAGGGTCTTAAACCTACTTCACCAAACTACCCAGACTCGAACACCTTCTCTGCTCCTTTCCTGGATGCAGAGAAGGTGTTCGATAGGGTCCACTGGGGATTCCTCCAAGATGTACTGTTCAAATTCGGGATCACAGATAGATTCCAGAATGCAATACTCTCACTCTACTCCAACCCATGAGCAAAGGTCCTAACGGGATGTTCTCAAAACCCTTTCAAATTACAAATGGCACATGCCAAGGTTGCCCTCTCCCCCATCATTTTTGCCCTTCTAATGGAACCATTAGCCACCAAAATCAGACAAGACCCACAAATACATGGTATTTCTTACCATGGAAAGGTCCATAAAGTCAGAATTTTTGCTGATGACACCATTCTCCTGGTATCAAAACCTGAACAGTCCCTCTAGGCGATCCATGAAGCCCTCCAAAACTTCACAGTAGTCTCATACTACAAATTGAACTCCTCCAGATCCACAATCCTTCCAATAAACATACCACCAAAACAACTCGCCCATCTCAAAAGTAATCTCCCTTACGCATGGGCTGCTCAAGCCTTTCCCTTCCTCGGAATTAAACTACCACTCTCACTAACCCCACTCTACGACCTCAACTACAAGCCGTTCCTAGAACAACTGCCCCTGCTCCCACGTGAGCTCCGGACACAAAACCTCTCCACATTGAGGAGAATAGCCTCCCTAAAAATGATTATCTTGACCAAACTGACCTATGTTTTCCATACAGTTATAGCCCCAATCTCCCAGTCCTACTTCAAAAATATACAAAGCATTATCTCAAAATTTATCTGGGACAGTAAACCTCCCCAATGCCCGAGCTATATTCTAACCCGACACCAATATCAAGGAGGAGCAAGTCTGCCCCACATACAATCCTACTACCATGCAACAGTTCTCGAACAATTGTACTACTGGTGGCACCCCTCACCTAACAAAATATGGTCTCAAATGGAAGCGGCCAACGCTCCACCCAACATACCGACAAACCTCCTTTTACTCCTCCCAGCAGGCTACCAACTTCCCAAATCCACCATCCCTCCAGCCATATCAACCTCACTAAAATCCTGGCAACGGATAGTGACCAACCAAAAATCCATTCTACCCATTAGGAAATATCCCATTCCCCTCACCGTTCTGGAAATTTTACTCCCAAATCTATCCACCAAACACTGGACCTCCCAAGGGATCAATTCTATAGAAGACCTCATGTCCTCAGGGGCACTGAAAACCTTCTCTAAACTACAACAACACTTTGCCCTCCCAACCTCCGAGGCATACTCTTATACTAGAATATCCCACTACCAGCGCACCTCTGGCCTCCACTCATCGGCACTTACCCCAGAATCTCTTCACACCAGTTTTTATCACAACTATTAAAACCTGAAACACGGTATCTCCTACCTCTACAAAATAGTATAGACCGATCCTCCCATTTGCACCCATCCACACTAACAAAATGGGACGATGAACTTAATCTCACTACCTCACTGGAGAAATGGAACAAATCCTTTAAAATCACATATAAAGCCTCTCACTGACCCCGCTATCAAAAAATTATTCAAAGATGGTATCTCACTCCTATAAGCTCTGGAAAATATACCCAAACACTCCCAATACCTGTTGGAGAATATGTGGCTCAACAGGGACCCTAGCTCATACTCTTTGGTTCTGCAAATCCCTGAGTTCATTTTGGAAACAATTCTTTGTCCTAATCTCCTCAATAGCCCAAACCCCTATTACTCCTTCACCTGAACTAGCCCTCCTCCATCTCAACATAGAACAATTTCCCCCAAAATCAAGAGTTGTGATAACCCATCTCCTTCTCACGGCCAAACTAAACATGACCAGAAATTGGTAGAAACCTGAACCTCCCACTCGCACATCTACCATTGCAGATCTAAATCTCCAATGCGAGATGGAAAAAATGGTAGCTAGAAAAAACCTTGCTTTCACCAAATTCCTCCACAACTGGTCTTCCTGGCTCTCCCACCCAAGATGCTCAGTAAAATCTTAACTTCACACTCAAAATAAAACAAAGGTCCCCTCAACCAAATTGGGCCCCTGGTACTCCCCCCTCCTATCCCTCACCCTCCCTACTCCACCCTTTGGAGCTAATCCTCTCCTCCTCCATCAATAGCAGTTTTACCTTCTTCCAATTGATGTTTGTACTTTATCTTACCTTACTTCATCCATGTTAACTCTTTATCAAAATGTACATCTTCTGTTGTATTAAGGAACTACGTGCCTCTAAAAAAAATAAAAAAAACAAAATAATGTTTACAGTTTCTGGACCTTCCCTTTTCTTATATCTATTTCTGCACCCCCTCCATCCTCATCTTCGTGCCTTCTTTTGGATACAATGAACGGGGGGCAATGATCTAAAAAATCATTATCAAGATGGCCAGGTGCAGAGGTAGCTTCATGATGGAAGTGGGAAGGCATGTCAATAGGTGCCGTAGAGGAGGGATCCCTGATGGAAGACGGAGCTACAACAGTAGCTGGCTGTAGATTAGTGTTAGGTGTAGAGGGAGAACTGGGTGTGTTAGCGGGGGTGATGGTGGTTGTGAGAGGTCTATTGGAACAATTCTTAGCCTGTGGGGGTGGGTTCTGGTTCTTGGACGGTTTAAATGAATACCCGGTTGTGAGGGACCCAGCCGGGTGGGGTGGCTGTTGCCCAGTTCTAATTTTTTGGAATCTGCCATGAGGCATGGGTAGGAGAGAAGCGGGGACGGAGCTTCTTGAGGTAAGCAGAGGGAGGTTTGTAGGACATTGGGCAACTGCCCTGTGTATGGGGTATTCTGGATGGATTATTTTGGGGTGATCCATGAAGCTGTGAAAGTGATGCAGGAGGGAGAATCCTGGGTTTTAGTCATTTAAAACCATCCAAGAACCAGCACCCACCCCCACAGGCTAAGAATTGTTCCAATAGACCTCTCACAACCACTCTTACCCCCGCTAACACACTCAGTTCTCCCTCTACACCTAACACTAATCTTCAATGACCAGTTCTATCTGCAGTCCAATGGAACAGCTACAGCCAGGTCCATAAATATTGGGACATCGACACAATTCAAATCTTTTTGGCTCTATACACCACCACAATGGATTTGAAATGAAACGAACAGTTTGTATATGTGCCTCCCACTTTTTAAGGGACCAAAAGTAATGGGACAATTGGCTGCTCAGCTCTTCCATGGCCAGGTGTGTGTTATTCCCTCATTATCCCATTTACAAGGAGCAGATAAAAGGTCCAAAGTTCATTTCAAGTGTGTTATTTGCATTTGGAATCTGTTGCTGTCAACTCTCAATATGAGATCCAAAGAGCTGTCACTATCAGTGAAGCAAGCCATCACTAGGCTGAAAAAACAAAACAAACCAATTCAGAGATAGCAAAAACATTAGGTGTGGCCTAATCAACTGTTTGGAACCTCCTTAAAAAGAACGCACCGGTGAGCTCAGCAACACCAACAGACCCGGAAGACCACGGAAAACAACTGTGGTGGATGACACAAGAATTCTTTCCCTGGTGAAGAAAACACCCTTCACAATAGTGAACAGATTAAGAACACTCTCCAGGAGGTAGGTGTATGTGTGTCAAAGTCAACAATCAAGAGAAGACTTTACCAGAGTGAATGCAGAGGGTTCACCACAAGATGTAAACCATTGGTGAGCCTCAAAAACAGGAAGGCCAGATTAGAGTTTGCCACACAGCATCTAAAAAAGCCTTCACAGTTCTGGAACAACATCCTATGGACATATGAGACCAATATCAACTTGTACCAGAGTGATGGGAAGAGAAGAGTATGGAGAAGGAAAGGAACTGCTCATGATCCAAAGCATACCACCTCATCAGTGAAGCATGGTGGTGGTAGTGTCATGGCGTGGGCATGTATGGCTGCCAATGGAACTGGTTCTCTTGTATTTAATGATGATGTGACTGCCGACAAAAGCAGCAGGATGAATTCTGAAGTGTTTCGGGCAATATTATCTGCTCATATTCAGCCAAATGCTTCAGAACTCATTGGACGGTGCTTCACAGTGCAGCTGGACAATGACCCGAAGCATACTGCAAAAACAACCAAAGAGTTTTTTAAGGGAACGAAGTGGAATGTTATGCAATGGCCAAGTCAATCACCTGACCTGAATCTGATTGAGCATGCATTTCACTTGCTGAAGACAAAACTGAAGGGAAAATTCCCCAAGAACAAGCAGGAACTGAGGCCTGGCAGAGCATCACCAGGGGTGAAACCCAGCGTCTGGTGATGTCTATGCATTCCAGACTTCAGGCTGTAATTGACTGCAAAGGATTTGTAACCAAGTATTAAAAAGTGAAAGTTTGATTTATGATCGTTAATCTGTCCCATTACTTTTGGTACCTTAAAAAGTGGGAGGCACATATACAAACTGTTGTAATTCCTACACCGTTCACCTGATTTGGATGTAAATACCATCAAATTAAAGATGAAAGTTTGCAGTTAAAGCACATCTTGTTTGTTTAATTTCAAATCCATTGTGGTGGTGTATAGAGCCAAAAAGATTAAAATTGTGTTGATATCCCAATATTTATGGACCTGACTGTATGGGGATCAACTTTGCTCCCAGTTATGCCAATCTAACCATGAGCTACTGGGAGCTAAAGTTCATTACTAATAACAACCCCTTCACCACTCAGGTGATATATTATGCTCGATACATTGATGACAATAATTATATGGGATGGTACCCCAGAAGAAATTGATCAATTTGTCTCACATTGCAACAACAACTCTCTGGGTCTCTCCTTTACCCATGTCACAGATCCAGACACAATAACTTTTCTAGAGCTTGAATTATACCATCAAGACCATGCCATACACACCAGGAATTATGTTAAACCCACGACAGGCAACTTTTTCCTTCATTATAGGAGTTGCCACCATCCCAAATGGATCAATAACATCCCAAAAAGTCAATTTCATAGAATTCGCAGGAATTGTACTAGAGATTCAGATTACCTGACACAGGGTGAACTCCTCAGTAAAAATTTTTTTGATAAAAAGTATCCACCTAAACTGATATTGGAAGCTTTTGAACAACAGAATCAACCCCTTCCACCTCCTACCTCATGCAACAAAGAAATCCAACCTTTAGGTTTTACCACGCAGTTCCACGATAGGTACCGTAAAATGGAGAGTATACTGACGAAACACTAGTCTATACTAATGGAAGACCCCTTTTTGCAAACCACCCTTACCAAAAAACCCCTTGTCTGTTATCGTAAAGCTAGAAACGTTAAAAGCCAAATTACCCCTAGGAAAATGAAAAGGCTCCCTAAAAATCACATTATCTATACCCCAATGATTCCCCTGATTGGCATGTTTCGATGCCATAAAAAACTGTGTCTAACCTGCCCATTCATCGAACATGGACAAAAATCCTTTACCATCAAGGGAAAAACATATGCCATAAAGAGCTTCTATAATTGCTTAAGTGAATATGTTATATACTGCCTCACTTGCCCATGTGGGCTATTCTATGTGGGTAGAACTATTAGCACCCTTCAGAAACTTTTGGCGAACATCGCCAATTCATAGAAGAGGGGTGCGATGAACACAGCGTACCTAGACATTTTCTGGAGAAACATCAAAAGTCCATGGTTGGCCTAAAAGTGTGGGTACTTGAGGCCATCCCGAGTACTTTTTAATCCACAGAATGTTACAAACGGCTATGCCAACAAGAAACTTTTTGGATCTTCTCTTTGAATACTCTCACCCCTGGGGTTTTGAACGAATCAATAGAGATCCATACTATATTATAATATAAGTGTTTTTACTGCTTTTGTCTGCTCTTATTCACTTCTGTATCTCCTCATTTTTATTGACAGCAGACCCTTATGGTTTTCCCTTCAATTCAAAATCATCCCCTTGGGGGGAGGTGGTATACTGAGATGGATCTTGGGGGTGGTTGTCTATTCATAGTAAGCAACAACTGCATGTCTCCCGTTAAATGGTTTCCTCCCCCTTTTTTCTTTTCTCCCCCCCACTCCCTTCCCCCCACTTTTCTTCCCCTTCCCATCCCTCCTTTTCTTTCCTTTTCTATATGATTGATGAAAGATGTTTTTATATATATACTTCGTATAATTTGTATACAAATTTTTATATATAATTTCAAATCATATGTAATATCTTTTGCAATTTATATTTTTATCATTTTTTATGTACCCCCCTGGTTGCATGACATTATGTAACGTTTTTCTAAATTTTTGTATGGTTTCTGTATAAATAATGGATGGCTGGGCGTTGTAGTCCCACAGCCACAACCTATCACGCCTTCCTATTTAATACAGCACATTGTAAGTATGCATCAGGCCAGTAGAAGGAGCTGTTGTGCTCCGAGCGCATAGCTCTGGAAAACATCTGGTTCTGCTTCGTCTCTCTCCTACACCCGCTGGCATCAATTCCGGTCCCGGAGGCTGGAGCTCGGTCCGCGGTGCATGCCTGGGTAGCTGGCCTGCGGTTACCACCACAGATCCCTGGCGGCTCTCCGCATCCAGTCCCAGATACACAGCTCTTACATCCATCCCCAGAGGATCCCTGGAAGCCCCCTTACTGATGACAGCTATCCCAAGGAGGACACAAGGAACCTTTATCCATGCGTGATATATATCTACATCTTGTGAGTGCAGTCTTGTTTTGTGCAATAAAACTTCTCCTAATACTACACTTAGATGCGCCTCCCTCCCTTCTTCTCTTTATCATACAGAGTCCACGGACACACTCTGGGGACGGCAGTCACCTTATATACCAGTGTCTATCACTGACATGCACTTCTCCCCTACATACTATATGGACTATAAGAAAATATTTTGAAGCATTTTAAGTCTTTCCTCTTATGCAAGCTTCTCTTTCCTATGAGCGCCAGTGAACATGCTTTAAATAAGTACGTCCCATGCACAGCTTCCTGGCTGATGAATGCAAATGTTCCTCCAGTATTTTTTGATAACATACTGCATTCATCTTGCCATCAATTGTGACCAAATTTCCTGTGTCCTTGTAACTCACACATCCCCAATACATCAGCGATCCACCTCCATGTTTCATAGGCCTTGTTGACTCCTCTCCAAATGTAACGTTTATGGTTGTAGCCATACAGCTCAATTTTGGTCTCATTACTCTAAATGACTTTGTGCCAGAAGGTTTGAGGCTTGTCTCTGTGCTGTTTGGCGTATTGTCAGTGTGATACTTTGTGGCATTTCCATAGTAATGGCTTTCTTCTGGCGACTCCACCATGCAGCCCTTCTTTCTTCAAGTGCTTCCTTATTGTGCATCTTGAAACAGCCACACCACGTTTTCAGAGAGTCCTGAAGTTATTTGTGGGTTTTTCTTTGCATCCTGAACAATTTTCCTGGCAGTTGTGGCTGAAACTTTAGTTGGTCTACCTAACCGTGGTTTGGTTTCAACAGAACAACTAATTTTCCACTTCTCTATTAGAGTTTGAACGCTGCTGATTGGAATTCTTAATTCCTTGGATATAATTCCTTTTTATATCCCTTTCCTGTTTTATACAGTTCAACTACCTTTTCCTGCAGATCCTTTGACAATTCTTTTGCTCTCCCCATGACTCAGAATCCAGAAACGTCAGTGCAGCACTGAATGAAAGATGCAAGGGTCTGTCAGGAGTCCAGAAACTCATTTACCTTTTATACACACACACTAATTACAAGCAAACAGATCACAGGTGGGGATGGTTGCCTTTAATAGCCATTCAAACCCCTTTCCTGACACAAGCACGACAGCATATACGCATGGGCTGGCTCCGCCCCCACGCCCAGTTCCAGGATCCGGTTACACTATAAAGTCAAACACCTCCCACCAGGCCTCATTCTCCTTTTTTTCCTCACTGCTCAGCTGGTTACACTGATGCCGATAGGCAGAAATTTTTCTTTTTCCCTCACCTTGCCGGATTCATCTGGCCAACCACGCAGGTTAAGCCTCTCCTGTTAGCGACGCCCCCCACTGTACAGGGAGTAAATCTTCCTAGATGGGGGAGGCCTCCCCCTCCCCACGTTCCAGGGATTGGGGGGGTGGAAGGCGGCTGGTCTCTAAGGATTGCTTCCTCATCATGTCTCCATGGATGGACTTTCAGTGGACTTCCTGTCGGCCATAAGGCATGGAGTCACGTGGTACACCACGGAATGGTTGAGGTACGGAATACCGGCTGTCCTTCAGGTGACTTTCAGGTAGGTACCTCTGTACTACTCCTTCGTTAGGAATCTCTGGTCGGCGGAAGGTGGGGGGGTTAGGGACCTTGCACCCCTCCCCCTCCGGAGGGGGTAGATCCTTCTAAATGAGGGACATGTCACCCCCCGCAGCGATTGTCCTCTCCGAATTGGACGCACCAACCGGTCTACTTAGGCCGTTCCACTCCCTTTTTCTTTTTAAAGACGGATAGCCGTAGTCACATTGGTCGACTCGTCACTCCTTTTTTTCCTCTTACTCCGGACCACCCTCCACAAACTGAAATATCACATTGGCCTAGGACCT
>BLSH010536976.1:85834-110914 GCA_018402905.1 Glandirana rugosa | reverse complement strand
CCGGTTTCATTTAAAGTGACACACAGACTTTAAAGAATTGTGCAGAACAGATGTGCACTGATTCCCGGTTTCATTTAAAGTGACACACAGACTTTAAAGAATTGTGCAGAACAGATGTGCACTGATTCCCGGTTTCATTTAAAGTGACACACACATTTTGCAGAACAGTGATATGGGTACTCCCGGCTTATTTATACTTTTTTGACACAGTTTGAAGATGATTTTAGAACAGTTCTATGGCCTCTAATGTTAATTAATACTTTTCAGACCCATTTTGAAGATGATCTCCATTTTTGCATTTTTTATGTTTTTATTTTTTTTTAAATATTTAAAGTTATTTCCCTGTCCCCATTTCTTTGTAGGTCACTTGTCCCACCCTTACCCACATTTCCTTCCTTTTGCAGACCTCTAGGACCTTCCAGGACTATTTTCCAGCCTTTTTTGTGCCTAAAAGTCTGTGTCCCCATTGATTTCAATGGGGTTCGGGTTCTGTCCGGACCCGAACCCGGACTTTGTCCCGAAGTCCGGACGAACTAGCAGAACCCGGACTTCTAGAAGTTCGCTCATCTCTACTCACGTGCACTTAACTTTCGCCATCCCCTGGTCTCAGGAGGCCAGAGAGGAAGTGTATAGTAATCCAGAGGATTCGGAGTCTCACTGGAAGATATAGAACTAGCAGGGTCTATATCATGGAAAGCCTTGCTTCCCACACCAGGGGCAAGTGATGCCACGAGGGAGACCTGGATGGTGGCCAAGCCAGTCAGGACTTTCAGCTGTACAGCTACCTGGCATACCAGTCTAGTTACTTGTTGGGTAGCCATGCCAAGGAAGAACAAGATCAGAGTGGCAATGGTCTGTAAGTGGAAGTTGCTCAGAAAGCGCAACAAAGGGAGCTTCAGCTATGCGTGAAACACTAGCAGAACAGCAAGAGCCTATCTTCACTGTCAAGAAGGGAGGCAAACGAGTCAACTGTCAGGAATCTCCCTTTGGGGTTTGATTTCCTGGAAACTTCCGGTCAAACACCGTAAGATACAAGCCGGTGGAGGTTGAAACCAAAAGGCAGTCTAAGTTGTTCTCTATAACAAAGAAGGCTATCAGGAAATTAACCTGAAATCAACCGCGATGGCTTCCCTGAAGGGGAAGTAGTAGAACCACCAACACCCAACGGGGACTGCCGATCAGCAAAGGGGGTACATCCATCTCGGTCTCCAGGCTCCTTATCAGGGTCCACATTCATCCAGTAGCGAGAAGGATAATAGTGGCCTGCAGACCAGGTACAGTGCGGAGTCAGGGCCCTCTTAGTCACCTTCCTGAAGTCTAAAACCTCACACAGCGTGGTCAACGGTATCATCCAAACTTACATGAGGTATTCCTAGATGCTGAAAATCAAGAAGTAAATCTGGAGACCTCACTGTTAGGGTTAACCCTGTTCAGGACACAGACATACTCCAAACTTCAGGTATACTAGAACATAGAAGACCTTGCAGAATGAAGGATGGAATCTTCTGTTCCCCGGTGGAACGATCAAATCAGATGCAAGTAACCCTAGACGGGAAATTAAGCAGTAGGTAGGCTCAAACGTGTCCTCACTCTTTTGGCATACAGTAACTTTTGCATATCTTGGTAACCAATCCAAGACCTGGGCAGACCCTTCCCTTGGGTCTTCCAAATAGTGAAGGACATGTTGTCTTACTCTCCATGTCATCTGGAAAGATTTCCTCAGGGTGGCCAGTAACTCAGAAGCAGTAGTCCGTATGGCTAGAGGAAAGGTCTCAGATATCCAAGTGTCAAGCGTAATCGACCTTGTTGCTACCATTTTCAGGCAGAAGGGGCACGTGTCTCCTCACCAGCACTACACGGTGGTCGGCGTCTTTTCAGAGGGATTAGACATCATCCGTCCAGCCTATCCAAACAAGTGTCCGAATTACCACAAGATTGGAAAGGGGTTCGAGGTCGAACTGATGCATAGAAGTGGCCCTTCTATAAAGGATCAAACAAGGGGCTCTTCAGGTCTAACAGCAACAGTGGGGGACAGTAGCTGTCCAGTAAAACATTTGTCCTGTACGGATCAAGTTGTTCAAGAGGGATAGATGGCCTAGGACAAATCCATCAATTTGAGTACAGAAACTGCTTACTAGGCAGATGGTTCATCCATGGACAGAACTCAAGGGAGTACCTCCAGAGTTAAAGGATAACCGCGACATAGCCTGCGTCTAACACATGTAGGACC
Source organism: Glandirana rugosa (assembly GCA_018402905.1). Taxonomy (NCBI): domain Eukaryota; kingdom Metazoa; phylum Chordata; class Amphibia; order Anura; family Ranidae; genus Glandirana; species Glandirana rugosa. The sequence continues at coordinate 108,684 of BLSH010536976.1, read as the reverse complement.
ATTTTAAAGTGGTCCCAACAGCTTTACCTACAAGTCACATCAGGCATTCAGTGGGATAAAGATAATCCTCAATTTAAACACTTCAGCATTTCCCACCCTTGTCTTTTTGGTGATTGCTAAGTCCCATGTGTATATGCTGTCGTGATTGTGTCTGGAAAACGGAAAATTGTATACTTACCTGATGGTAATTTTCCTTTCCTGATGCAAAGCACGACAGCATATAGGTCCCTCCCTAAAGGCTTCGCAGTGATAATAAGTAACGAGAATGAGGCCTGGTGAGAGGTGTTTGACTTTATAGTGTAACCGGATCCTGGAACTGGGCGTGGGGGCGGAGCCAGCCCATGCGTATATGCTGTCGTGCTTTGCATCAGGAAAGGAAAATTACCGTCAGGTAAGTATACAATTTTCCGTTTTGTGTTAACTTGTGTGCATGTTATCAGGCCAAAATCATCGGGGTATGTAAACTTTTGATCAGGGTGATTTGGGTAGTTTCTGTTGTCATTATGAGTTAAAAAGAGTAAACACAGTTGATTGCTAATAAATGGCTTCAGTCAAACACTAACCACAAGTAAAATAATTGTTTTTGTGTTATCATTCATATTCTCTGAAAAATGGCCAAGAAATCATAAATTCTTTCAGGATATGTAAACTTGTGAGCACAACTGTATAAGCCTTTAAAATTAGCACTTTTGATTTTTCCTGTTAGAGTCCCATTGATTTTAATAGGGTTTGTGTATTCAAACAAACTTATTGCCTGTTCGAAGTGTTCTTGTGCGAACCGAACAGGGTGGTGTTTGGCTCATCCCTACTGGTCAACAAAGACCCCTTGCACTTTAAGTATTTCTCAGTCCGTCCTTAGCACAGCCGGGGACTGAGATTAGTTTTCCTCACTTGATGAAGAAACAAACATGCAAAAATTTCACAACATCAAATCAGTGTGTCACTTTTCAGAGGGAGGCACAATAGTAATTTCAAGGCACAAGCCAGCATGACTCTTTTAGGGCACTTTCTGCAACTGCTGGGATTCAGGAACACAGTCCAGCAGAACAGCACAGACAGGAGTGTCCCTGCAGCAACAATTTTCCAGTGTGGAGCAACTTCTGGCAAAGTCAATACAATTCCACTAACACATTTTGTAATACGCTTTAGTTCAGATGAACTTGTCGCAATCTGAAGATATCACCAATAATATCTAGGATCAGGCAATTGCAAAGCCTTTCCATTTGAGTCAATAGAGGTGATATAATGCTGTATATCCTTTTGCTTAGGTCGATAAATGATTACACAGTCAAAGTAGATGTGGCGACCGTAATCCCAGGTCTGTAAGATATTTGCATACTTCTGCAGTGCTGGCATAAAGTGACAAAAGACCAGGCTGACACCCTACCATGCGCAATGAGACACGTTGGTTCTTCCCCATATAGTTGAGACGGATAAAAACACAGAGCCAGACGAGATCCTGATTTAGTTGCAGTCCATTGCTAGGGTCGACTAAGGCAGGAATGATGCCTTTGCCCCACACTGGACGCCAAATGTAGCGGTGTCCCTAACCCCTAGAGGCCTAGTGGTGACCTCCATAGTCTTCCTCGAAGTGTGGGTTATTAGGCATGGTGGGTGTAATGCAAGTTGGAAACATGGGCGCCAGTCACTTTTTTGAATGCAAAAATAGGAGATTTATTGCCACTTAATTAGAACTGGTGGACAGAGGGTTAGGGCCAGGACACCCTTAGGCAGATACAATAGCAATTGGCAGACTCTGAGACAAAATAATAGGCAGACAGCTATACAGGTGAAGGGCCTTTAAGCTGGATGCAGCAACTGTATTTGTAGAACTGATGTCTCCTATGGCAACTGAACTTTTAACAGTCAATCAAGATCTGTACATGTAACTCACAGTAACCCGTTATAGATCTTCTTTCACATATCACAGTACCCTACTGTAGATCTTCACTCACTGAGCTCCCGGTCTCTCACTAGACTTCAACATCCCAGTCGTCACTGGATCCCCTGAGCTCTTCCACAGCTAACCCGCTATATACTCCTCAAGCTTCACCCCTGCTAACCCGCTGGGTCCTTTTCTGTAGCTTTCCCACTTCTTCACCGTCCCCGGCTGGTGAAAAGGCTGCTCCGGTACTACTTCAGACTTCCACACACTGGCCTCTGATAACAGGAGTGGTTGTCTCTTGAAGGCAATTGTTCCCCTTATCTCTGACCTTGATCCTTCCTTGCCGTCGGCAACTGGAGTGGTCGTCCCTGATGGCAGCTGCTTTTCCTTTGCCTCTGGCAACAATTTGGTTCCCCGTCCGGCTGAACCTCTGCAACTTGGTTGGACTCCTGGCCTGAAGCCCCAACCTCACACTGCTTATCTCAATCCTGGATAGGCCTCAGACAGCCCAGCAGCCTCAATCTTGGGATAGGCCTCAGGCTTCTGGCATAGCAACCCGGAGCCTTCTAACACACATCCACCAAGACAGCTGTCCAGGTGGCACAGAACCTCGATTACCTGACTCCTCCTGAATAAATAGGCTATCCCAACAAGCCAAGGAGCCAAAGAAAACCCCTGCCAATTGGCTGAGACAACTTAACTTTTCCTAATCTGAATTCACTATTCCCTTGTCATTCTAATGCCACAGGTAACAATGCCAGCCAGTCACAGAAGAGAGAGGTGCATCAAATCCAGATTTAGGGAAAAGTCAGTGGATCTCCCTAACAATTAACCAGGCTAGTTACCACCTAGCAAACTAGATTTGTTAGCAACCCTGCCTAATACCAGGGTGCTGCATCAGAACTGTTCAGATATCTCCATGGTAAGGTGGACAGCAATCTGAACATGGTGCAGTGTATAGGTGGCTTCTTCATTGGCACGAGACCTTGCCCAAAGAGGGTGGAGGCAGGGAGATTTTATGGTCTGGCTGTTAGACAGTGTTAAACCTGAGGGAAGTATTAATTACAGTGTTTCTATGATAGCCTTGAAGCTTTCAGGAATTCATTCCACAAAACTTTATTAGTCGATTAATATAGTGTACAGATACGTTTAACCAAAAAAGAAACCAATAACAGAGTTACATATGCATTAGAAGAGACATATGGCATAGCACGGGTATTGCAGTATTCTGAATTAATTCCACATTTATTGGGTGGTATCTGTTAATTATTCTTATTCGTTGCTTTGCATATTTAGCTACTAAGGTGAGCGTCTGTTGAGGTTTTAGGTAGAGAACGGGGGATAAGGGGGTGGGGGGGGGAAGAGGGGAGGGGGGAGTGGAAGTGCGGCATGTGTGCCAGGGCCTGAAGTTGGGGGAGAGGCAATAGATACTTCCTGTGATAGATTCACGGGGTACACCATGTCTGATCGTCATAGCCTTCTAACTATTTTAGGAGTTTTAGGGGGTATTTGGTGACAGTTATGGGTATATTGCTCGGTAATCGTTGGTCGTCTGAAAGTGGATCCAGCATGACCAAGTCTTTCACTTTCAGGAATTTAATGATCTGGTAGAAATAATTGATGTTTTCTCAAATTCCTCAGTAAATCAGCCTCATTGTCTTAAGGCACGCATGTTTGGCCCAAGGCCTTTGTGGATACAATCCATTTGTAGTTACTTGAGTAGGATAACTGGAACCAGTTCCAGAAAGAGTGTAATTTAAGACTTCATAGGTATCTTGGAGGCTTTCGATTCAGAGATTTCCTTTGTAGGCTTTATTTTCAGAGTCTTCTAATGGATGAATGTAGATAGTATTTCAGCTTTTTTGGTCTCCAGGTTTTATTAGTCCAATGATGTTAAACCACGGTGCAATACTTGTCAAGGTTACCTGCTATGACTGTCAATTTGCACTATGGATAGTCAATAAAATCCATTGGTCTTTTGGACCTCTGTTTACAGACTTTGTCTTCTGACTTGCATTATTGTGTCCCTGTCTATGTTTTGTTTGAGATTGGTTACTCTGTCTAGCTTTTGCTCCAGAGTGTTGGTTACTTTGCCCAGTTCTCAGTTAGATGATAATGTCCATGTAGCTGTAGTTAGTTCCTGTTACAGCATTACTTTACATTTGTTAAACAGGGCTGTATTTTAGGTGGTAGGTTCTGTGGATTGTTTCTCAATAGTCAGATGAGTTCTCTAATTACCAAAACAGTCTTTCTTGATGGATCTCCAGTTTTGTCCCAGTCTACACATACATAATTTTTATGCTTTCACAGTGAAAAGCACAATTCCTCTAGTTTGCTATATTTTTTAACAAACTTACATTCAAGCAATAAAAATTCACAGTGATGCATACTGTATGATTGTTAATGATAATTACCTTTCAAACTAAATTTCCTTTCCTATTTATTTTTCCTTTAAATTTATGTTTTAGAACATAGTATTTGTACACTATTTGGCAGCTAGATTTTCACAGTACTGCTATAATAAGCAGGTGGGAAATTAGTGAATGTCCTATTTGGAAAATTATTTCCTGTGAAGAACATCCTGAGTACTAGCCAAGTGATAAGAAACTGCAGTTTATTATTTTCTTTAGGAAGAAGGTCTCAGACACTTACATATATGGTATTTCCGGTACCAGTAAGATTTGAAAGTGTGTTACGCAGGAAAGCTTTCCCTCTTAGGAATGTATTTTTGCTGGTTTCCAAGACGCTCTCTGTGTTATATTGCCTGAAACTACAACATAAGATTGTGCAATCATGACTTGCAGACGTATTCAGCTTGGCAGATAACATCTGAAAAAAAAAAAAAAAAACATGCTGTAGGCAAATGGAACACATGTGGCATTATATGCCTGCAATCTTAGAATTAGGACAAATGATCATTTTATTTTAGCACATCTAATGGTTTAAATAAGAGGTGACTGTCAACTTGTATATTACAGTCTGGGAAATGTTTGTAGAATACTGTTACATATTTGAAAGATCCATCTGAAATTTTGTTTTCTAGGCAAGTGAAGATTAAAGATATTTGGTATTTGGTACTGAATGCCTTGAATGCAACAAATATAAGAATACCAATACACACAGAGGCACTGGGACTTTTCAGGTGCCACAATGATAAACTAGAGTTAGAAATATACATAAATTCTTAAAATAATTTATTTTATTGTTGCACAAAATCATAAAACCACACATAAAACTTAACACTTGTTCATGCAGTTAACAATAGATTGTAGAACTAGTACTTTCACATATATGGCAATTAAATATCCCACCAATCAGCCTTTCATAACCACAACAAACTATGAATTTTCTAATTGTATACAATGGTGAGTTGTCTCATGGGGTAAGGGCCAAGTACCACTTATACCTTATTAGACAAACTATAAAAGTTTGGCTGGTTGGGTATGTGCAAGTAATCAATTCTATAATCTATGAATTATATGAATAAGTGATGTTTTTTGTGGGGTTTTACAATTTTGTAGCTCCTGAAAAGTCCCACTGTCCATGTGTGAATTTGCATTTTTATGCTATGTGCTATTAGGGATGAGGTGCAATGATCTTTCTCAAGTATCTAAATGCATGTATTATGCCATAAATAATAATTAGCAATGAGTTTTGGATTCCCAGCAAACCTGTGGTGTATGAATTTGAGGATCAGCGCGAATGTTTCGTCTGAATCACCCAGGTAACGTTTTTACCTTGTCCTTTAACAATGGTCAGCAGCTTTAGAAGATCCATTATCTGAATTTAAAGTACCCCCACTTTATTAAAAGGTGAGCTTACAGTAGCCATATTGTTTAGTGTGCTATAGTTCTGTGGATTGTAGTGGTGAACTACAATGACTACAATGCAATGACTTGTGTACACCCTCTTGTGTTCACAGGTCTTTCTGTAAAACCAACAGCCCTTTTTAGAACAAGTTTCTATATCAACACATGTAATTTCTTGCAAGTTGTTTCCACCCCTTCACTCCCAACCATTGCTGCCTTTTTTTCTCTTATGGACTATTTTTTTTCTTGCTGCTGTCCTTTCAATCCCATGCTGCTGTGTTCCTGTGAATATTGAAACCACATTTTCCTATTTGAAATTTTATTTTTACCAGTTTAAAAAGTGGGCTTTTGGAGGGTTAGCATTTAGTGTTTGTAATTTTAAGGATTATTTGTTGTTGATGGGGTATTTTTTAAGTTTGGGGTGCTCAGTTTTTGGAACTGCTCTTTGTATGGCTCATGCATTGCTCCGGTAAAAAAAAGGCATGCCAAAAGCACAACGACTTTCCAATAGAAAAAGGTGGAATTTAAAAAAATATCCCTAATATAATGTCCTAGGGGCATCATCCCAATATATGTTAGACTGTAATGTAAACAGCAGGTTATCAAGACTCAATATGCCACCCAGGAGACCATATATAATGTAATCCACATACAGTTGTGCTCATAAGTTTACATACCCTGGCAGAATTTATGATTTCTTGACCATTTTTCAGAGAATATGAATGAGAACACAAAAACTTTTCTTTCACTCATGGCAAGTGTTTGGTTGAAGCCATTTATTATCAATCAACTGTGTTTACTTTTTTTAAATCATAATTACAACATAAACTACCCAAATGACCCTGATCAAAAGTTTACATACCCCTGTTCTTAATACCGTGTATTGCCCCCTTTAACATCAATGACAGCTTGACGTCTTTTGTGGTATTTGTGGATGAGGCTCTTTATGTTCTCAGATAGTAAATGCCATTCCTCTTGGCAAAAATCCTTCAGTTCCTGGAAATTCTTAGGCTTTCTTGCATTAACTGCACGTTTGAGATCTCCCTAGAGTGGCTCAATGATATTGAGGTCAGGAGACTGAGAGGACCACTGCAGAACCTTCACTTTATTCTTCTTTAGCCAATGACAGGTTGACTTGGCCTTGTGTTTTGGATCATTGTCATGTTGGAATGTCCAAGTACGTCCCATGCGCAGCTTCCTGGCTGATGAATGCAAATGTTCCTCCAGTATTTTTTGACTGCATTCATCTTGCCATCAATTTTGAACACATTTCCTGTGCCCTTGTAGCTCACACATCCCCAAAACTTCAGGGATCCACCTCTGTGTTTTACAGGCCTTGTTGACTCTTCTCCAAATATAACATTTATGATTGTGGCCAAAAAGCTCAATTTTGGTCTCATCACTCCAAATGACTATGTGCCAGAAGGTTTGAGGCTGTGTGCTGTTTGGCGTATTGTAAGAGGGATACTTTGTGGCATTTGCGCAGTAATGGCTTTCTTCTGGCAACTCGACCATGCAGCCCACCTTCATAAGTGCCTCCTCATTGTGCATCTTTATTTTTTAAATACTTTTTATTGACAAATGTATAAAACATCATACATCGCACATATGCATCAGCTGTAGTCTACAGAAGCAGTAGCAAACATTACATATTGTATACAGTGAGGCATCATACAGTAACACAGTGTGGATAAACCAAAACATTAGTGCCTGGATCTAGCTGCATGTAATTATCTGTGAACAATACAAGATCTCAACAAGGTTGCGAAAACCTGGGGATCATATTATATAGGGAATACCCTTCAGCCTCATACCCCATTTACTGTGAGGGCAGAGGAGCTCCACACATCCCATATTTTATTGAATTTGTGTGGACACCCATGGTGCTCATGCATCAGTTTTTCGAAAGGTAAAACCTGATTCACGAATCAAATCCATCTACAAATAGATGGAGGCCTTGACTGAATCCATATTAGGGCTAAAGTCTTCCTAGCCATAAAAGTGTTTAATTTAATAGGATCTGATGATATTGCTGCTATTGTTCTTTATCTATAATACCCAACAGACAAACTAGGGTCACAAGGCACCGGGATGGACAGGACTAAGGAGAGCAAATCCGTTACCTGCTTCCAGAAGTAAGCAACAACAGGGCATTCCCATATTCCCATATTAAGTGTATAAAATCTGCATGTGTATGATCACATCTCATGCAGTCAGCTGTGGGAATGCGATGTATAGCACGCAGTCGCACCGGTATGAGATACGACTGATGTACCATGTATAACTGTGTTAGCCTGTTGTTGACAGCAGGGGAAACACATAAGTGAGAGGAGCAAGCCTCCTCCCAGTCCTCATCCGTCATGTCAGGGCCAATCCGCTGCCACTGAAGATGGACCAGAAGTGGAGTATCGCCAACAGTGGCAGTTAAGAGGTGGGTATACAACTCAGAAATGAGACCCCCAGGGCCCTGCAATCTCAGAATGCCTGTTAAGGGGTAATTGGAAATTTTTTGGGCCTCATTGTGCATCTTGAAACAGCCACACCACTTATTTTCAGAGAGTCCTGTATTTCACCTGAAGTTATTTGTGGATTATTCTTTGTATCACGAATAATTTTCATGGCAGTTGTGGCTTAACTGCTAGTTGATATACCTGACTGTGGTTTGGTTTCAACAGAACCCCTCATTTTCCACTTCTTGATTAGAGCTTCAACACTGCTGATTGGAATTCTCAATTCCTTGGATATATTTTTATATCCCTTTCCTGTTTTATACAGTTCGACTACCTTTTCCCGTAGATCCTGTGGCAACTCTTTTTCTTTCCCCAAAACTCAGAATCCAAAAATGTCAGTGCAGCACTGGATGAAAGATGCAAGGGTCTGTCAGGAGTCCAGAAACTCACTGACATTTTATACACACACACACACACACACACACACACACACACTAATTACTAATCAAACAGATCACAGGTGAGGATGGTTACCTTTAATAGCCATTTAAACCCCCTTGTGTCAACTTGTGTGCATGTTATCACCAGGGTATGTAAACTTTTGATCAGGGTTATTTGGGTAGATTCTGTTGTCATTAGGATTAAAAAAAAAAGGAAACACAGATGATTGATAATAAATGGCTTCAGCCAAACACTAACCATGAGTGAAAGAAATGTTTTTGTGTTATCATTCATATTCTCTGAAAAATGGCCAAGAAATCATAAATTTTGCTGGGGTATGTAAACTTATGAGCACAACTGTATACACTCATATGTACATAATATCCAATTAAGGCAAATCTTCAATATGCCATTAAAATAAATCTAAAAAGATGGGTAGCATTTCTATATTTGCACCCTCTTCTCCCGAAGAAGCAGTACTATGCGAAACATGTTGATCTTTATGTGAAAGGGTGGTGGAGTCCTCTACTATTTATATTGCTTTGATCTTCAGTTTGTGATTAATATATTGTTATACCTGTATATAAGTTGAGCCACCACCACATTCAACAAAGGATGAAAAATGCTGCTGTGCATTTAACTTGTATGATTTTAAGATTTTATTTGTGCATCAATAAAGTTTTTCATTTTTATATATAATGTCTGGGGGTGCCCATAAAGTCCATGGACTATGGTCCAATTAGCTCTAGGGATTTATATTTACAATGTAACCTTCAAAAATATTTAATATAAAAAAATGTAATATGACAACTTCATGTAGTAATTTCATATCCTGTCTACAAACACAAAAAATCTGGGCTTTGCTGTGTGAAGGGGAGGGCATGTATGGTTTGATTGGGGATATGCTGTTATAGACAGGATATGGAATTACTACATGAAGATGTCTTATAACGTTTACTATGTTAAATATTTTTTAGTGCTACATGTATATATTTTGTTATGCTTTTGAAATACTTTTTACATGTATTTATGTTTGTAAATTTATTTCATGACATATTGAAGATCTACATTATGTGTCTATGTCCTGATGAAGCGGCTTAAGCAAAATGGCTTGACATAACACAGTTAACACAGTTATTTAAGGGCGCAGATCCTGTAAAACCTTATTTGATATTGACTTTTTGAGTTTACTGATATGCTATGGGAGGTTTTCATCCCCATTTGTTAATCCCTGTCTATATAATAAAGTAAAATTTAGACATATTGTACCTGCAAAATATAATGACAAACAAGCCTAAAATTAGAGGTGCTGCACACAGAAGTAGTAAGGGGCGTGCTGGTCCTGCAGGACAAAACTGTGCTTAGGGTGAACTAGGTAGAGGGAAGGCAGGTCTGCCATTTCTTGCTCAAAGTGGCTGACCAATCCAGCCACAGTACACACAGAAGGTAATTGATTGGCTCACAAAGCCTTTGTCATCTTCCCCCTCCCAGGAGCAGACAGTTTTCTGCAAACATTACTGTTGCACCTTCTGTCTTCTCCGCCAGCAAACCTGACATAGCCCTACAAACTAGAATTTTTTGAGCACACATTATCAGCTGTAAGAGGAAAATTTCAGTGTTGAAAGTCTTACTCTATTTTGACATACAGGAAGACAAAAGGTTGCACAAAGAGCACGACACTGGGGGGAGAAATTTACTAAAACTGGTGCATACAGAATCTGGTGCAGCTGTGCATAGTAACCAATCAGTTTCTAACTTCAGCTTGTTCAATTAAAGAGAATGTAAACCTTCCTGTATTCTTTGTACCTATAGGTAAGCCTAGAATAAGGCTTACCTATAGGTACTGTAAATATCTTCTAAACTTGTACTGTTTAGGAGATATTTATTGTATACTGCGTTGATTATGTCATCGGCGCATGCTCTCTGAAGGAACGGCCGCTGGTGCCGTTTCTTCAGAGCAGTGTGCCATGACCGGAAGCTCGCACCTGCGGGAGTGACATCACATGGCTCGGCTACTGACAGAGCCGGAGTCCGCAGACGCGGAAGGAGGACGGGCGAAGATAGATGCGGCTACCAGACGGGGACGACGCAGGCTTCCTTTGCAGGTAAGTGCCAACTACTGTGCTAGTATACTGCATACTAGCACATTATGCCTTTACTTTGCAGGGAAGAAAAAAAAAAACAGCAGAGTTTACTTCATCTTTAATTTTGCAGCTGGGAGTGGACTACTGCAACCTGATTCTGCAGACTTAATCTCCATTTCTGCCGACTGTTTCCCATAAGTGCTAGGCTTAGGTCATATTGCATCACACTCCTGAGCTAGCGGAAGAGAGCATTGTGGGATTTGTAGTCTCCTGCACAGCTAGTACTATATTGGGGAATCTTTTGCAAACTGCAGCTCCCAGCAAGCCACTCTCTCCAGAGGAGAATAATGGGAGAGGCTTTAAAAGGATCCTCCCAGTAGGCCCACGCTCTCTTCTTCCCAGGACCCATTGAGAGAGCACTGGCCTCGCCACTCTGCTGTGAGACTGTGGTCTACCATGGTGCCAGAGGCCACCACTGCTCTTGCCCAGAAAGATCTGCGGTGCGACACTGCGCTGAGGGCATCCTCGAACTTCTACCAGTGGCCAGACAGCGCAGCAGGTAACAACCTAGACTGCTGAATCCATCCAGCTGATCCCTCCAGCCAATCCATCCATCCAGGTCATCGCATCCAGATCCAGCTGACCTGTGTGTGTGAGAGCCGTCCCCAGGATTTGGTGAGTGTGCTCAGGCCCAAAAATCATCTCCAGCCTGCCAGTAACATACATTATATGAACACTGAATGCAGACATCATAACCTGGATTGCCAAGGGGACTGACACATTGCTACAACTGGCATGCTTTTGCTGATTATTAACCCCTTATGTTACACACTGAGGATTCCTTGTTCACATCTGAGCTCCAACACTCCATGTGAAGATAACTCTCAGGCCTAACAGTAGGACTACTACTACTTCTTGCCTTCAAAGGGTAGAGTGACTAGTTCCTATATAACTCAATCTCTCATTAAGATCCAAGTCTTTGTAGGCTGGCCCTTTTCCCCTTTAGTGGTAGCATAATCAGTTAAAGTCTCTCTAGTAATTTCACTGCTAAGTGTCTATATTGCTTTGTACATTGAAGTGTTACTGTTTCACACTGTTACTGCTATTTGTACATATCAGTCTGCTGAGTGTTCAATGTAACCTGGTTTTGGGGTGTTTTCCCAGGATTAGGCTATTTGACTGTCAGGGAAATGGCCGTAGAAGAGCTGGCAATATTTCCAATACTGGAAATGGGAGCATTTGGCCCAGGCGAAAATGCTTGTGCGATGGTGCAAATGGGCGAATGCGCATGCGCAATAGAGCAAATTGGTGAATGCACGCATGCAACGGCCGCAATAGCGTGACAGTTGCGGCCTATCACTGGTCTATATAAGACTGCTGTGGGCTCCATCGCTGGATTGTCGTCAGCCTTGCTGTGTTCCTGAGCCCTTGTGCATTTATCCTAGGATTTCCTGTTGTGACCTGGCTTGCTCCTTACCTGTCTGATCTCCTCTCCTGGCTTTGACCCCCTGGCTTGTTCTGCTGACCGACTCTCCTTCTGTCTCCAGTATATGACCCCGGCTTGCATTACAGACTTTGCTATTTATTCCTGGCTTGCCCTCCTATGTATGACCTCGGCTAGTTCCTGTTTTGCTACCTGTCTCTGCTCCTAACGGGGACCCATCATGTTTGACACCTGGCCTGGCTTTCACTGCCATCTTGTGTGCACTGCGGCCAAGTCCTACTCTTCCGAACCTGTCTGGCAATCTGTGCTTCTTTGGGCACTGCACCTTCTTTACCATCTTCAGGGGTGTACAGCACTTAGCCGCAAAGGGAGCCCTCTCTGCATTTCGGCCTTTGACCAGGTACGTGACATTGCCGTTCATATACACCTCTTTCTGCATAGTTCATACCACATGCTGTTCAGAGGGTCAGAGCAGCACAGGAGAACAAGAAATATCTAGCGGCCCGCTCGCGAGGGTAGCACTACATTTGGGGAACGTCCGGGATATCCTCTGCTGCAGGCCCTAGCCAGCCATGTTACAAGCCACTGAGTGAACAAGATATGGATTCACCTATTGCGGTTGTGTGGGGACAAGCACAAGGAGCTCAAATGGAGTGTTGCACTGTTATAGAGGTCCCAGGGAGCGAGTGCACAGAGAGAGAGATCCGACAGTGGATGAGAGCCCTAGTACCAGACCAAAGGGCATACATTCTGGATGTAAGGGCAGAGTTCACCCTGGACTGTGTTCGGGTGCTGATGGAATGGTAGGAAGACATGCCCGCTCTGATGCTTGTGATGGAGACTCATGGGAAGATGCAAGAGTCAGGGTTTGACCCAGGAGGGCCAAGATCATCCCAAATCAGAGGAAAGAGATGCTTCGGATGTGGGGAAGTCAATCATTTCAGGGCTTAATGTCCCAAAGAAGGAACTGGGCCAGGACTGCTTTCTGAGGTGTTAAAGGCACTACAGAAGCTGATCTTCGCAAAGCAAGAGACCTTAGTGAAGGAGCCAACTGAGGGTTCCAAGAAGAACCAGAGCTCCAAAGCTTGAAAGGAACTGAAGCAGAAATGACAGGCAAGATCTTCAACCTGTCCTCCACCCTTGCTGCTTGGATCTAAAGATGAGCCACATAAACCAGGGAGAAGGACACAGAAAGTCAATGCACCCCCTTCTATTTGTGCTGTCAGAGAGACCTAATCGCAGCAAAGGAAGAGAACGAGGGTCCAAGTGACCAAGCCTAAAGTGAAGAATTTGCCAGAAAACCTGATGGGGCTGTCCCCAGTAGTCTCGCTAGGTGAAGGAATCTATACAAAAATACTGTTAGATACTGGGGCGCAAGTGACTTTGTTGTACAGGAATTTCTACAAGTATTTGAAACATATACCACTTTGTAAGCTAGAAGAGCTAGAAATTTGGGGTATTGGCACCCAAAAGTTATCTTATGATGAATACATCCCCATTAGGATAACCTTCGGTCCCTCCTTGGCGGGAAAGATGGAGACCTTCGAAACAATGGCAGTTGTCTGCCCTCGGCCCCCTGGAGCAGGACAGAATTCCTTGCTTATCAGGACCAACATTGACCTTGTAAGAAGATTACTTACTCCATTAGCCACAGAGGGCTCAGCTACGGAAAAGATCCACCCTCAGTTGAGACAGGTCTTTCAGCGGATAGTTTAGGAACAGAGGGCACTGGGTGAAGGAATGCCCACCAAGGTGTTATCAATAAATGAGGGAAGAGTTCCAATTAGTGTTTGGAACATCATCAGTCAACCTGTCAGCTTTAAGCCCCATATGGTGAAAGGATGGTGTGTCCAGCCACTCCTATGATGCCAGATGACTTGACTCAGAGAACAGACAGTGAGGGTCATGGAAGGGAGTTGCACACCCAATGTCCCAGTCTGCCCCCCAGATGGGAAGAGAGAGTAAGAGCACAACTAACCAGATGGGATAAGATGTTCTCTAAGAATGACTTTGATGTAGGCTGTGCAAAGAATGCGCAGCCCCGAATTCGGCTAAGTGAAAACAAGCCTTTCTGAGAAAGAGCCTGGCGGCTACCTCTGAGTGACCTTGAAGATCTCAGAGAGCAGTTGGCTGAGTTGATCATTGAGTCATTGGAGAGTCCGGGAGTCCTTAAGCATCTCCCATAGTTGTGGTACGCAAGAAAAATGAGTCCCTCCAGATGTGCATTGACTATGGAACACTGAATCAAAGAACAATCATCTCATACCAGTACACCACACCCCATAAGCAATATGTTCTGCAGTGTCTATCTGGAGCAAAGTGGTTCAGCGTGTTGTACCTGAAAAGCGGGCATTATCAGATACCAATGCACCCTGATGGCAGAGAGAAGACAGCCTTCATTAGCCCATTGGAATTCTTTGTGTTCGATCTCATGCTACAGGGATTGTCAGGAGCCCAAGCTACTTTCCAGAGGTTGAGGGAGAACACAAGGGGCAATATGAACCTGATAGAGGTGCTTGTGTATCTGGATGAGTTGTTTTTGGTAAGACATTGGAAGAACATAAAGCACGATTGGAGAAGGTGTTTCAGAGGCTTCATGATGGGGGTTTGAAACTGTCCTTGGAGAAGTATCAGTTATATCAAACTTCAGTCACTTACTTGGGGCACGTAGTCTCAGCTAAAGGAGTGGCAACAGATCCTAAGAAGCTGGAGGCTCTCACCTCCTGGCCCCAGCTGAGGAATGTTACAGAGCTGAGATTGTTCCTAGGATTCTGCTCTTACTACCGGAGATTTGTGTAGAACTTAGCACAAATCGCGAGGCCCCTCAATGAGTTGCTGCAGAATGATGTGAGTGAAAATCCAGACGGATTGAAGCGAGGGGCCAGGAAGGCTTGTGAGTCTATCCAAGAACAATGGACTCCCTAATGTGAGAAAGCTTTTCAACATTTGAAGAAGAGCCTTAATGAAATGCCAGTTCTAGCCTATGCTGAACCTTCTAAACCTTATGAGCTTCATGTCAATGCCAGCCAGAATGGGCTGGGGGGAGTCTTGTATCAGGAATCAGAAGGAAAGCTGTGCCCTATGAGTCGGAGACTCACTCCCTCCGAGAATAACTACCCTGTAGACAAGCTAGAGTTCTTGGTACTAAAGTGGGCCATGGTAGATAAACTGAGAGACTACTTATATTGAGCTACATTTCTGGCCAAGACAGATGACAATCCTTTGACTTACTTGCTGTCCACGGTCAAACTGGATGCCACTGGGCATCGGTGGTTGGTCCCCTTGACAGAGTTCCAGTTCAGTTTAAGATACCGCCCAGGATCGGGGAACTGGGAATGTGGATTCCCTGTCTCGCAGACCTCACATTTCCAAAGCTGATTGGAGGAACTGGGCCCATTTGACCTCTGAGGGAGTTTGTGTGGTGTGTCAAGGGGTAGACCATTGCCACAAGGGGGCCACTGGGGCTAAAGCTGTCGGAGTTGCCCCTGCTGGGGTACCTCAGTATTACTATGACTTGACCCATGTGCGCAGCAGAGAGCTGTCCCAGCTGACAAAAGAGGATTTGAGGAGGGATTAGACTTAAGATCCACTGGGCAACCTCATCAACCACCAGAAGGATTTCCCACGTTAGGACCAGAGCACTTTTTTTTAATTTGGCACTGTGATGCTTTAACTGGTAAATGCGTGGTCATGCAATGCTGTACCCAAACAAAATCCCTTTTTCCCACAAATAGAGCTTTCTTTTGGTGGTATTTGTTCACCTCTTTGCTTTTTATTTTTTGCGATATAAATGAATAAACAACAAAAAGTTTGAAAAACAAATGATATTTTATACTTTTTGTTATTAGAGAAATACAATAAACTAAATGTTAGTCATAAATTTTTGCCAAAATGCATT
The DNA here is from genome assembly GCA_018402905.1 of Glandirana rugosa. Classification (NCBI taxonomy): domain Eukaryota; kingdom Metazoa; phylum Chordata; class Amphibia; order Anura; family Ranidae; genus Glandirana; species Glandirana rugosa. The sequence goes on along the minus strand of BLSH010536976.1, from coordinate 92,673 downwards.
CAGCTACATGTCTCAGGTAAAAGAAAAGTCAATTACCCACAGGAGGCTAACTGGAACACACAAAATCAAAAACTTGTAAACCCTGCTGCTCAACCCCTCAATCAACACCCAATTGTCGGACTATACTAATACTTAATAATGGGGGGGGGTGAAGAGATATAGAATGTTTATAATAAGTTTGGATCATATGTGCTGATCGATTTATTTCTAGTAAACTCTTTACCCCCAGAGACAACAAATTCTCCAGATCACATCAATTGGCCTATATTCCGCTATTTACATTTCGCCTGTGGGATTTAATCGTGTCGAGCTACCTATATCCATATAAGAAGGGAAGGGGAAAAGGGGGAAGAGAGAGGGAAGGAAGAGGAGGGGGGGGGGAAGGGAGAAAGAGAGGAGGAGAAGAAAGGGAGAAAGAGAAGGGAAAAGGAAGAAAGAAAGAAAAAGAAGGAGAGAGAAGGGGAACAGAGGGAGGGAGAGGAAAAAAGGAAAAAAAAAAAGGAAAAGAAAAAGTGCTTAGTATCCTCTCCTAGAGCCTAAACGATAGATATGGTCATAATGCAATAATTTTGAGGTTTAGATAAATACCTTACCACAAACCAGTACAAATAATGTACGTTAAAACTGGGGACCTTGTCTGGGCCTTGCCCTCGGAACATGGTGAGATGGATATGCACAACACCCTATATATAGTACATATCTGCTCACGCACAGCTCCTTATCCCCATATTCTATCGCCGTATCTAACTGTGAAAATACTTGATAACTAGATCTTGACTAGTGTTGAGCAAACCCGGACTGTAACGTTCGGGTCCGTACCGAACTTTGGGGTGTCTGGGATCCGGACCCGAACACGGACATTTCAAAAAACGTTCGGGTTCGGGTTCGGGTTCTGGGTTCTGGTAGTTGATCACGCATGTTGAAAAGCTGCAGGGCAGCCAATCAACAAGCGTTTCACTGGTTTGCCCTTAGAAGCCATCACAGCCATGCCTACTAATGGCATGGCTGTGATTGGCCAGTGCATCATGTGATCCAGCCTCTATATAAGCTGGAGTCACTTGATGCTGCAGTCACATGCTCTCTGAGACTCTGACTAGTATAGGGAGAGGAAGCTGCCAGCGTTTTTGTGAGGGACAGATTGTAGACATTTTAACATCTGATCCTGCATCCTGAGATTACTACTACTGTTGCTCTGAGGGACAGATTGCAGAAATTTGAGATTTCACATACTACTGCTTTGAGTGACAGATTGCAGATCAAATCCTGCATAACACAACGATCGCTACAATCGCACACAATGATCAGATTGTGGGAGTAATTTGAGATTTCACATACTGCTGCTTTGAGTGACAGATTGCAGATCAAACCCTGCCTAACACAACGATCGTTGCGATTGTACACAACGATCAGATTGTGCGATCGTACTCAACGATCAGATTGTGGGATCGTACACAACGATCAGATTGTAAACAAACAAAAAAAACAGTGTTGGCTACCTCCTGCTCGACCACCGCCACTTCCACCTACACTGCCACGGTCACGGCCTAGTCAACCTCTAGGCTCCTACTCCACATCCACCCCCCCTTCCCATTTCTTTTTATTTGATTTTAATTTATTTTCCCTATCCCCATTTTTTTGTAGGGCACTTGCCCTACTCTTACCCCCATTTTACTTCCTTTTGCAGCCCTCTAGCACTTGCCAGGACTTTGTTACAGCCATTTTTGTGCCTAAAAGTTCGGGTCCCCATTGACTTCAATGGGGTTCGGGGTCCGGGATAAAGTTCGGGCAACGTTCGGTGCCGAACCCGGACTTTTTCCCAAAGTTCGTTCGGACCCTCCGAACCCGAACGCCCAGGTGTTCGCTCAATTCTAATCTTGACGCATCACATGAAACCTACTACGAAACTACTTTCATTAATGCACGAACTTAAAGCTGACATTGTATTTCTCCAGGAAACGCACTTTAAACCCAATTCTATACCCAAGCTTATCTCCAGACGATTCCCCATATTTTATCACGCCACAAATGACTTAGCCAAAACAAAAGGGGTCACCACTCTCATTGCAAACCATCTTCAATGGCTTCTTATGAACGTCATAATAGACAAGGATGGTCAATACTTACTGTTGAAAGGTATGATTCAGTAAAGACCGGTAATTCTGGCTAATGTTTATAGCCCCAATACAGCACAGGTTACCTTCTTTAGGACAATTTTGGAGCTGATATCAGGATTCCAATCTGGTCTAACTATTTTAGAAGGCTACTTCAATCTAACTCTGAACCCCCTCTTGGACACATCTAATGGCACCTCAGTTTTACCATAAAGAGCACTACGCCAGATTAAACTTTAATTGCAACTCCTTGGCCTGCATGACACATGGCGAGTACAATATCCCGGCGATAAAGATTACACTTTCTTTTCTACCTCACACAATAAATATAGTAGAATAGATTATCTATTTGTATCCCAAAATGATCTGTCCTGCCTATAGAATACTACCATCAAAACAATGGTACTCTTGGACTATCATCCCATAACCATGATCTTGACCTTCCCAGAGAAAATTTCAATCTCCAAAATATGGCTCCTAGATCCTTCCCTACTAACCCCTGAATGCGACATGAAAGAACTTAAAAGACAACTAATAGATTTCTTCATATCCAATGACACACCTGATGTGACCCAGCTTACCCAGTGGGAGGCACACAAATGCATTGCCCTCAAAACAGCCCATAAAAAAGCGCACCAAGCAAGCAACCATCAATGACTTATCTGACAAGATTAAAACATTGGGACAAGCTCATAAACAATCCCAGGCCCAGAACACCTACCTCGACCTCGTTCACAAAAGAAAACTAATACTTGAGGAACTTAACCGAAAGCCACGCCATAAACTCACCCTCTCCCAGAAACGTTATTACAAACAGGGGAACAAAAGCGGACGATTCCTAGCTAGAGCCCTCCAATCACAAAAGGCCAATACTAACATATACTTACTCAAGGATACTGTTAGGAAAAAGGACATTCCTGGCCGTTTCTGGCCTCCCATGCGCATTCACTAATGGCGCCAATAGCGGCCATTTAACCAGGGCAGCACCAGGAGGCAAGTGCTGCCCGTTCTACAGCATAACCGTGACCAGTGACCCCGTGTCTGCTCTGAAGTGACTTCCTGCATCTGTGACCCCGGTTATCTTTGGACTTTGTTTGCTTTCTGCGTGCCCTGACCCCCAGCCTGTCTACGACTTCTCTCCTGCCTGATCCTGTGTACTTCTGCTGCCCGCACGTTGCCGACCCTGCCTGCACCCCGACCATCCTCTTGTCTCATCCTTCTGTACCGCATTGCCAGCACAATGCCAACCCGGACTGTACCACTATGCTTCTGCCAAGCACAAGCTTCAGCGGACCTTCACCCACCACCAGTGACCAAGTCCAGCCCTCGTGCCCCCTGTGCTACCGAGCTCCCTGTCTACACTAACAGGGGCTTGTGAACCAGGGCCGTAAGAGAGGTTGTCCCCTGCATAAGTCAGACTCGACCACCAGGTACGTGACAGTAACGGACAGCCATGTCTGAGTCTGCGCAGGGGACCTCTCCCATGGGAGACTTATGTGGACATTTGGCGGGACTCACACAGGCTGTTAAGGGATTACAAGAAGGATACACCCGTCTGGAGGACAAGATTCGTGAGCTTTTTGTGTCACCCTCAGGCAGTCCTGGCCAGCCTGCCTCACGCATCATTGTAGCCTCACCAACTGAGCCTAAGGTGCCTATGTGTGGTTTGCAGGAGACCGCAGGACATTTCGGGCTTTCCGCAATTCCTGCAAATTACACCTTGCCCTCCAGCCATTAACTTTCTCCTCGGAAGCCACTAAAGTGGGGCTAGTGGTCTCACTCCTGCAGGAGGACCCCCAGGCATGGGCCCACTGCCTTCTGGAGCAAAGGGCTCCCGAGACTACTACCTTAGACTGCTTCCTCCGAGCGATGGCCCAACTCTACGAGGATCCCCATCAGGCTGCTACGGCTGAAGTGGCCCTCCATGCCCTGCAGCAGGGCCGGCGTACAGCCGAAGATTATGTGTTGGAGTTTCAGCGCTGGAGCGCAGACACCGCCTGGGACGATGCGGCCCTCCGTCACCAATTCCGGGTTGGGTCTCTCAGAGCCGCTCAAAGACGAGCTGGCCCGCGTGGGGGTACCACCATCCCTCAATGCTTTGATTGATCTGGCCATCTAGATAGATCGCCGCCTGTGGGAACGCAGAGCTGGGAGACCCGCTGGGCACGCACATCTCACCCGGAGGATGTCTACAGATTCCGGGTATCCTGGTCCTGACCCGGACTTCGCCTCCTCCGTTTTACCAGGCCCCCCGGAGCCTGCTCGTTTTGGGCTTCCCCGCTCACCAATGACCCCGGAAGAATGCCAGCGATGCATGTCGCAGAACCTGTGCCTGTACTGCAGATGTTCTGGGCATCTGGTCTGGAACTGCCCCGCCAAAGCGGACAAGGGCGCACCCAGTCCATCCAAAGAATTGATGCCAATGACAAGGTTCATGTTCTGCTACCCATTTCTCTGCAACTCCCTGGTGGAGACATCCAAGTACAGGCAATCATCAACTCGGGTGCGTGTAGCTGTTTTGTCGATGCCACCTTTGCAGTGCACCACCGGATACCCCTTCGGCCTAAGGAACACCCCATGCTAGGACGATCATTAAATCATGCACCGTCACTCAAGAGACTCTACCTATACTGGCCGCCACTGAAGGAGGTCACCGGGAACTTCTACGGCTGGACGCCATCGCGTCTCCACTCTGTCCGACTATCTTGGGCCTCCCCTGGCTATGGGCTCACAACCCTACTGTTAATTGGGCAACTGGTGAGGTCTGCTTTGGCTCACCCTACTGTGCTAACCATTGCCTGCCACAGCCCCGGGAATCTCCTCCATCTGTGCTTGGTCTGAATAGTGATAGTGACCAGGAAAGCCACCTGCTCGTCCCAACACCCTATCACGACTTCCTGGACGTATTTAGTAAGAAAGGGGCTGACATCCTCCCACCACACCGACCTTATGATTGTCCAATTGACCTCTTACCCGGGACCGAAGTCCCTTTTGCTTGAATTTTTCCCCTGTCTGAAGTAGAGTTGGTAGCCCTCAAGGCATACCTGGACGAGAACTTGGCTAAGGGGTTCATTAGACCCTCCACCTCCCCTGCTGTGGCGGGAATCTTCTTCGTTGAAAAGAAGGACCGCTCTCTCAGACCCTGTATAGATTACAGGGACCTTAATCGAATCACCGTCAAAAACCAGTTTCCCCTGCCTTTGGTCCCTGAACTTTTCCAGAGACTCGGAGCAGCAATAGTCTTCACTAAGTTGGACCTCTGTGAGGCATACAATCTGATCCGCATCTGAGAAATGAATGAGTTGAAAATGTCATTCCGCACCCAGTTCGGACACTTTGAATATCTTGTAATGTCGTTCGGACTGTGCAACGCCCCAGCTACGTTCCAGCACTTAGAACAACATATTCCGGGACTTTTTGGATCAATTTGTGGTCGTCTACTTAGATGACATTTTAATCTTCTCCCCATCTCTGGAAAAACACCGCCAGCATGTGAAAAGTGTACTTGCCCGCCTCTGGCAACATGGCCTGTACTCTAAAGCGGAAAAGTGCGCCTTCGAATGTGCCAACATCTCTTTTTTGGGCTTCCATATCACCACTTCAGGGATCTCCATGGATCCACAGAAAAGTTTTTGGACTGGCCGGCCCCAGTCGACAAAAAGGGAGTCCAGCGCTTCGTCGGCTTCGCAAATTTTTACCAGAAATTTATTAGGGGCTTCTCAGCAGTCATCTCACCCATAACCCAGCTTACCAAGAAGTCTTTTCCAGGCTCAAAAAGTTGTTTACCCATCCTGAAGCACCTGGATCCTACTCTGCTCTACTTCCTTGAAGTGAATGCTTCGGAGACATCAGTAGGAGCAGTTCTCTCGCAGAGACGAGGTCCAAAGACCTCGCTCCATCCCATCGCCTTCTTTTCCAGGAAACTTTCACCACCAGAAAGAAATTATGATGTGGGTGACAGGGAACTGCTGGCAATCAAATCTGCTCTGGAGGACTAGCGATACCTCCTGGAAGGAGCTTCACATCCTATTCTAGTGTTCACGGTTCACAAGAACCTTGAGTACCTACGGACTGCAAAAAGACTGAAACCCCATCAGGCATGATTTCTCAAGGTTCCAGCTGCATATTACCTACTGGCCGGGGGGCAAGAATGTAAAACCGGATGCTCTATCCCACATGTTTCATGGTCCTGAAAACCATTCACCACCCGGCACCATTTTGCCAGCCCACAGCTTCCTACTAACACAGGAAGACCTCCTTACCCAGTTCAGGCGATCCCTTGCCGGCCTCAACATGTCACCAAATTCTGGACTCAAGTCAAGAGACGCGCTGTGGTGGTACAATGACCGGCTCTACGTTCCACAGGAGCTACGCACAACCATCCTCAACCACTGCCATGATCTCAAATTGGCTGGGCACTTCGGTGGGCACAAGACAGCAGAACTACTCTCATAGTCGTTTTGGTGGCCTCACTTAGCATAGGATTGTAGGAACTATGTGGCGGTCTGTCCTGTTTGTGCCATCAATAAGACAGAGAAGTCTAAGGCATGTGGCTTACTTAACCCATTACCCACTCCTAAATGACCATGGTCCCAGATTTTAATGGACTTTATAGTCGAGCTACCACCCTCCGCTGGATTCAACACTATCTTTGTTGTAGTGGACTGCCTTACAAAAATGGCCCACTTCATCTGTGGGGGGGGGTGGATGGCGCTGTGGGGGGGTGGA
>BLSH010536976.1:50565-70371 GCA_018402905.1 Glandirana rugosa | reverse complement strand
TAGGCCTTATTTAGAAGTTCCTCCACTCCTTCAGGAGGACATGCTGCAGGTGAAAACACGGGTGGCCACTGCTTCCAGCTGAGCTGGTGGCTTCCAGCACTTTCAGAGACTCAGATGGGGCTCAGGAACCGCCGCTGACGTCACTGCTGGGTGCACGGTGGATTGGGAGGTGCTCGCGCTCGGAGCATTCGCGCTCCTTCCTCCAAATCTAACTACATTCAAAGGATAGAAAGTGTATTATGGTTACTACTATGGCAAAATTCTGCATTATTTCACTGGATCTTGAAAGCTTGAATATGCAGTCTCTTCCCTACACAGTTCAGCTAAAATAATAAAAAAGAAAATCACCTGTTTTGCCTTGATCCAAATTTTGTGTAAACCCTTTTAACCAGATTTAGCAAGCTGTGACATGTTTTTGTGTGTGGCCACAGTCTATTTTTACATGATTCTATGCTGAGCCATTTTGTTCTGTCCTTGTCTGAGATAAAGCAAGAGAGCTACAACAGGCAAAGTAGAGAGTATCGCACTCAGGCAATCACCAGATTATTACCATGGCTATATTAGATGATACCTATTCTTTTAAGTGTAGCGCCACCCCCGAAGGAGCCACTTTATGATTTTTGGTTCTCCGTTCTGCGTCTCGACTCCAAGAATGGCCTCAGCCCCTGTGAGACACCTGGTTAGATAAAAAATTACTGCAAACACTTTTACGAATGCAAGTAAAGAAAATACCAATATCCTGGCTGTGGATTGATACCAGAAACAGACAGACACAACTGGTAGTGATAAATGAGCTGATTATATTATCATGAGAGAAAAAAATACTTAAAAACTTACAGCACTGTTGAACCTTGCTGCAGAGTATTTATACAATAGAAACGACAATCTCTAATATTTAGCTACTATAAATATATATATTATTTATAGAAAACATAGCACAATCTATGTGCCCCTAACACAGGCACTGAGAGGGAGGTGAGAAGGTTTGTCAACTTCTCAGCTCCTTCTGGGCCCAGAACACCATTGAGAAATAAACATAAAAAAGGGTTAAAACAGATGCAGTAAACACAGTTCTGTGGTGTTACAGATACTGGGGTGAAAAGTACTGGTGTCTTCTGCTAGCAAACATTGGGGCCCTTTGTAAAGAGAGTAGGATTAATTAAACAACAGTAAGACAGTAATCCTCTAGGATATCCAGTTAGGTAGTGGTTTTGTAAGAACAGAATGGCTAAAGGTGGCAGCTCCAAACAAGCATCCTCTGACACTAGAAGGGGGAATAGGTGTCTGCATGCAGTGTCTGTACTGTGTTAAGAAGGATTTTTTTGGGGGTTTACACCTGCTCATCACACTGTTCTTCACACTTCTTTTTAGTCTGTGTCACTTTTCTTATTGCACATCTGTTATTCACATACAACATCTTTTCTTTCCCTAGAAAAGATGTTCTTCACACATTACATCTGTTCTTCATACATCTGGAAATAGTTTAGAACACTTTACCTAAAACCGGGTGCGGAACCATACACCTGCTCTTCAAACATCTGGATAGTGTGTGTGAAAATACAGCATAGAGAAGAGCAGGCATATGGTTTCACTCTTCACACACAGTTTGCAGATGTTTTCAGAACAGTGATATTATATCACTGATATGATATCACTGTTCTAAAAACATCTGCAAACAGTATGTAAAGAGCGAAACCATATGCCTGCTCTTCTCTATGCTGTATTTTCACACACAGATTCCAGATGTTTGAAGAACAGGTGTATGGTTCCTCCCCGGTTTTAGGTAAAGTGTGTGCAGAACAGATGTAATGTGTGAAGAACATCTGTTCTGGTGCAGAACACATGTTGCGTGTGAATAACAGATGTGCAATCATTAGCGGCAATAATAAAAGTGACACAGACTTTAAAAAGAAGTGTGAATAACAGATGTGCAATGATTGACGGTTTCATTTAAAGTGACACAGACTTTAAAAAGAAGTGTGAATAACAGATGTGCAATGATTGACGGTTTCATTTAAAGTGACACAGACTGTAAAAAGAAGAGTGAATAACAGATGTGCAATGATTGACGGTTTCATTTAAAGTGACACACAGACTTTAAAAAGAAGTGTGAATAACAGATGTGCAATGATTGACGGTTTCATTTAAAGTGACACACAGACTTGAAATAATTGTGCAGAAGAGATGTGCACTGATTCCCGGTTTCATTTAAAGTGACACACACATTTTGCAGAACAGTGATATGGGTACTCCCGGCTTATTTATACTTTTTTGACACAGTTTGAAGATGATTTTAGAACAGTTCTATGGCCTCTAATGTTAATTTTTTTTATATAATCAAAGTTTATTAAAGTTTTTCCAAAGTACAAATCAAAGGAATAGTAATTTGACATACTACCCAAAGATAGATAAACAAAACATAGAGAGATACTATACATTAATCGTAAGAAGAAGGAGAAAAAATAAAAAGAGAATAAAGTTATCCAGGTAGTTATATCAATATTTCAGAATAAAGAGAACTGGGTTTGGCAAAAATAAAATAGTATAGCTTGCATGTTCAATGATATACTGTCAGATACGCCTACTTCCCACTCCAGGAGGACTCAGCTGGAGCCAGTTCTCAGGCGGACGGGCCTGTCCCCTCCTCCCCCGGCCCCGATGCCATCAGCAAGTTGGGCACCCAGAGGCGAGGTGGAGGGACCAGGGCCGCCACACCCTTTTCCACTATCTCTCGGACATCTATATATGCGGTAGGCAATAATAACAACAAGCAATACTCATGTCAAGTAGTATCATGTGTAGGATAATCAGTTCTTCCAATAGACTATCACGCGATCTGGACAAGGCATAGGTAGAATTTCATAAAAATAGAACAGAAAAGAGATATATAATAGATAGAAAAAAGAGTGGATAGTAAAGAGATTCACCAGTATCGAAACTTAACTGAAAAGTGAACAGGTAACTCCTATAAGGAGCAAGTGGGGATTCCCAGTGTGGTGTGGCCCCGGAGGAGACATATATCAGACCCGGGTAACAGTTCAGTCATTCATAGAGATCTCTTGTGAGTAGTACTGCCAACCCATCCAAGTATCTCTAAATTTATCATAGTTGTCCCTTATATCGGATAACCACCGTTCCGCCTCCATAATGGAGTCTACTTCCCTTTTCCAGTCCTGGAGGGTCGGGCAATTGGTCTGTTTCCAAAACCTAGGAATCAAAGCTTTCGCTGCATTCAAGAGGTGGGGGATTACACTGCGCTTATATGATTTGGCTGAGACCGGCATACCATGGAACAAGAAGTGGAGTGGCGTGCATTCCATCCTCCTCAGGGTTAGTCTCTGAATCCATGGGGTAATCGCCTCCCAGAATTCCCTGATCTTGGGGCAGGTCCACCAAATGTGTAGGAAAGAGCCCTGTTGGGCACAGCCCCTCCAACACCTCCTGTCCGCACTCGGGAACATTTGCGCTAGTCTAGTGGGGGTCCTATACCACCTGGCCAGGAATTTGTAGGAAGTTTCCTGCATGCGGGATGACACAGAAGAGGAGTGGGTAAATGTGATCATCCTCTGTATCTGTGGAGGAGTAAAATCTGATCCCAGTTCCTTTTCCCATTCTCTAATGTAATTGGGTGTGTCTGTATTCTGATAACTCAGTAATAGCCTGTACATCTGTGAAAGTAGATGCCTGGGCTCCTCCAAACTCTCACAGCTGCGTTCAAAGTCTGTAAGAGATTGGTATGGCCTCAGGCTCGGATTCAGGGATTGGAGGAAACTAGCCAGCTGTCTATGTCTCCAGGCTGCTGCGGGGGTTCCCCCCAACTTTGCCTGCAAGGATGTTAACGGCATGAGGTTACCTTCTGGCGCAAACAGCGTACAAGAGCCCCCCCCTCCGGACCCCGAGGGCCAAAGAACCCCCTCTCCTCGCCCGGTTGAAACCAAGGGAATCCCACTAGTGGTGCTAGGGGGGACGTGGGGGGTGCAAGCTGACCCTCTCTGTTCATTCTGTCCCAGGTGGTTAGCGTAGCCATGGTCAGGGGGGAAGTCCAGTCCGACAAGCCTCTAGTTCGCCTAGGGATCCAGTGAGCCCCTGCTAAGTTCCTGCCTGCCATGGTCTTTTCAAGGTTGACCCAAAGCCTCGTCTTCCCGTCGTGAATCCAATTCAAGATTCTTACCAAAGCCATGGCCTTGTAATAAAGGTTCACGTCAGGCAACCCCACGCCACCGTCTCGCTTAGCTCTCCTCAGAAGGTCATACGCCAAGCGGGGGTGTTTGTTCTGCCATACAAAGCTTTGGAAGCATCTACGCATCCTCCCGAAAAAGACCCGTGGCAAGGCAATAGGAACCGTATATAGGAGATAGATAATACGTGGCAAAACGGTAATTTTAAGAGCACAGATGCGTCCAAACCAAGTCAGGGGAACATCTTTCCAGGACTGAAGGTCCTTCCCAATGGAGATCAGTAGTTTACCAAAATTGAGATCATAGAGCGTGGTCAGATCAGGTGAGATATGTGTGCCTAGATAGGGGAGCGCCGCTTCACACCACTTGAATGGAAAAGCTTGTTTCAGAGATTCGGCCAACGGTGGGGGAGTATTGATTGGTAACAGTTCAGACTTATCGAAATTGATTTTGAAATTCGACATCAGTCCAAATTTCCGAACCTCATCCATCATCACTGGGAGAGAGACCAAAGGGTTGGAGAGGTAAAACAACAGATCATCCGCATAGGCGGAGACCTTGTGTTCCGTTGAACCAATCAAGAGTCCCCTCACATCCGGGTTCGCTCTGATGCGACATAAAAAGGGTTCTAAGACCAGCGCAAATAATAATGGTGATAGGGGACAGCCCTGCCTTGTCCCATTGCGGACAGGCAGGGGGTCTGACAAGGTCCCATTAACCTTGACCCTCGCTGAATTTCCGGCGTACAAGGCACTCACCCATCCCAAAACACGTTCTCCTAACCCTATCTTCCTGAGCACCGCCATCAAGTAAGGCCAGTGCACCCTATCGAAGGCCTTCTCGGCGTCCATTGATACAACCACATATGGACACCGAGAAGGACCGTGTTTCGCCCAATGTAGGACATGAAGGGCTCTAATAGTATTGTCCCGGGCCTCCCGTCCCCTCATGAAGCCCGTCTGGTCCGGATGTATTAGATCTGTCACATGGTCTTGTAAACGAAGTGCCAACAGTTTTGCCAATAACTTGGTGTCGGAATTCAGTAAAGAAATAGGCCAGTAGCTAGGGCAAAGTTGAGGATCCTTCCCAGGCTTGGGAATTACCGTGATGTATGCTAGTAAGGCTTCTCTAGGAAGAGGACTGGCTGCACTGAGGGAGTTGAAGTAGCCGCACAGCGGTGTTTCCAGCAGTGGCAGGAAGATTTTATAGTAAGCATTTGAGAACCCGTCTGGCCCCGGGCTCTTTCCAAGGGGTAGAGTTGCCACTGCCATGCGAAGTTCCTCCACTGTGAAAGGCCTCTCCAAGTCCTCCAGTACTTGCGAAGGGAGAGCGGGTAACCCAGAGTCTGTCACATATGTCTCCAAAAGCTTTGTTTCTGTAGTTGGGTCATTCGTCGGTCGTAATGGGGGAAGGTTGTACAGTGATTCATAATAACGTCGGAATTCGGCCGCTATGTCTAACGAGTCCACCACCCCAGAGTTACCTGTAGTCAACCTGTGCACATGTTGAATTGTTTGTTGTTTTTTCAATTGTCTAGCCAAAAGTCTACCGCATTTATTACCGTGTTCGTAAAAACGGTGCGCGTAGAAACGCATCTTGTCCTGTGCTCTGCGGTCTAAGTACCTGGCGAGTTCAGAACGTAATTCAGATAAGTGAGTTGCATCTTCAGAGGACAGGGTGGCTTTGTGTTTAACTTCTAAGTCATGCATGCGGTCGAGTAGACCCAGTAGTTCTGCCTGTCTTTCTTTCTTTAAGCGGGAGCCATGGGAAATTAATTCGCCACGGATAACTGCCTTATGACCTTCCCATACAGCTTGGTGTGACACCTCACTCGGCTGATTCAGTTCAAAGTATGTATTCATTGAGTTCCCCACTGCTTCCCTGATCACCTTGTTATCTAAAAGAGTTTCGTTTAAGCGCCATGTCCTGATACCTCGTACCAGAGCAGTCCCACTCAATCGCAGAAAGATAGGGGCATGGTCGGAAATGGTGATGCTGCCTATGGAGGCATCCGTCACCACACCGAGGTGAAATTGGTCTACAAAGAACATGTCCAGTCGTGAGTATACGTCATGCGTCTTGGAGTAGTAGCTGTAATCCCTGTCGGCAGGTTTCTTGATACGCCACACATCTACCAGGTGAAGCTGGCGTATTGCCCGCTTAACATGGCGGAGGGCCCTAAAGGAGAACACCGATCTCCCCGAGGAGGTGTCGAGGTCGGGATTCAATGGCATATTAAAATCCCCCCCCAACACCAAAACCCCCTCTCTAGCCTCTGCAATCTTTTTAAGGGTGGTGGATATAAACTGAGTAGTACGGGAATTCGGGGCGTATATATTGACAAAGGTGTACACCTGACCATTCAGGGCACCTTTAACTATGAGATAGCGGCCCTCCTGGTCAGGTATGCACTGTGTCATGGAGAAGGGGCAAGATTTCTTAATGGCAATACAGACTCCCCTAGCTCTGGGAATCGGAGAAGGGCTATGAAACCATTGGTTATAAGTAGTTTGCGGTAGACGCGGTGTCGATTTGTCTGTAAAGTGCGTCTCCTGTAGAAAAAGAATATCAGGTCCCCAGTGACGCAATTCCTGCCATAACCTACCCCTCTTGGATGGACTGCACAGCCCCCTAACATTATAGGACAACAATTTCAGAGAATCAGACATGATGGAGGTATAATGTTACCAGAGTCCCCGGGTCATGACAACACGCCCCCCCAGGCACCACACTAATCCACACGGAGCCATACCTGTGAAGAATCCAGATTCTAGGTCGCCTGTCTCTATGAGAGGAGGGCGTTGAGCACCTGTTCCGATTACCAAAGGAGGAGTCCTGGTGAATACAGAGAGAAAAAGTAAGAGTAGAGCAATAAAGAGAAAATAAGAGTATGCATAGAAAAATAGGGAACAAAACATAAGGAATAAGTTCCCACTGTCAATGGGGTACTAACATCCGTTAGAGATCCTCCCCCGGTACGAAAGAGTTCGCCCCGCGGGTATATCTCCGGACCACTGTGAAAACACAGTTCGATACTCCCCATACTTGGGGAGTCACCTACTGGGGGGTAAGTGACTGATCGCCCGGGAGCAGCCACTCAGACAGCCCGGGCCGAAAAAAAGATAGCAAACTGTTAGAAAACATAACATAGAAAGAAAAAAATAAGTGCATTAACAGCACACCATAACCAGCAGTCAGTATAATTAAATCTTGAACAATTTAACCTCGGTGAGAGGAATAACCGTGGTGACCACAGCAGCACCCCTAGACCTTCGATATATAAGGGCTGTTGGCCCACGTCAACTTGAATGTGCAGTCTAAGGATGGCGGTCTGTGGGGGCCCAGTGACCCTATGTGACCACCACGTCAGTCCTCAAGTGGATATGTCAGACGGGAAAAGGAAAAGTGAATATTCCATGGTCAAGGCCACAATACAGCTTTAGGACGCCTCATCATTCCGGTTACGTCTCCTCTGTCGATTCCTTCGGCGGGTGGAGGATGGGACCGATGACCAACCCTCCGATCGTTGGGGCAGAGGTATGGAGCAGTGCAATCTCCAGTCCGGGAACTCTGTAGGCGGTAAGTCCAGGATCTCCACAAACGCCTGTAAGTCGTCCCTGTTGCGGAGAGAAGCAGATTTTCCATTCCTTGTTGCTGTAAGGCGAAATGGGAACCCCCAGCGATATGTCACCCCGGCGGAGCGCAGGGCCTCCAGCACTGGTTTCACCGCCCTACGCTGCATCAGGGTGCGCCTGGAGAGATCTGGGTATAAAGTCACTGATGCACCATCAAAGTCAATATGTGGGGAATTCCGAGCAGCCCTCATAATGGCTTCCTTCAAGGTGTACCTGAGCAATTTGCATATGACGTCCCTCGGCTTGTCTACGTCTTGTGGAGGCGGTAGAAGGGCACGGTGAACCCTCTCAATCTCAATGTCGTCCGGGGCCGCGGACCCCAGGACTTGGCGGAAAAGTCCAACAACTGAGGGGAGCAAATCAGCTGAACGGGTGGCCTCAGGTAGGCCCCGAATGCGTATATTTTGTCGTCTGCTTCGATTCTCTTGATCATCAAGCTGGTCAAGCAAAGTGTTAATAGCCTCATTATGCTGTTGGGACAAGTCCTTCAGTGATGATAAAGTGTGCATAGTGTCTTCATGGCTGTTTTCTAGGGCTTCCACTCTTTGGCCTATGGCCACCGTCTCTTCCCTGAGCCCCTCCACCGCCTGCTTGCATGATTGCTCCACAGCCGAAATCAGCTGCTGAATGTCGGCCTTCGTGGGTAGGGCCCTGATGTGCGCCCTGAAGTCCCAGTCCCGATCTAGGCCTTCCAGCTCTGACATCTGCGATGTCTGCCCCAAAGAGCGGATAGATGTGGATGGGCTTAGGTCTCTCACCTGCGGGGTAGCCGAGGGTCCGGGGGAGTTTCCACCCGATGCCCAGGGAGAGTGCGCCTGCAGGGTGGCTGAGGCCTTGTCCGTCGCCATCTTGGAGGAGGACCGCGTGTGCGGCGTCTGCGGGGGAAAGTATGAATGTATCCCTCCGGGCCCCGTCCGGCCGCTACTAGGAGGTTGGGATGCGGTACGTCGCCGAACAGGCATCAGGGGGTCCCGAGGATGGTGCTGTTCAGGTGGTGTTAGCTGATTTTCAGCCCGTGGCTGCCGGAGCTCTCCTCACACACGTCTCTACTCCATGACGGCCAGGCCACGCCCCCCCTCTAATGTTAATTAATACTTTTCAGACCCATTTTGAAGATGATCTCCATTTTTGCATTTTTTATGTTTTTATTTTTTTTTTAAATATTTAAAGTTATTTCCCTGTCTCCATTTTGCAGACCTCTAGGACCTTCCAGGACTATTTTACAGCATTTTTTGTGCCTAAAAGTCCGTGTCCCCATTGATTTCAATTGGGTTCGGGGTCCGGTACAAAGTTCGAGTTCTGTCCGGACCCGAACCCGGACTTTGTCCCGAAGTTCGGCCGAACCAGCAGAACCCGGACTTCTAGAAGTTCGCTCATCTCTACTCACAAGTGATTGAAAAATGACAAAAAAGAGAAAATTACATAAAGTTGTCACTGAAATAATATATTACTCACACATGCCATGGGTATTAGAATTACACCCCAAAATACATTCTTCTGCTTCTCCTGAGTACAGGGATACCACATGTGTGAGACTTCTTGGGAGGCTATCTGTGTACGGGACCCCAAACCCAATCACCCCCTACCTGATTTCTAAGGGCGAAAATTTATGACTTCACCCCACACTACCTATCACAGTTGCGGAGGCCATGAAATGCCCAGATAGCAAAAAAAAACCCAATGACCCCATTTTGGAAAGTATACATCCCAAGCTAAGAGGCATGTTAAGTCCATGGAATATTTTATATTTTGCCACAAGTTTCGGGGAAATTACAATTTTTTTTTCACAAAGTTGTCACTAAATGATGTTGCTTGAACGTGCCGTGGGTATATGTGAAATTACACCCCAAAATATATTCTGTTGCTTCTCCTGAATACAGGGATACCACGTATGTGAGACTTTTTTGGTGGTCTCACCGCATACAGGACGCCAAAACCAATCACCGTCTTCAGGCTTTCTAAGGGTGTACTGTTTTAAATTCACTCCTCACTACCTATCACAGTTTCGGGGGCCATGGAATTTCCAGATAGCACAAAACACCCCCAAATGACCCATTTTTGTAAAGTAGACACTCCAAGGTATATGCTCAGAGGCATATTTAGTATCTTGCAGGTCTTCCTTTTTGTCACAAAGTTTTGAAATTTGAAAAAAGAAAAAAAAATAGGATTTTATTAAGAACTTACCGTAAAATCCTTTTCTCTGAGTTCACTGACTGACGCAGCCCTTCATAGACAAGTGGGGTTTATGCGCATCCTACTAGGAGTTGACTAGGCAAAACAGAAAAAGCAAGCTGGCCCCTCCCAGGGGGGCCGTCCTCACTCCAGCATATAACCCCCTTGCTTTGCTTAGCATATCAGTTCGCAACAAGCCGTGCAAACACAACACAGAGGGGCGGGTGCTGCGTCTGTCAGTGAACTCAGAGAAAAGGATTTTACGGTAAGTTCTTAATAAAATCCTATTTTCTCTTACGTTCACTGACAGACGCAGCCCTTCATAGACAAGTGGGGATGTCCCAAAGCAGTGTCATACAAGAGGGGTGGGTAAACAAAAACAACTGTACCCAACAGAATCCTCACAGGAGGCACCAGACGCGCCTACACCGCCGCCTGCAAAACTTTGCGCCAAATGCAGCATCTGCGGATGCTGACACATCAACTTCGTAAAACTTCACAAAAGTGTGCACCGAGGCCCAAGTAGCCGCCTTGCACACCTGAGACACCGAAGCATGGTGTCTGAAGGCCCAGGAAGTGCTAATCGCCCTGGTGGAATGAGCCGTGACTGGAACAGGGGGTTCTTGACCCCGAACTTCATATGCATGGGTTACGGTCTGTCTGATCCAATGGGAAACAGTAGCCGACGAGGCCGCCAGCCCTTTTCGCGGGCCCTCTGTCTGGGCATCAGACTTCCGAAAAGAAGCCGTAGCCGCCAAATACACCCGCAAAGCCCTCACGACATCCAATGAGTGCAAGGCAATTTCCTTGGGCTGTGATGGGTGCGGACATAAAGAAGGAAGGACAATATCCTCATTAATATGGAAAGAGGAAACCACTTTCAGTAGAAAAGAAGGAGAAGGGCGCAGCACCGCCTTGTCCTTATGAAGGACCAAGAAGGGGGACTTACATGACAAAGCCACCAATTCAGACACCCACCTGGCTGATGTAATGGCCACCAAAAAAGCCACCTTCTGCGACAACAGTGGTAAGGGAATTTCCATGATCTTTTCATAAGGCGGTTTCTGCAGTACAGAAAGAACCAAATTCAAATCCCACGGCGCCAAAGGCGACCATACTTGAGGAGCCACATGGCGTACACCCTGTACAAACGTACGGATCAGAGAATGCGTCACCAAAGGACGCTGAAAAAGAGTCGCCAGAGCCGAAATCTGACCCTTGAGGGTACTCAAGGCCAATTTATTGTAATGGCCATGCTGCAAGAAGGCCACCACCCGAGATACCACGTCAGAGCGGGGGTTCCAACCGCCCGCCTCACACCAGGCAATATATGCCCTCCAGGTGCGATGATAGATCTTGCGCGAAGTACACTCGCACACCTTCAGTAAGGTAGGGATCACGGAGTCAGAGACACCCCTATCCCTTAACACCTGGGACTCAATAGCCATGCCGTCAAAGCCAGCGAGGGTAAAGCAGGGTGCAAGATGGGCCCTTGAGACAGCAGGTCTTCGCGCGGCGGAAGACGCCAAGGAACATCTGTCACCATCCGTACCACATCAGCATACCAAGGGCGCTGAGGCCAATCCGGAGCCACCAGGATTGTCGGAATCCCCTCCACTTCTACCCTGCGCAGTAGCCGCGGTAGAAGTTTGAGGGGAGGGAAAATGTACAGGAGCCGGTACCGACCCCAAGGCGCTACCAGCGCTTCCGTGGCGGCCGCCAACGGATCCCTTGCTCTGCAAAAGAATGTCTGCACCTTGTGATTGAACCTGGAGGCCATTAAGTCCACGTCTGGCGTGCCCCACCTGTGACAAATCTGTAGGAACACCTCTGGATTCAGGGACCATTCCCCCTGGTCCAGTTTCTGGTGCCGTCCAGTGGGAGAGGCAGAGCCTGATCACCCTCAACTCGAGCACATTTATCGGGAGACGAGATCCCTCGCTGACCTTGGGCCCTGAGCAGACAACTGCCCCAGGACCCCTCCCCAGCCCGATAAGCTGGCATCCGTCATGACCACCGACTAATTCAGGGGGAGAAAAGACTTCCCCAACGTCAGAGCCGGAGCCCGCAGCCACCAAGTCAACGACCCCCTGTTCTGATGATCCTACAGCAGGGTTCGCACCGCTGCTTGCAGAGACAGCAACTTGGCCGGAGGCAAGAACACCTTCGCCTGCTCCGTGTCCCGTATTAGACCCAGATATTCCAGACGACAGGACGGGGTCAACGTCGACTTCTGCAGGTTGATCAGCCATCCGAAGCCTCTCAGCGAGGCCAGGGTCATAGCCACATTCTCCTCCAGGGCCGAGGCAGACTCTGCTCGCAATAGTAGGTCATCGAGGTAAGCTACCACCGCAATGCCTCTCTGCCTCAATAGCGCCAGAACCGGAGCCAACAGCTTGGTGAACACCCGGGGGGCTGAGGCCAGACTGAAGGGAAGTGCCAAAAATTGGTAATGTAGATCCCCCACCGCAAAGCGCAGGAAACGCTGGTGGCGGGAGCAAATGGGAACATGGAGGTGCGCGTCCCTGATATCCAGAGACGCCATGAAGTCCCCTTGGTGCAGGGCGGCCACCATCGAGCAGACAGATTCCATCCAGAATTTTTGCGCCCTCACATAATGGTTTAAGGCTTTCAAGTTCAGAACTGGCCTGGCACCACAAACAGGTTTGAATAGAAACCTTTCCAGCGGGGGAACCAGCGGGATCACTCCCTGTTCGGAAAGCGTCTGAACAGCCCCTAGAAGAGCTTCTCGACGCCCCTGCGGTAGTCTCAAGTTCGATGGGAAGAACCTGTCTGGGGGTAGAGCACTAAACTCTATCCTGTACCCGGAGGACACCACCTCCCGCACCCACCGGTCGGAGATGCGGGCAGTCCACCTGTCTGTGAACCCCACAAGCCGGCCCCCCACCTGAGAGTCGGGTGGGGGCAACCCATCAGGCGGAGGAGGACTTTTCCTCCGACTTTTTGTTCTTGCGCTGCCAGGGACGCTTACCGGGCCCCGCGGCATCCTTGCTGGGCCTGGAATCCCTGCCCGCTGCACCGGGCGCACAAAAAAACGCTTCTGACCCGAAGCTGCAGGAGCCTGCTTACGGCAGAATGCCCGCCGCCTGGGTTCCGGAAGAAAAGTGCTCTTCCCCCCCGGTGAAATCCTTGATGATTTCATCCAACTGGGGCCCAAAGAGCCGACCACATGGAAAAGGGAGGTCCGTGAGGCCCTTTTTGGACGCGTGGTCCCCCGACCAAGAACCCAACCATAGCGCCCGTCTGATGATGACTGCAAAAACAGAAATCTTAGACAACATGGGGAGCAGGTCCAAAGCTGCGTCACACAGGTACCAGAGACCCTGTATCAGATGGTCCGCCTGCTGCGACACCTCAGGCAAAGAACCGCAGCCCCACTCGTTGCACAATGCAACCGCACACTCGGTAAGGGACTGTGCCGCCATGGCCGACACCAGAGCTGGTCTCATGGCCGCCCCAGCCACCAAGAACAGCTCCTTGGAAACCGCTTCCGTCCGCCTATCGGCCGGATCCTTCGAAGAGGGGGACCCCTCCAAAGGAATGGTCGTCGCCTTATTCAGGCGAGCCACCGGAGGGTCCACTGCGGGGGATGCCCACTTCTGCACAAAGCTATCCTCAAAAGGATAACACACAGAAAAACGCTTGGGCAATGAAAAGGAATTCTGCGGACGCTGCCATTCCTTGTAGACGAGCTGATCAAAAAACTGATCATAAGGGTAGGCCCTGGGGGTCCCTGACGGTTTAAATGACCCACAGACATAGGACGCCTCCTGCGACTCCTGGCCCAATCACAAGGACGCATGGATATCGGTGATCAGGGAGGCCACCAGCACCCTTTCGCGCGCCACCCCGGCCCCCTGGTCTTCCTCACCGTCCGACGGCTCCAGCTCACCATCTGAGAGCTCCAGGGGGGTCCCCGTGACCACGGAGGCCCCTTCCGGTCCAGAATCCTGCCCCAAAGACGGGGGTGTACCTTTTTTGGACACCCCCTTTACACAGCACGGCACCCCCCGGGAAAAGAAGTCCCCCAAAATGGACATCAGTTGATCCAGGGGGACCACAGGCCCCAGCGCAGCCTGCGCTTCTGCCGCTCCCTCCGGGGAAGAACCTGCAGGCTCAGTCGCCATTATGCCCCCGTAGCTCTTGTTAGGCCTATGGGCCATGACACCCCCCTAAGGAGACCCACCACCACCCACAGAACGACCGGGATAATGCCCAGGAGAACTGTACCCACCGCTGCCGACACCCCAGGAGGACCAGCTATACTTGCTGTTCTGTGTCCCTCAAGCGCTGTCCCAGAAGGATGCTGACCGCCACTAGCCCCGCTGCCTATACCGATATCAGGAGAGGAGAGAGGAAAACGGCGTTGCATGCATGTTTTTCTTCCAGGCCAACACCTCAAACATGGCTGCCGGGCAGACACAAGAGGCCAAAACACGCCTGTACAGGCCACGACTATGGAAAAATGGCCACCGCACAGCCACTAGAGGCCAAAACAGCCCCCAAAATGGCAGCGGCTACGGCAAAATGGCAGTGATCGGGACGCACGGCGACGGGGAAAAAGCTGGTAGTCGAGCGTGGGGTGCGGCACGGGGGGAGGGGGGGAGAAAAAGACAGTGACCGTAATGCGTCCCTGAAACCCTCCACCGGACAGCCCAAAATCCACCAGTCGCCCAGCCCCCCTTCCGCACCCCCGGGGGGGAAAAGGGGGAGTCACTCACCACTCTGACGGGCGCAGTGGGTAGCCACCCGGACGCAGAATTTTCTCCCATCGCAGGGAGGGATGCTGCCGGCAAACGGGCCCTCGGACATGAGCACAGCCCGGTCACCGGACGCAAGTGGGGGTCACCCACTAGACACCTGCACGAAACGGGTACGACCCAGCAGACCCCGCCAAGGCTAAGGGTAGCTTGCATTGGTCGGCCGAGCTGGGGAATGTTTCAGGATTCAAGATATCCTCTATGCCCCAGCCGGCTACTTGATAACAGTCTTCCTCATAGCTTGAGAAAAGCAAAAAAAGAAGAAAAAAACTGGGGAACCGCAGATCCCAGCAGGGAACCAGGTCTAACTCCTTGCCAGACTAGGCATAAAAAACTGATATGCTAAGCAGAGCAGGAGGGTTATATGCCGGAGTGAGGATGCCCCCCCTGGGAGGGGCCAGCTTGCTTTTTCTGTTTTGCCTAGTCAACTCCTAGTAGGATGCACATAAACCCCACTTGTCTATGAAGGGCTGCGTCTGTCAGTGAACGTAAGAGAAAAATAAATTTTCTGTTTATTTCTTAATTTTCCAAAACAAATGAGAGCTGCAAAATCCTCACCATGACTCTTAGCAAATACCTTGGGGTGTTTATTCTCTGAACTGGGGTTATTTGTGGGGCTTTTTTGCTACCTTGACATTTCAGGGCCTCCGAAACCGTGATAGGTACTGAGGAGTAAAATCACAATTTTATGCCCTTAAAAACCATATGCTGGTATATCAGATTATTATTGCTGGTCAGTCTTTTACTGGTAGTGGGCGTGTCCTCCCGGACAGGTGCGCTGTGAGCAGAGCGGGCGGCAGGTTTGGCAGGATGAAGTCCTGCAGAGCTGGTCACACACAATAGGAGGGCAGAGACACTGAGAGTGGGAGGCGGGTACAGGACAGACAGGAAGAGCCTCAGGGAGATTGACTGGCTGTGTGCTCGGTGTCCCTCCACGATCAGCCTGGGATCGCTCAGATTACATGTTGGAAGGTGTGTGCCAATGAAGGTGATCGCTGTGCCAGTCTAGTCCCTGGATCCGGAGAGCAGCCCCTGGCCCCCAGGAGTGTCCCCCATCCTCTAACATCCCCGAGAAGGACAAAGCAGGAGACGACCAAGGATCCCCAGAAGGAACCACTTCCACTCCTCTACCTCTTCTGAGTCTCCAAAATCACTTCTGCTGGTTGATTACC
This sequence comes from Glandirana rugosa, assembly GCA_018402905.1. Lineage (NCBI taxonomy): Eukaryota > Metazoa > Chordata > Amphibia > Anura > Ranidae > Glandirana > Glandirana rugosa. Next base: position 54,433 of record BLSH010536976.1, on the reverse strand, counting down.
GGCTTCTGGTAAGCGTACTCACATCTCATAACTACCACTTGGAGCACCATTCACATCACTTGTCACTTGATTCACCATGCCCGTTTGAACTACCTGCAATGTGAACAACAAGTCCATACATCTTTTGCTGGTGCCCTACCAGCTTCTGGTAAGCGCACTCACTTACTACTATTGGATGTCACTTTGATCACTTGTCACTAAGAGCACCGACCACTGAATATTTGAATCTCTGAGGAAGAAATATCACTTTAATAATCAAGAGATTAGACTTTATTGTGGACTATTACTTTTCCATTATATGGGGGTTCCTCCATATGCTTATTTGCCTATTTCTTCTTTTTATAATTTGATATACCAGCATATGGTTTACATGATATCCCCATGCTCAGGTGATATTGTTGAACATAAATTGATGTATATACAGTATTTTCTATAACACAAGCGCTGCACTCTCTGTTAGCATTAGTATCTTCCAATTTGGTAATTGTCTTGCTGGCAGCTGCAATCTATATACATGGTAGCGCGGTATTCCTAATTTCTCCCGCCCTTAGAAAGCCTGAAGATGGTGATTGGCTTTTGGGGTTCTGTACGTGGCTAGGCTATGAAAAGGTCTCACATATGTGGTATCCCCGTACTCAGGAGAAGCAGCAGAATGTATTTTGGGGTGTAATTCCTCATATACTCATGGCATGTTCAAGCAATATATAATTTAGTGACAACTTTGTGAAAAAGAAAAATTGTAATTTCCGCGAAACTTGTGGCAAAATATAAAATATTCCAGGGACTCAACATGCCTCTCAGCTAATAGCTTTGGGTGTCTACTTTCCAAAATGGGGTTATTTGGGGGGGGGGGGGTTGCTATCTGGGTATTTCATGGCCTCCGCAACTGTGATAGGTAATGTGGGGTGAAGGCATACTTTTTCGCCCTTAGAAATCCTGAAGGCGGTGATTGGTTTTTGGGGTCCCGTACGCAGATAGACTCACAAAAAGTCTCACACATGGGGTGTCCTTGTACTCAGGAGAAGCAGCAGAATGTATTTTGGGGTGTAATTCCACATATATCCATGGCATGTGTGAGCAATGTATAATTTTAGTGACAACTTTGTGCAATTTTTTTTGTCATTTTTCAATCACTTGTGACAAAAAAATAAAATATTCCATGGACTCAATATGCCTCTCAGCAAATAGCTTGGGGTCATTTGGGGGGGGGGGGGTTTGAACTGTCCTGGCATTTTATGCCCAGCATTAGAAGCCTATGCCACACACCACCCACTCTTCTAACCACTTGAACCACCAAGTCTTTTCTGACACTTTTTGTTTACGTGAAAAAATACTTTTTTTTTGCTATAAAATTACTTTGAACCCCCAAACATTATATATTTTTTTAAAGCAGAGGCCCAACAGATTAAAATGGTGGGTGTTGACATTTTTTTTTTCACAAAGTATTTGCGCAGAGATTTTTAAAATTAAATTTCTGTGAAAAAAAACCACTTTTTTGAACTTTAATGCACATAAACACACAACATTGGCCAAATATTTGGTGAAATATAAAATATGATCTAATGCAGAGTACATAGACACCAAACATGACATGCTTTAAAAATAAAGCATACCCGCGCAGCGGCAACAAACTTTATACATCTTTAAAAGCCTTTAAAAACCTTTACAGGTTACCACTTTATTTCCAATGGTTTTTATTGAAAATTTCAATGATGCAACATGCTTAGAGAATAAACATTAATTATCAGAAACCGCACTTATTCATAGATGACATCTTGCATAAGCTTACTTATTTTCAATATTACCAAGTCTCTACTGTATACAAGCTGGTTAGTTATATTCGAATAGTATATGTTGGAGGAGAGGAGCTGTCTACCTCCCCTTGGCACCCCATCTGGGAGCACTCTGTGCACTTAGGGAGGGACATCTCCGCTGGTCCTTGACTTTTTAACCAATATTATTTATTGACAAGTGTACATCCATTTAGCAGTGAGGACTGATACGTGAAGTTTAACAAGTTCTTTGAGTAACAACGAATGGAAAATGTCCCCGAGAAACAATCAGATTTGTAACTCACCACTTAAAGTGCCGTGGCCCTCCACGCCTATTATTCTCAAAGGACATAAACCACTGTCATTCTTGTGCTATTATTTTGTAGACAATAATAGACATAAAGAAAGCAGTAATATCGTAACTTAGAAAAACATAAACTCAATAAGTAAAAATAAAATAAAAGTAAAAGTATTCCAAGGCTGACAGTATTTGAACTTCTGGTACTAAGTTTGCAGGACAATGAAACCTGGATTAGGTTCTACAACATCTTATCATGTTGCCAACTGGACCATCTTTCATTAAATACCTTCATAGTGTCATTATTTAATGCTATCGCTCTTTCATATGCATAGTGAGTGTTTACCCTATGAATTACTTCATCTACCTTTGGGGCTTCTGTGGTTTTCCATTTTTTGGTTATAGTAAGTCTTGCTTCTAATAAGATGTGGGCAATGATTGTTCTATATTTTTTGTGAAAGGAATCTAGATTAAGGTTTAGTAACGCAACTTGTGGGGAAGCTTTGCTGTTTTTTCCTGTTAGTTTTGCAATTAAAGAGAATATTGTATTCCAGAAGCTTCTGATAGATTTGCAGCCCCATAGAATATGATATAGGTTTCCCACTTCTCCACAATGCCTCCAGCACAACGGAGAGTGGTCTTTATATATTTTAGACAATTTGTACGGGGTGAAGTATCCTCTGTATAAGATTTTTAAGGAATTGTCCCAATGGTCTATACAGTGGGACACAGTCATAGGCATCCTGCATGCCATATTCCATTCTGTTGTTGAGAATTCTTTCCCCAACTCCTTTTCCCACGTAAGTTGATATCTAGTTTTAGTCGGGGCGCCCACACTAATGCTCTGCCTATAAAACCAGGAGATACCTCCTTTCTTATCGTGGCTAGAGTTATAATAGTCCCATAGGCTGGTTGGAATTAAAATGTGTGTTGCCCTCTGCCTCTTATTAAAGGAGTTTATCTGATCCCAAGTGAGAGGGTCTGCCTGTTTAAGCTCCTCAGTTACTTCATTTATAGTGGAGCATCCCCTCACTTCCCATCTACTGGTGTTGAGATTAGGGATTAAGAAGTGATATGTTTGTAGGGGGATATCTATTTTTTGTTGGGATAGAGGAAATGTATTGTTTTGTATTGATGATGACCACATCTGTATTGCCAGTTGGAAAGCTGGGAGGTCAAGGTATTTCGTTAAAATTCCGTATTGTGCAGCAAATAGGAACGAGGTTAGCTCCTTATTGCCTATGTAAGCCCTCTCTATTTCAACCCATCTTTGGTCTGTGTGCGGGTTAAACCAGGCTTTTAGTTGGTCTAGAACTGCAGCTTGGAAATATGACTGCAATTGGGGTGCTCCTACTCCTCCTTCATTTTTATGCCTAGCCAAAATATGGAATAGGATCCTAGTAGGCCTCCCCTTCCATATATACTTAGTAAGAGCCGCTTGGCACTGCATGAAGAACGATTTAGGTATGGGGACCGGTATAGTTCTAAACAAATACATCAGTTTAGGTAGAATTAGCATTTTGAAAGCCGCTATACGTCCCAGCCATGAGATCTCAAATTTATTTATAAGTGACATATCTTTACTCAAGGTCTGCAGGGTAGTTGGGTAGTTATACTCAAATGTTTTGGACGTCGGGTATGCCAATTTAACCCCCAAGTAGGATAGAGAATGTGCTTCCCATATAAATTTACACCTTTCCTTGAGGGTTATTAGACTAGAGTACCGACCCTGCATATCGCCGAAAGTTTTACGATTAAGATGGATTTGACTACATAAACAAATCTTGATATGGCCAGG
>BLSH010536976.1:27582-48539 GCA_018402905.1 Glandirana rugosa | reverse complement strand
TTAAGCGATCCTTCTTATTGGGAGAGGGTCTAGGTATACGTTCGGAGCGTGATATATGACTAGAAAGAGTTATGTGTTATGTTCGTTCCTTTTTCGATCACAGCTAATGGTTTGAAGAGTCCTTAGTGGTATATGGCATGGTTACCTCTATAGGTCGGTTCAACGAATAGTGTTTTTTACCTTACTGGATGTGTCAGTGGAGGTAACTTCCTCCGGAGGAGGATCGAGCTTTTACCCTAGATGACGGTGGTCTTCTGGGAAGGGGATTTCCCTTTGGGAGCTTGCCGGCTTATAGTGGTACGACCCTTTTTCGAACTAGGCTACTGGTCTACATTATTACTGTTAATCACCTCGGACGAGATCGAGGGTATGGGGGTTGACAACTCGCGTCGTCGTCGACGAGTCACTAACTGAAGTGTCAAAGAATAGGAATATATACAAAGAGAAACGAAAACAAAAACACTTGAAAATAAGAAATAAGGCTCCAGACTTTCATTTGGTCTAGCGGTTAAAACGACATTGCCTTCAACTTCAATATTTCACCTTTAGTGAGGGTCCTTCTTCTAGTAAGAGAGCGTCTGTCGGAGATGTTATAGAAGTACAAAAGCAAAGAGAAACATATATAAGGATAAGAAACTGTGAAGTCAATCACTGAGCAGCTGCTGCTGCGCTCAACAGTTGGGGGTATGGGAGCTAGAGCAGGCTCCACTAATTGTCATTATTACATCTGGTCATCGGATCAAGCTTTTTCCCAGCATGGTGATATTCGGCCGTTCGAGGGTTTCCCTTTAGGGGAAGGGTCTTCTGGTGGCAGTAGATCCCATTTTCGAGCTAGGAGGAGGCCTCCTTCAATGGAGGTGACTGTGTAGGTCATTCCATTTTTTGTGATAAGCAACTTGGCTGGATATCTCCATTGGTACGGTATATGGTGATTCCTGAGAAGTTTGGTAATCGACACTAGCTTTTTCCTTGCTTGTATTGTGTATTGAGAAAGATCAGTATATAGTGCGAGGCTTGCATATGGATCTGGGAGAGGGTTATTCTTCCTAGCGAATTGCATCAGTTCCTCCTTGACATGGAAAAAATGAATTTTCGCTATTACATCCCTAGGGATGTCCTCCGATAGACGGGGGGGGGGGGTTTAGGTAGGCGATGGGCCCTGTCTATCACCAGCTCTCTTTCTGGCACATTTGGGAGAAGGGTGGCAATAAGCTGGTGGATAAAACCCCTCAGTTCCCCTGGTGTCACTGATTCCGCTACTCCTCTGAATTTAACATTACACCTGCGGGACCTGTCCTCTAGGTCTGCCATTTTGGCTTTTAGGGCTGACATTTCATCTTCCTGGTCATTATGAGCGTCCACAAGTTCAAGTCCCCCATCTTATTTTTTACATGTTGCACCCTCTCCCCTAGGTCATCTGTCTCCTTTCTCATCTGGGACATGTAGGCAATCATATCTCTGTGCAGGTTACTTTTCAGAGAGATCATCATCTCCTTCATAGTAGTGTCTGAAAGAGGTTTATCCTGGGTAGGGAAGTTCTCAATGCTGTCTATAATCTCACTAGTATCATCATGAGAGTTACAATCTTCCTCAGGCATGTCACCCTCCCTATTTCCATGTGCCTGTTTAAATTTAGATTTAACTGGACTCGTACTTGGGGAGCTATGTGTCGATGCAGATCCATTACCTTTCCCTTCGTTCGTACTGGTCGAACGTTCCGCATGCTTCCTCGTTCCAGCATGTACTACCTCGTTGCCGGCGCCATCTTGGTTAGGATGGGACCCGGCCGTCGAGAAGAACTCGGTCAGTTTTTGCGGTCCTCCGTACTGCTTTCTTTTTCCCATAGTGATCGGGGGGTTCTCTCTTATGTGCCTCGCCCGATGGTGTCTTTTTACCCGGGTGTTCGTCGCTACGGAGTCGCTTGGCAGTGGAACCTTTACAGAGCTCCTCTGTTATGCGGCCATCCTGTTTGGCAGTTGGCTCCGCCCCTTACAGGTTACCACTTTAGATCTGCAGAGGAAGTCTACTGATAGAATTACTGCTCTCAATCTGACGTTCATGGTGATACCTCACAAGCATGGTGCAATTGCTGTTTACATATGACGCGAGGCCGAGGCTTGCGTTCACCTTTGCGCGCATGCACGGGGGGACAGGGGTGCATTTTTGTTTTAATTCTTCATTTTGCTTTTATTTTCACACTGTCCCTTTCATCTTTTTTTTAACATTTTTATTGTTATCACAGGAAATTTAAATATCTTCTATGATAAAAATAGGTAGTGTTGCATATTTTTTTTTTTGATTTGGGGTCTATTAAACTCTAGATCTCTCCTCAGCCCTTAAGGCACCTGACCACACCAAGATCGGTGTGATAGGATGTTTCCCCAATTTCCCAATGGCACTCTTTATATCCGGCAAAAAGTCATGAAATGGTTGTAGCCTCCGGTATCTTAGGCCATAGAGATGATTGGAGCCATTCTAGTCTTCGTTCAGCTCTATGGTCAGCTGTCGGAACCACCGGCTGCATTCTCAGGTTCCCCGGTGGGACAGGGGAGCCCGAGAAAATCATGGAAGATGGCTGGGGGCGTTCCCTCCCACTGGTTGTAAAAGCAGTCTAGCAGCTAATCAGCTGCTCGGATTGCTTTTACATAAAAGCCAACCGTCGGCTGAAAAGAATGATACCTAGATGATACCTATACCTGCAGGCATTATTCCGGTATAACCACTCTAAGACCAGCAACATACTAATGTGTCGCTGGTCCTTGTTGGGCATATGTTGTAATGGTCTTTTTCTTTTCACTCAGCCTGTGGGTTAAATTAAAAAAAGAATCAATCGGTGGGTATGCACACCATTAGAAAACCGCCCTTCATCCACCCACTTCTAATAACGGGCATAGCCCTTTTTTTAGAAATATATATCGGAGCATAAGGACAATCAGCCGCAATTTCCACCCCTGCCCCTATGTTCCGGTATATATGCTCTTTTTTTAGCTGTGGTGGTGAAATCACCTCCAACAGCGATGGAGTCACTGCTTTAAGTATGGAGGGAGCTGTTGCTGTCACCATAAATAAATCAGTGCTGCAGCTGGCGCACCTGAAAACCAGATAAAGATTAATAAAACACAGTAACATATAAAAAAATAAAAATTCCTGCTAAGAAAAAATGATAATAAAACATTACAAGACAACATTATATAAACATTACATACCTGCAAAAAAAAAAACATGATAAAAAACAGTAACAACAGTACAAACAGTAACAAAACATTAGGTATGAATAAAAAACAATAGAGAGAGCAATAGAAAGAGAATAGATAGAAAATCAAGAACCGTACAACTGTTTTTGGCATTTATTATTTTATATATTTTTTTTTTTTTTACTTTTTTTTTTTGGTACACTTTTTTTTTTTTAACAGTAAAGGTTAGAGCCTCCAAAAATGTGGTGACATCTTTGGAGACCCTGTGACAGTGTGCCCTATTCCTGTGTAGTGCTGTTCCCTACATTAATACTTAACTAGTGTATGGTAGCGCTCGAAACAGTCAGCAAAGACCAGGCTGGTCAAAACAGGAGGGGGCAATAAAAACGGGTGTATCCGCATTGTCTGCAGAAACGACATGCTTTTTTGGGGGCTCGGGTTGGTAGGGGTACCAGGGACGGCATGTAGAAAATGCCATCCATGCAGCTGGCTCGCTGCATTTGGATTGGGAAGATGAGGTGCAGCACCATCTGGAAACAGAAGGGCTGTGACAATCTCCTCCTGGAATTTAAGGAGAGATCCAGGCCGTCCTAATGCTTTGTATAGCACATAAGTGTTCAGCATAGCCAATTGAAACAAATATACCGACACCTTTTTTATACCAGCGTGTGGTCTTACGGGCAATTGGGTACGGCGCCAAAAACTGGTCGTTGAGGTCCACCTCTCCCATATTTTGGTTATATTCTTAGACACAGAAGGGTTTCTCTACAACACCAGCCACAGTTTGAATTTGGAGGTTCGTATCTGCGTGAATGGAGGAAATAAGTAAAACATTCTTTGTATCCCTCCACTTCACCGCCAGCAAATTACTACTTCTCAAGCAGGCTCTCTCCCCCTGTCTAAGTCAGAATTCTGGCAGCTGTTGGGGGGAGCCCCGGCGATTAGATCGCATGGTGCCACATCCGCCAATTTGATGATCCAACAGATGACTAAAAAGTGGAACGCTTGAGTAGTAATTGTCAATGTACAAATTGTACCCCTTTCTGGATGAGGGTGACACCGAGCTCCGCACAATTTTGCCAGTGCTCCTTATGTAGTCTGATCATCCTTCTGGCTCTACATGACTATCTTTTCCCTCATAAACCATAAAGCTATATGTATAGCCTGTGGCCCTGTCACAGAGCTTATACAACTTGACCCCGTATGTGGTACACTTGCTGGGGATGTACTGTTTGAAAGCAAGATCGCCAGAAAATGTAATCAGGGACTCGTCTATGCAGACAACCTGGTCGGGAATAAACAGTGCTGCGAATTGGGTGTTGAAGTGGTTTATGAGGGGCCGAATTATGTAGAGCCGATCATATTCAGGGTCACCCCGTGGACGACAGAGTTCATTGTCTTTGAAGTGCATAAACCGCAGGATCTGCTCGTATCGCTTCCTGGCCATGGAAGCAAAGAACACGGGCATACGGTGAATTGGGTCAGTGGACCAATATGACCGCAACTCAGATTTTTTATGTATGCCCATGAGGAGGGTAAGGCCCAGAAAGGTCTTAAATTCAGAAACAATAATTGGTTTCCAATCTCTGGCAAGTGGCAAATGGGGATTAGCAGCGATAAATTGACCAGCGCATAAATTGCTTTGGTCCACAATAGATCTATAGAGATCTTCGTTGAAAAACAGCTAATAAAAATCAATGGACATAAAATCAACTGTATTCACCGTAATTCTTGGTTGGCCAGTTAGTGGGGGAAGTATGGGTGCTGCATCAGTGGTGGGTTGCCAATCTGGGTTTGCAACCACATCAGGAAGGACACTATGGGCTCTGCGGTCCTGTCTTTGTCTTCTTTGTGGCTGCGGGAGACTACTTGTGCTAGCCACACCAGCTTGAACTGCACATATGGGACACGTCATGTCACCAAGTGTTACTGCAGTGCTGGTTTGTCTATGACCAGGATGTACTAGGCTGCTGGTGCTTGCCAGTTCACCAGAAGGAGTAGTGGCATGGGTACTGGCTCTCTGCTCCATACAAAAGCCCTGTGGTTCTTGCACCTCAGCAACAGCAGAATGGTATCGGGCATGCCTGACCTTAGCAGGGACCACAACTCCGTCGTCAGAGCTATCTGACAGGGTGCCATTGCTGTCTACAGGTTTGTATGCTAAGCCTGAGTTTGACAGCGAGGCTTCCCCATCGCTCTCATCGGTCATGCTCAGCAACGCGTAGGCCTCTTCACTAGTACACCTCAGATTGGACACGTTGGACTCTAAATTTATCGGTACACTAGTGTGACTCACAGGCAAAAAAGTGCACCTGGTTGTCAGAGCCTGTTTCAAGTCGCTACCAAAATCCCTGTCAACTTTTGCAGGGATCGGGCATGATCTCTATGAACGATGCAGTTATGTGTGATGTGTTTGGTAAGTGTCAGCGATCTATTGATCCTGCACTTGGTTGGACTAGGCTGGGCGGAGGGGCTAAACGCAGGTGCTAGCAGGTATCTGGGCTGATCCTGTTAACGCCGCATTTTTTAGAACACTAATCTAGTGGGGGCGCTAATCTAGATCTGATCAGATCACAGATGTTGATCTGTTCAGATAATCTGCTACTAACTGACCTATCTAGTTGTATATATGCATGTCAGAGTACCTGTACTAATCTGAACCTGCTGGGGATGGACCCTAAAATGCTAAAACGTAACTGAGGTCACCGCTGGGCGATCAGGGATGAAAACCTATAAAAAGTATATAAAATAATATACGGTGGGTAATCTGAGGGAAAAACAAACTATCTATCTAATAGCCTAATACTACCTACCCTAACACTGTTTAGTGTCACAAGTGACTCAAGTACAGCGATCAGTGAATGATCTGATTGCTGCACTCAGTGACACAGTGACAGGAGGGTGACAGGAGTGAATGGGTTAACTGGGGGGGGCGATCAGGGGGTGGAAAGTGTGCCTATGTGTACTGGTGTTAGTGTAGTGTTGGTGCAGTCACGTTTCTGTTGTCCTCTCTCCTCTCTCGAACAGAAAAGGAACCAGAGAGGGAGAGTGACATCACTTCCCCTGTCTGTGTTTACATTACACAGACACAGAGGCATTCCATTCACTAGGACTGATTAGCAGGTATAGACCAAAAATCATTGGTCTATTCCTGTAGATTGATTGGTCCTCTAGGGAATCGGACCATCGTGACCATGCAGGTGGCGCGTCCACGAGCGCCGCTAATAGTCAGCGATTCACGGGATGCTGCCACATTGCCGACTACAATAGTCACGACGTGGTCCGGAACCAGTTAAGAAGGTGTTTGTAGCTCGAGACCCTCTGATACTGTCAGACTCCAAGTGCATAGAGAATGGAAGCAGATAAAGTTAGAAGATGGTGTCATCTGTCGGACTTGGAAAGTGTCCGACAACCGTTTCTCCCTGAGAAGCATTGGCTTGTAGTGCTGACTGCTTTTCACGATGACCATGGACATTTTGGGCAGACAGAATAATTAAATTAGTTAGAGATCACTTCTACTGACAAAAAACAGAGAAATCCAAGCTCAACTTACTGACCAGTCTGCCACCAACCGAATTCACCTGTCTAACAGTAGCGTTTAAAAGGCAGGGGATTGGTTACACACATTTGCAAGTGTATGCGTAAGCTGCAGGCCCCGACAAGGCTCCCTTCATACTGCAGACCTAACTCTGTATAAGAGGCTTCACAGTGGAAGCACATACAATTTAATGGATAGATGAAGGACATGTGACTGGAGGAGCCCAACCCTCCTTAAAGGTACAGGACCAGACCAGACACCCAGCCGTGGCCCAATGGCGGCTGCGGTGCTAGTGTGTTACCTAAAGTGATTACAATACAAAACAAGGTCACTGTCCCCCACCTATAACTGGCCATTGCAGCAAGGAGCTATGGAAAGGCTGATACAGACAAAAAACAGAAAAATCCAAGCTCAACTTGCTGACCAGTCTGCCACCAACCGAATTCACCTGTCTAACAGTAGCGTTTAAAAGGCAGGGGATTGGTTACACACATTTGCAAGTATATGCGTAAGTTGCAGGCCCCGACAAGGCTCCCTATGTACTGCAGACCTAACTCTGTATAAGAGGCTTCACAGTGGAAGCACATACAGTTTAATGGATAGATGAAGGACAGGTGACTGGAGGAGCCCAACCCTCCTTTAAGGTACAGGACCAGACCAGACACCCAGCCGTGGCCCAATGGCGGCTGGGCTGCGGTGCTAGTGTGTTACCTGAAGTGATTACAATACAAAACAAGGTCACTGTCCCCCACCTTTAACTGGCCATCTCGTTTTTTTGTCTGTATCAGCCTTTCCATCACTTCTACTGACCCTCCATGAGAGCAGGAGTTGAAAGTTATTGTTGCTCTTGTATTCAGTGCATCCAAAGGAAGACTCCGCCTGGTAGGGCTGCCCCAATGGGCCATCTGCAAAGCCAAGGGCCATTGGAACTGGTGTGTATTGACTTTTTGTGTCTTGAACCTGATGAAGCAATGTCCTGGTTGTGACTGATCATTTTACTTGTTATGCCCAAGCTTTCCCGACCAAAGACAAGCAAGCCAGCACGGTAGCCAAGACTTTGTTTGAGAAATTCTTCATCCATTATGACTTACATTCTGACCAAGGTCAAGGCTTTGAAAGCAAACTGGTCAAAGGACTGTGCGAGTTGCTGAGCATCCAGAAATCTAGAGGATCTCCATACCATCCACAAGAAGACGCTCAGCCAGAACAATTCAATCACACTCTGCTGAATATGTTGGGGACGTTGCCCCTGGAGAAGAAGCAACATTGGGGGAACCACATTGCTGCCATGGTTCATGCCTATAATAGTACTGTGAATGACTCCACTGGATACTCCCCTTACAGACTGATGTTTGGGAGAGACGCCCGTCTGTCCATTGACCTAGCCTTTGGAACATCTCTCTATCACACTTCCCAAGCCTCTTACAAAGGGTATGTTGATCAACTAAGGAAGAATTTGAAGTCAGCCTATGAGAAGGCCCAAGAAGCATCTGTGGTAAGGAAACAAAGAAATGAAAGGAACTTTGATCTCAAGGTGAGGGTGCAAGACTTGCGACCAGGAGACAGAGTTCTATTGTGAAATTTGAGAGTTAGCCGATTGATGGCGACCTCAGCCGAACATTGTCTGTGGGCAACTACCCTGGCTTCCAGTCAACCAGATTCGCCCTGAGGGGAACACCAGCCCAATTAAGATTTGGCATCGGAACTATCTCCTGCCTACCTGCAAAGCTTTTCGGGTGCCTCAGCCTTCTTGCTCTGACCCACCCTGCTCTTCCAGTTTGAGGCCCTGATTTGGAGGATGTGGTGAAGAGCTCAATCTCAATATTTGCGGATGATACCAAGCTAAGCAGGGTAATAAATTCTCCACAGGATGTGGATACCTTGCAAGAAGATCTGAATAAATTAATGGGGTGGGCAGACAAGTGGCAAATGAGATTTAACGTAGAAAAATCTAAAATAATGCATTTGGGTACCAAGAACATGAACGCAAACTACTCACTAGGGGGTAAGCCTCTGGGAAAATCTAGGATGGAAAAAGACCTAGGGGTCCTAGTAGAGAACAGGCTCAGCAGTGGCATGCAATGCCAAGCTGCTGCAAGCAAAGCTAACAAAGTGTTGGCATGCATCAAGAAAGGGATTAACTTCAGGGATAAATCAATAATTCTCCCACTATACAAGTCTCTGGTGAGGCCGCACCTGGAATATGCCGTCCAGTTCTGGGCACCAGTCCTCAGGAAGGATGTCCAGTTATTGGAAAGGGTTCAGAGAAGGGCCACAAAGCTAATTAAGGGATTGGAGGACCTCAGTTATGAGGAAAGATTACAAGCACTGAACTTATTCTCTCTGGAGAAGAGACGCTTGAGAGGGGATATGATTTCAATATACAAATACTGTACTGGTGGCCCCACTATAGGGACAAAACTATTCAGCGCAAGGGAGTACACAAAGACACGCGGCCATTCACTAAGAATAGAAAAAAAGGCGGTTTAACCTTAAAATGCGTAGAGGTTTCTTTACGGTAAGAGCAGTGAGGATGTGGAATTCTCTTCCACAAGCAGTAGTTTCTGCTGGTAGTATAGATAATTTCAAAAAACTACTAAATGCACACCTAAGGGACCACAGCATTGAGGGATATACAATGTAATACTGACATAAAAGCACACACCTAGGTTGGACTTGATGGACTTGTGTCTTTTTTCAACCTCGCTGACTATGTAACTAACTAAGAACCCACCAAATACGCCAGCATGCTCCTCCCAAGGGGTAGAGGAGCAACAAAAGTGATGAAGAAGAAATGACACGCGACTGGTTATGGGTTCCCCCGCCAGAAGATGTTAGTAGAGCACCCCAACATTCATCAGAAGATAGTGGTGACGTTTTTCAGTCTGGGAGAGGAGGCTATCAGATTAACAAGTCAGAGGATTCTTTACCATCATCCCCAGATGGGACTGTAGCGGTCAAGTCAGAACCAGCTGAAACCTCTCAGGTGGAAGATCCTGGAGAAGCTTTGAATCCTTTGGTTCATGATACAGAAAGAGACACCACCCCTGAGTGTTTGGAGGAACCACAGCCTGGTTGTAATACATGGGGACTAATTCATGAACCTGAAGTTTCAGATAGTATTAATCCAAGACTGATGAGTTCATCTATACTGCTCAACGCTCCAGCCAAGTGCCATCCTTTTGTACCAAGCCTTTGATAGAGGATGACCCCAAACCACCCTCTGACACTGCTGTCACCAGAACAATATAACTTTATCTGATGATTTGTACAGTCTATTATTAGAGAATCCATCTATCAGTCAGTTACTTACTACTGTATGTTTTGGTTGATAAGTTTTACTGTTGAATAATAATTGTGTGTGCTGATCAATAGACACGTTGCAGGGACTGCATCTTGCCTTTAGGAACCAAAGACTTTCAGTGGGGGAGGTTGTCACCAGGAGTGGACTACTGCAACCTGATTCTGCAGACTTAATCTCCACTTCTACAGACTGCTCCTGTTTCTCTCTAGTGCTGGGCTCAGATCATATGGCAACACATTCTTGAGCCAGTGGAAGAGAGCATCGTGCGATTTGTAGTCTCCTGCATAGCCAGTACTGTATTGGGGAATCCTTTGCAAACTGCATCTCCTAGCAAGCCAATCTCTCCAGGGGAGAATTATGGCAGGGGCTTTAAAAGGATCCTCCCAGCAGGTCTATGCTCTCTACTTCCCAGGACCCATTGAGAGAGCACCAGCCCCACCGCTCTGCTGCGAGACTGTGGCCTACCATGGCGCCAGAGGCCACCGCTGCTCCTGCCCAGACAAATCCACTGTGCAACACTAAACTGAGGGCATCTTGCAACTTCCACCAGTGGCCAGATGACAGCCTAGACCGCTGAATCCATTCAGCCGATCCATCCAGACAATCCATCTATCCAGCTCATCGCATCCAGATACAACTGACCAGTGTACAGACTGTGAATCATTCCCTGTGTGTCAAAGCCGTCCCCAGGATTTGCTGAGTGGGCTCAGGCCCAAAAATCATCCCCAGCCTGCCAGTAACATACATTATATGAACTGAAACATTGCTACAAGTAGCATTATTTTGCTGTTTATTAACCCCGTATGTTACACACTGAGGATTCCTTGTTCACATCTGAGCTCCAACACTCCAAGTGAAGATAACTCTCAGACCTAACAGTAGAATTACTACCACTTCTTGCTTCAAAGGGTAGAGTGACTGGTTCCTATATAACCCAAGCTCTCATTAGGATCAGAGTCTTTGTGGGCCAGCCCTTTTCCCCTTTAGTGGTGACATAATCAGTTAAAGTCTCTCTGGTAATTTCACGGCTAAGTGTCTATATTGCTTTGTACAGTGAAGTGTTACTGTCTCACATTGTTACTGCTATTTGTACATATGCATAGCTCCCAACTGTCTCTGATTTCGGGAGACTGTCCCTGATTTGGAACAATGTCCCTCTTTCCTCCTTATTTGTCCGTCATTTTGTTTTTCAATGTACTATCGCTGTTTTCTAGCTTTTAAAAAATGCTTTTAACATAAAGGAATGCTTTTTGGATGCCATGGACATTGTCAAGTTTCCAGGCAGAAAGAATGGCATATATAATACAAAAGTGCATGCAGGGCACTGGACAAAGCACTAGGGACAAAAGGGATGTGAAATTATATTTTACAGTAATGTAATCTTACAGATTAGAGTGTCCAGTACTGTGTTATGTGTGTTTCACTTTTTGAATTTGCCGCTGGGCTCCGCCCCCATGCGATGCAACGCTAGCAGGGAACGGAGCCCTGAACCCAGAGGCATCAGGTGAAGATTCTGCCGGAGGACACGGGGGGGACCTTGCAGGATCCAGGGGACAAGGTAAGTTGATCCTGCAATGCGATCCCGAGTGTGGCTCGGGGTTACCGCTTTTTATAATGAAAACTCACCCCAAGCCACACTCTGGATAACTGCTAAGGAGGCTATGAGGGTGTGGCAGAGGGTGTGTCCTATGCCTACATACTTTTGCTAATAGGTGTCCCTCATTCCCATCTCAAAAAGTTGGGAGGTATGAATATGAGTCTGCTGAGTGTCCAATGCAACCTGGTTTTGGGGTGTTTTCCCAGGATTAGGCTGATTGATGCTCATATACACCCCTTTTTCTGCATAGTTAATACAACATACTGTTGAACTCAGTTTGCATTGTGCCTGTGTTTCATTTAAAGGGGCATACACTGTGTCAGAATCTAGAGTGTAAGATGGGCTGGAAAGTTCAAGGCAGGGGACAGCATGTGCCAATCATAGCTTTTTTAGTCTTTTGGTGTTGTCCATTTTACTACGGTTATAGTGACTGGGCCTGATTCTGTGTGTACTGAGGGGAACAAGGGTGTTCCACAAAGATTAGAGTGAGCAACTTTTTATGTCATATGGTATTTGCGTAGCAATTTTTTAAACACAATTTTTTTGTATAATGTGAAAGATGATGCTACGCCGAGTAAATAGATACCTAACGTGTCACGCTTTAAAACTGCGCACACTCGTGGAATGGCGGCAAACTTTGGTACTTAACCGGTTCCCGACCGGCTAGCGTACATTTACTGCTGCAGAGTGGCAATGTTCCAGGAATCGCCGTCTTTAAACTGTGGCTCATGCCCGCTGCACTCTGCAGGAGTGTGCCCGCGGCTTGGGCAAACCTGTCTGCCGGCGAGCCATGATTGTTTAGGAGAGGAGAAACCACGGGGAACCACCGATGTAAACACGTCGGTTCCCTGCGCTGTCAAGCAGCATGACAGAGATCTACTGATCCCTGTCACTGGGATCAGTTAGATCTCTGGTACCCCTGACAGCCCAGCCCCCTCACAGTTAGAACACACCCAGGGAACACAGTTAACTAGAGTTGATCGAACCCCCTGATGTTCGGGTTCAGTGGGTTCGGCCGAACTTCGGGAAAAAGTCCGGGTTCGGCACCGAACGTTACCCGAACTTTATTCCGGACCCGAACCCCATTGAAGTCAATGTGGACCCAAACTTTTAGGCACAAAAATGGCTGTAACAAAGTCCTGGCAAGTGCTAGAGGGCTGCAAAAGGAAGTAAAATGGGGGTAAGAGTAGGGCAAGTGCCCTACAAAAAAAATGGGGATAGGGAAAATAAATTAAAATCAAATAAAAAAAAAATGGGAAGGGGGGTGGATGTGGAGTAGGAGCCTAGAGGTTGACTAGGCCGTGACTGTGGCAGTGTAGGTGGAAGTGGCGGTGGTGGAGGAGGAGATAGCCAACACTGTTTTTTTTTGTTTATAATTGGGGTAGCCCCCAAAATATTGAGGCATATTCAAAAAAACAAGTATACGTGGCTGTGTGTGTGTGCTAAGTATATGTGGCTGTGTGAGTCCGGTCTAAATGTTTATTCTGCACAAGGTACAGACAAGTCTTGTGGGATCCATGCCTGGTTCATTTTAATAAACGTTAGCTTGTCCACGTTGGCTGTGGACAGGCGGCTGAGCTTGTCTGTAATAACGCCCCCTGCCATGCTAAACACACGTTCAGACAATACACTGGCTGCAGGGCAGGCCAGCACCTCCAAGGCATAAACGGCAAGCTCAGGCCAAGTTGAATGGGGCAGACCCATCAGTCAGTACGTGTAGGCATGTGCACACATACTCTTCCACCATGTTGCTGAAACCAATCGTGGGGCATTCGGGCCTACAATATACCGGTGAAGGTTCTGTTGGCTACCTGAGGAAGGTGTTTCCCTTGTGCGTGTAGCTGGCACACATCGACCATGTCCTCTCCTTCCAACAGGAGGTTCACCAACACCACCAACACCAGCAGCACCAGCATCACCAGCAGCACCATGACCACGTCCCTTATTTGCTCTCCTCATTGTGCCCGCAAATGTACTATGTAGCCCTATGTAAGTATTTATTAATACCAATTAATACCTTCTTTTTTTTTTTAAAACACCAACGTAGACGGACTTTTTATTTTGGGGCAAGAAATGCACCGCTCACACCAACAGCTGGAAGCTCTCCCTTTAGAACTAGGAGATGACTTTTGAACAATAATCTGTCCCTCTAAGCTAGAGCTGGAACCTGGCCCTATAGGAGTAGCCGATGATTTTTGAACAATAGTCTGTCACTAACAGCAACAGCTAGAATCTCTCCCTTTAGAACTAGGAGATGATTTTTGAAAAATAATCTGTCCCTCTAAGCAACAGCTGGAACCTGTCCCTATAGGAGTAGCCGATGATTTTTGAACAATAATCTGTCACTTACAGCAACAGCTAGAACCTCTCCCTTTAGAACTAGGAGATGATTTTTGAAAAATAATCTGTCCCTCTAAGCAACAGCTGGAACCTGGCCCTATAGGAGTAGCCGATGATTTTTGAACAATAATCTGTCACTTAAAGCAACAGCTAGAACCTCTCCCTTTAGAACTAGGAGATGATTTTTGAAAAATAATCTGTGCCTCTAAGCAACAGCTGGAACCTGGCCCTATAGGAGTAGCCGATGATTTTAGAACAATAATCTGTCACTTACAGCAACAGCTAGAACCTCTCCCTTTAGAACTAGGAGATTATTTTTGAAAAATAATCTGTCCCTCTAAGCAACAGCTGGAACCTGGCCCTATAGGAGTAGCCGATGATTTTTGAACAATAATCTGTCACTTACAGCAACAGCTAGATCCTCTCCCTTTAGAACTAGGAGATTATTTTTGAACAATAATCTGTCCCTCTAAGCAACAGCTGGAAGATCGCCCTATAGAACTAGGAGATGATTTTTGAACAATAATCTGTCCCTCTAAGCAACAGCTGGAAGCTCTCCCTATAGAACTAGGAGATGGTTTTTGAACAATAATCTGTCCCTCTAAGCAGAAACCTCTACCTAGTGCAGTCAGATCGTTCTGTAATGCAGGGTTTGATCTGCAATCTGTCACTCAAAGCAGCAGTATGTGAAATCTCAAATTACTCCACAATCAGATCATTGTGTAATGCAGGCTGAGGTCTGCAATCTGTCCCTCAGAGCAACAGTAGTAGTAATCTCAGGATGCAGGATGAGATGTTAAAATGTCTGCAATCTGTCCCTCACAAAAACGCTGGCAGCTTCCTCTCCCTACACTAGTCAGAGTCTCAGAGAGCATGTGACTGCAGCATCAAGTGACTCCAGCTTATAAAGAGGCTGGGTCACATGATGCACTGGCCATTCACAGCCATGCCATTAGTAGGCATGGCTGTGATGGCTTCTAAGGGCAAACCAGTGAAACGCTTGTTGATTGGCTGCTCTGCAGCTATTCAACATGCGTGATCAACTACCAGAACCCAGAACCCGAACTTTTTTGAAATGTCCGTGTTCGGGTCCGGGTCCCGGACACCCCAAAGTTCGGTACATACCCGAACGTTACATTCTGGGTTCGCTCAACACTACAGTTAACCCCTAGAGCGCCCCCCACCAGGTTAACCCCTTCACTGCCAATGACATTTATACAGTAAACAGTGGACATTTCAATTTCTGATCCCTGTATAAATGTCATTGGTCCCAAAAAAGTGTCAAAAATGTCCATCATGTCCGCCCCAATATCGCAGTCTCGATAAAAATTGCAGATTGCTGCCATTACGACTAAAAAAAATAAATTGTAAAAACGGCAGAAATGAATTCTCATGGTTCGTAAACACGGCAATTTTTGTGTAAACCAATCAATAAACACTGATTGCGATTTTTTTTTTTTACCAAAAATATGAGAAAGAATATAAATCGGCCAAAACCGATGAATACATTTTGTTTTTTTTTATATATTTTTTTTTTGGATTTATATTTTAGCAAAAAGTAAGAAATATTGTTTTTTTTTTTTTGCTTGAGGTGATTGTAGCCGTATTAGTGCAATTGCGCCAGAGAAAACTGAGTACTGTCCATGATACTTTTTTATTTGCACTAACATACAATTTTTCAGGCACAGCTTTGGGGGTGTGTCCCCTTCTTCAAGGTCTAAGCAGTACTGATGCACAAGAGTTTTAGCCGAACATCCTGCTCTTTTTCTTTACCTGCACATCACAGTGACCTTCCCCTTAGTGGTGGGAACCCTCCTGACAGACTGTTGTGGTGAAAATTGGACCAACTGTGGCTCCAACAGTGGCCAACAGGCTGGCCCATTTCCACAGACAAGATTGCGCTGGCTCCTCTGCCCTGTCCTCGGCCACGCTGCAGCCTCCTCTTCTCTTCCAGACAGAAACTCCTGCAGTGGTGAGTATGCTTGCACCAGATGCCTCAGCTTCCCATGCTGCCACTTCCACATCTCTGGGACCCCCTTCTGGATAACATGATGAAGGAGACCAGCAGCCTGCAGAACCCACTTTGTTTCAAATCCTGCAAGCCATACAAGATTGCAAAGCTACACTCACTACACAGATGGAGACAATACATATTGATTTTTCTTTACTGAAACAAAATGTTCAGAATCTTCTTGAGAGGACGGGGTGGCTGAAAAATGCATAAGCTCATTAGAGGGCACGCTGCATCCATTATTTGCTACAGTACGAATGGCTTCGGATTAAATTGTGGCCCCTAAAGCTAAATTAGGTGACTTGGAAAATCGTTAATGCCACAACAACCTTTGTCTCATGGGCTTCCCTGAATGCTCAGAGGGGTCCCACTTGGAGCGTTTCCTTTTCTCCTGGTTACTGGAAGAGTTTGGGGCTGAAGCACTATCCCCCACTTTTGTTATTGAGCGGGCCCATTACCCTCCCCCTCACCATCCTCCATCTGGTGCACCTCCTCAATCGTTAATTGTGCAGATCCTCAACTTTCAGGATAAGGTGACTATCTTCTGTTTAGCCAGAGAAAAGAGGGTGCTCCATTACAATGGCAATATAGGCATAGGTGTAACTTAAGGGGTCCCAGAGGGTCACAATGGCAACCCCACCCATGCTCCAGGGGGCTCTTGTGGCCTCCCTGTCACATTAGGTTGGGGGTCGGCAACCCATCGATCATGATCTTCCAGTCGATTGTGACCAGGTGACTGGTAGATTGTGCCTTTGTTTTGATGACCTGCCGTCCACAGAGCATCTAACACAGTGCAGTCAGTGCTATATAAGCAGCAGGACCATATCTGTATTGCAGCTGAGCTGGTGCCAGCCGAGAAGAGGGCAGAGCACAGCAAAATTAGATGATACCTTCTCTATAAAGCTGGCCACAGTCCCAGGCTGAGTTATATTAACTGTGTTCCATCTCTTATCCCTGCTAGTAGAATCCAGAGCAGAGCCAGAAGCAGCTGCAAGACAAAAAGAAGAAAAGCTCTGTATTGCACTAAAAGTGGTCTCTCTTCCCTACTATAAAAGTTTCTTCAAGTCAGTGTGCCTTATACAAGCAATACTGAACTGGGCATATTAGCTTTGAAAAAAGGGCAAGCCCCTATTATGGG
Organism: Glandirana rugosa; assembly: GCA_018402905.1. NCBI lineage: Eukaryota > Metazoa > Chordata > Amphibia > Anura > Ranidae > Glandirana > Glandirana rugosa. The sequence continues at coordinate 31,417 of BLSH010536976.1, read as the reverse complement.
AGTTCAGTACAGTAAGGGCTTGTTTACATTTTTGGTTTGGGGACAGTAAAACCCCATATTTGAGCCATGTTTTTATAACTGCACCCCTTTCAACTGTAATGCTCAGGGGTGTACACATGTCAAATCCGCAGCAGGAATTATATGCCCTGTCATGCTTGGCAGGTGTAGCACCCGCCAATAATTACACATTCAAGTGAATGAGGCTGCTCTGCAAGTGCCCTGCAACCTTGTGCAGTACAATGACCAAGGGGTTAAAGCAGGCACTGTATTGTCTTCTTACCACCTACTTTAACCCTTTGGACCCTGCACAAGCATGTGGTTGTAGGGTGCTTGCAGAGTGGCCTCATTTACTTGAATGGGTCATGACTGGTGGGTGGTAGCACCTACTGAAAGCGACAGAGGGTATAATTTCTGCTGTGATATGTGTACACCCTTGGCTGCTGCCTCTGAAGCTAAACAGGGGGTAGGGACAGGGGGTGGTAAAACTGCAGCTCAACCTCGGGTTTTCACCATTCCCCAACCTCACGTGTGAATGAGCCCCAAGGCTGAATGCAACTAAGGGCTCATTGATAAGTGCAGCAGGCACTGCTGCTTCTCTAAAAAATAATCAAAATATGTTTGACAGGTGGTGAGGAGTTGATATATCACCTGACCTATAGTTGCCCTGCAATGCGCAGTGAAGGCACAGTAGTATGGCAACTAGAGGTGTAAGCCAAGCAAGCCATCCTGTAACGTGAAAATAGATGAAATCCAGCGCTAAAAGTTCCTCAAGATGGCAAGCAACCATGTGGGAAGGATGGGGTGACCAGATGTGTGCTGCCCTCCTCGGACGGGAAATCTGAAAGGTACTATAAAAGAGAGGAAAAGGAAGGCGCACGCACCTAGTGCATTACCAAAAATTATTTATTCCAAATGAAAATATAAAAAAGGGGTACTCACAAAAAACACAAGAAGACAGGACATGATAAAATAAAGGCACAAGGCAGGATGAAACTGACGCGTTTCGGGGACGCACCCCCTTCCTCAGAGCTTTGCTACCCTTAGGCTGTCATACCGGACAATAAATAAGCAAATGCATGGGCTGAACAAGTGATGCAATCAATTAATTAATTACTCAATCAATTTATCAATGTGGTTAATCAATCCTAGGAACGCCCAAAAAAAATAAATAAATAAAAATAATAATATATAGATATGTGATAACATGAAACTGAAAACAAAGGGGTCCAGATGGCTTTTATGACAAATACTGGTGTCATTAAATAAATAAAAAATCAATCAATATATGTATAGGTCACTCACCCCAAAAGGTGTCATATAGAACTGCCAAGGAGGAATTCTCTTGCATGGAGACACCGGCAATGTAAAGACCGGAAACGTCGGGAGCCGTGACTGCCCGAACGGAGGGATGACACTGCAGTGGTGGAGAGGGGGAGGACATAAGGCTGGAGGGAAAGGAAAAGAGGTACTACAAAAGAGCGGGGAGGCTCACTAGACCGCCGGGAGCAGCGTGTATGTGTTGACACACGGAGCGGCTTCCCCTCGGCATTCCAGGTGAGGTCATATCTGGCCGGAAATGACATACCTGTGCACCCAAAGGGTAAATACAGGACACAGGAAGAAGACCACAGAAAAAAAACTACAAAAAATGGAAATGAAAAAAAGAAATGGAATAATGAAAACGTAATAAATGATATATAATACATACTGTACAGCGCTCTGACAGTGGCAAGGAGCGGTACATGTGAATAGTTGATTCAATAAAAACGTTATTAGAACTAGTATTCAATGAAAGCAATAGGTGACACACTGGAATAATTTGTAATAATTACTAGCAAAAGGAAGATAAAAATGTATAATAATAATCATAATAAATTATTAAAAAAAAAACCTTTTGATAAAACATTTTTTTAAAAATGCAATAAACTTGGATGTAAACGTACAAATGTGGAAAAGAAAAAATGAAAACACAATGGAAATATATAATAATGGAAATAATTGTTATTTTTTACAGTAGAGTAAAAGGTTGGGGATGGTAAACTGGAAGGAATGGTGACCAACTGGGAGAAAGGGAAAGGGAAAAACCCTTAAACTGATGGGTCCAAGCAGGAGGGTGGGTGAACCCTACCAACAACTCCCACAATGACCAGACGGGACAGGGAGAAAAGAAACCAGGGGAGCTAAACCTGGAGCCCTGGTGGTGGCCCGGAGGCTGCACCTGGGGCCCTGGTGGTGACCCAGAGACGATAATGGGGGGAATGTATGGTTACATTAAAGTCTGAACATCCAACCCCACATTAAGGCCCCTGGGCACCAGAGCACCCAAGCGATGAATCCAAAAGGGCTCTCTCTTGCATAAATTGCGAAACCTGCATCCAGTGTCCACATCAGTTGTGATGGTTTCCAGCCCAAAGAGTTTCAGGCGAGAGGGGTTCTGCTCGTGCTTGTTGAGGAAGTGAAGAGGTAATGAGTGCTTATCAAAACCCTTCAGTATACTCCTCTTGTGCTCACCAAAGCGTGTCCGTAGGGTGCGTGTGGTGCGGCCCACATACATCAAACCACAGGGACACAGTATGCAATATACCACGAACTCAGAGCCACAATTGATAAATTGGCGGATGACATGAACTTGGCCATCGTTGGCCATTACCTCCTTCTTCCTATGCCACATAAACTGACAAGCCCCACAATTGGGGACTCCGCACCTATAACTGCCGTTTTGATCCAACAGGCTGCTCCAATTTTGATGGGAAAGGGATTTTGATGGACAAACTCTACTGGGTGCAATGTAGCCTCTCAAATTCTTTGGTCTTCGAAAGATGACTGGGGGGCATTCTGGAATGACTTTACTTAACCACTTGACCACTGGGCACTTAAACCCCCTTAACAACCAGACCAATTTTCAGCTTTCAGCGCTCTCACATTTTGAATGACAATTACTCAGTCATGTAACACTGTACCCATATGAAATTTGCGTCCTTTTTTCACACACATAGAGCTTTCTTTTGGTGGTATTTAATCATCGCTGGGTTTTTTATTTTTTGCGCTATAATTAAAAAAAGACCGAAAATTTGGTAAAAAAAATAATTTTTCTTCGTTTCTGTTATAAAATTTAGCAAATTAGTAATTTTTCTTCATAAATTTTGGCCAAAATTTATACTGCTACCTATCTTTGGTAAAAAAAAAAAACAAATTAGTGGATATTATTTGGTCTTTGTGAAAGTTATAGAGTCTACAAGCTATGGTGCCAATCACTGAATATTGATCACACCTGATGTACTGACGGCCTATCTCATTTCCTGAGACCCTAACAAGCCAGGAAAGTACAAATACCCCCCAAATGACCCCTTCTTGGAAAGTAGACATTCCATGGTATTTAGTAAGAGTTATGGTGAATTTTTTGAAGTTGTAATTTTTTCCCACAATTCTTTGCAAAATTAAATTTTTTTTCCCCCCAAAATTGTCATATGTTAACGGGTTATTTCTCACACCCAGCACATGCATACCACAAATTACACACCAAAACCCCTTTTTTTTAAATTAAAACGTTTCTTAACACCCTTTTTTAATGTTGAAGTTTTTTAAGTGGTATTGAGAATGATTTATGGTACCTTACAGATGAAAGGTTCTTCCCCAGTAAACCCCCCATAAACATGAAAGGACCGAACAATCCCAGAGTCCTTTACTCTATCCGGCAGTCATGTAGTCCACACTAGTTATAAGTCACTAACCGTGGTATCGAACATCTGAGATATTGAAAGTGTTTCTGGTTTATTATAGGTGATTAAACAAAAAAAAAAAATGGTTTCTATCCATCGTCATATTTAAAACCGGT
>BLSH010536976.1:3289-15513 GCA_018402905.1 Glandirana rugosa | reverse complement strand
TTGTGTTGTTAGCAATGCTAGCATGTGTTGCTAGTCTAACACCCTAGCATGTGTTGCTAGTCTAACACCCTCATTAAACTCTAAAGTGTATGACGACGAAACTCGCTAGACTGACGTGCTCAAAGCAGCAGTATGTGAAATCTCAAATTACTCCCACAATCTGATCGTTGTGTACGATCCCACAATCTGATCGTTGTGTACGATCGTAACGATTGTTGTGTTAGGCAGGATTTGATCTGCAATGTGTCACTCAAAGCAGCAGTATGTGAAATCTCAAATTACTCCAACAATCTGATCGTTGTGTACAATCGTAACAATCGTTGTTTTATGCAGAGTTTGATCTGCAATCTGCAACTCAAAGCAGCGGTATGTGAAATCTCAAATTTCTGCTATCTGTCCTCAGAGCAACAGCACAGCAGTAGTAATCTATCTCAGGATGCAGGATCAGATGTTAAAATGTCTGTAATCTCTCCCTCACGCCGGCAGCTTCCTCTCCCTACACAAACCCAAGAGCATGTGACATGCAGCACTGTGACTCCAGCTTATAAAGAGGCTGGGTCACATGATGCACTGGCCAATCACAGCCATGCCATTAGTAGGCATGGCTGTGAGGGCTTCTAAGGGCAAACCAGTGAAACGCTTGTTGATTGGCTGACCTGCAGCTATTCAACATGCGTGATCAACTACCAGAACCCAGAACCCGAACGTTTTTTGAAATGTCCATGTTCGGGTCCGGGTCCCGGACACCCGAAAGTTCGGTACGAACCCGAACGTTACAGTCCGGGTTCGCTCAACACTACTCCTGATCCTTTTGAGTTTTTCATTGACTTCAACAGGTTTTCACGTAACCTCACCCTTAAACCCTTTTTTCTTTGAAGGAGGGCACTGAGATCATTACCAAAGAACCAGCCCCTCCAATACACAAGGTTACAGATCAAGATTTCGATGCATTGCAGATTTTGGAAGAGCTATGGTCAGAAGGGGCATATGATCCAGATATGCCTGAAATAGAGCTTCCCTCTTGCACTGTCAGTACGGCTCCTGTGGCCCATACCCATTTCAGGCCCAGGTATGTTTTCCATCCCCATTGGGCAAAAGGCAAGTTTATTTCCACCTTTTATGAGTTGGTGTATTCAGAAATTGCCAAACTTTGCAGCAATGCTACATGTGATCACTCATCCAACATGCCCCCGGAAGAGAAAAAGGTATTGGATTCCATTAGAAACAACAAAACCATCATCATTAGACAATCAGATAAGGGGGATAGCCTGGTGATTCAGGATAAATGTGATTATCTACAGGAAGCGAGAAGGCTCCTTTAGGATGAAAGCACATATGAGAAGTTGGGAGGCGATCCGGTGGGTGCATACAAGCAGGAGTTGAAGTCCCTGCTGAACCATTTCTACTCAATAGGGTTCTATCCAAGCAAGAATGGCAATTCTTGTTTCGCCCCTACCCACTGACACCGTTTTATACCATATCCCGAAAATCCACAAGGATGCCACCAACCCCCCTGGGAGGCCGATCATTTCTGGCATTGATAGCCTTACCAGCCCAATAGGAAGTTATATTGATCACTTCCTACAGGAACTGGTAGTCCATTTACCCTCTTATGTATGTGACTCTGGTCATATGTTGGAGATCCTAGTTCAATACTGTTGGCAGGCTGGGTACCGTTGGTTGTCATTGGATGTGGCCTCTCTGTACACATCCATCCAACATCAGTTTGGGCTACAGGCCCTACAGTACTATCTGGCATGGGAGAATCACATACATCCCCAGCAGGCTGCTTTCATAGTACGGAGCATTGAATATACTCCTACACATAATTACTTTATTTTTCAGGGTGACTATTACAGACAAACCAAGGGCACAGCCATGGGGGCCAGGTTCGCCCCCAGTTACACCAATCTGTTTATGGGGTATTGGGAGCAATTCCATATCTGGTCCAACAACCCCTTTGGGGGGAACCTGGTCCTCCATGCTAGATATATAGACGATATCCTCATCATTTGGGATGGTAGTGATGCGCAGCTGGCTTCGTTTCTGACACATTGCCAGGACAATCTTTTTGGTATTGAGTTCACCCATGTTATAGATAGCCATAAGCTGGTCTTCTTAGATTTGGAACTAATGGTAGATGACAATCTCCAGATCTTTTCTCGAACCCATTTCAAACCAACAGCTGGTAACTCTTATCTTCATGCCCGAAGCCACCATCATCCAAGATTGATCCAAAATTTACCTTTGGGCCAATTCTGTCGGCTCCAAAGGACTTGTTCCCGCCTGTGCGACTATGATGAGCAAAGTGATGTATTGAAGAAAAAGTTCTTGGAGAAAGGATATGATCAAGGTATTATTGAGGATGCCTATAATAAATATCGGCTGAAATATCTCCAGGTTGCAGGTACCAACAATAGGTCCACCGAGAGGGTGGATGTGAGAAGTGAAACCCACAGCTGCCCAGATGTTTCTTTTAATACCAGGTTCACCAGCAAGGCTTTTTCAATTAAGCGTATCATTGAAAAACATTGGGGTATTCTCCATCGAGATCCGTATTTAAGTAAAGTCATTCCAGAACGCCCCACAGTCATCTTTCGAATACCAAAAAATTTGAGAGGCTACATTGCACCCAGTAGAATTCGTCCATCAAAATCCCTTTCCCATCTAAATTGGAGCAGCCTGTTGGATCAAAATGGCAGTTATAGGTGCGGAGTCCCCAATTGTGGGGCTTGCCAGTTTATGTGGCATAGGAAGAAGGAGGTAATGGCCAACGATGGCCAAGTTCATGTCATCCACCAATTTATCAATTGTGGCTCTGAGTTCGTGGTATATTGCATACTGTATCCCTGTGGTTTGATATATGTGGGCTGCACCACACGCACCCTACGAACACGCTTTGGTGAGTACAAGAGGAATATACTGAAGGGTTTTGACAAGCACTCATTACCTTGTCACTTCCTCAACAAGCACAAGCAGAACCCCTCTGGCCTGAAACTCTTTGGGCTGGAAACCATCACAACTGATGTGGACACTGGATGCAAGTTTTGCAATTTATGCAAGAGAGAGTCCTTTTGGATTCATCGCTTGGGTGCTCTGGTGCCCAGGGGCCTTAATGTGGGGTTGGATGTTCAGACATTAATGTAACCATACATTCCCCCCATTATCATCTCTGGGTCAACACCAGGGCCCCAGGTGCAGCCTCCGGGCCACCACCAGGGCTCCAGGTTTAGCCCCCCCTGGTTTTCTTTTCTCCCTGTCCCGTCTGGCCATTGTGGGTGCTGTTGGTAGGGTTCAGCCACCCTCCTGCTTGGACCCATCAGTTGACAGGTTTTTCCCTTTCCCTTTCTCCCAGTTGGTCATCATTTCCTTCCAGTTTACCATCCCCAACCTTTTACTCTACTGTAAAAAATAACAATTATTTCCATTATTATATATTTCCATTGTGTTTTCATTTTTTTTTTTCCACATTTGTATGTTTACATCCAAGTTTGTTGCATTTTTAAAAAAATGTTTTATCAAAAGGTTTTTTTTTATAATTTATTATGATTATTATTATCAATTTTTATCTTCCTTTTGCTAGTAATTATTACAAAGTATTCCAGTGTGTCACCTATTGCTTTCATTGAATACTAGTTCTAATATCATTTTTATTGAATCAACTATTCACATGTACCGCTCCTTGCCACTGTCAGACCGTTGTACAGTATGTATTATATATAATTTATTACATTTTCATTATTCCATTTCTCTTTTTCATTTCCATTTTTTGTAGTTTTTTTCTTTGGTCTTCTTCCTGTGCACTGTATTTACCCTTTGGGTGAACAGGTATGTCATTTCCGGCCGGATGTGGCCTCACCTGGAATGCCGAGGGGAAGCCGCTCCGTGTGTCAACACATACACGCCGCTCCCGGCGGTCTAGTGAGCCTCCCCGCTCTTTTGTAGTACCTCTTTTTCCTTTCCCTCCAGCCTTATGTCCTCCCCCTCTCCACCACTGCAGTGTCATCCCTCCATTCGGGCAGTCACGGCTCCCGACGTTTCCGGTCTTTACATTGCCTGTGTCTCCATGCAAGGGAATTCCTCCTTGGCAGTTCTATATGACACCTTTGGGGTGAGTAACCTATACATATATTGATTGATTTTTTTATTTAATGACACCAGTATTTGTCATAAAAGCCATCTGGACCCCTTTGTTTTCAGTTTCATGTTATCACATATCTATATATTATTTTTTTTTTGGGCGTTCCTAGGATTGATTAACCACATTGATAAATTGATTGAGTAATTAATTAATTGATTGCATCACTTGTTCAGCCCATGCATTTGATCATTTATTGTCCGGTCTGACAGCCTAAGGGTAGCGAAGCTCTGAGGAAGGGAGTGCACCCCCGAAACGCGTCAGCATTCATCCTGCCTTGTGCCTTCATTTTATCATGTCCTGTCTTCTTGTGTTTTTTGTGAGTACCCCATTTTTATATTTTCATTTGGAATAAATTATTTTTGGTAATGCACTAGGTGCGTGCGCCTTCCTTTTCCTCTCTTTTAAAGCCATCCTGCAAGCCATCCTGCTCTTTTTCTTCACCTGCACATCACAGCGACCTTCCCCCTGAAGGAATATGTTATACTTATTCAGTCTCCATTTTGTATCCAGCAGCCATTTCAAGTAGTTAAATTATAAGTATATTCTGCCTAGATGCTTGCTCACTCACTTCCCACCAGATAAGTAAGTTTTGAGTTTCGATTTCCCGGAAATGACGATTATTTATCTGCTAGCCAAGTTTCATTTTAGTCATATGTTTTGTCTATTATTTTGTTATGTATTACTGAGTCGTGGAAAGCAACTATATAAGCTGTAAAGAATAAAGCATGAGTCAGATCATTCTGAGCAACAGCACTGCATGTGTGTGTCTCATTAATCAGATAGATCTCCAGGCCTGTTGAGACGAGGACCAACCCGGTCAGGGCTATCAGTCTATCTGACCCAAGACAAACTGGCGTAGTCGTGGCAGGATGGTCGAGACCGCTGTCCTGTAAGTGTTAAAATTTTATTTTGCCTTGCCGTGACCTGTGTTCACGACCATCCTTAGTTTAAAACATCTGTGTGGGGTAAAGATAGACTTAAGGTGTTCTGGGAACACGAAAATAGACTCTGGGTGGGTCTAAGTTCTGAGTGACTATTAAGTCCTTAGTAACCAAAGAGAAATTTTAAAGGTGTACACATATATGAAATAGACTGACAGGTTGAGTCCTATATCTCAGATCCTCTTTGCTTGTTTTTCTATCGCTTAGAGTATAAGAAATGATTAAGAGAGAATGAGCAAGAGAGAGGCCAAATAGCACCACGTCCAAATAGAACAATGTATCACAATAGGTAAGTGGAAACCCAATTTGAGGTTCCATGGACTTTGAAGGTGCCAAAAAATATCAAACAAAAATTGAATAAAATCATCAGAGTTTTTTATTTGTACAAAACATTCTTTTTTAAAAAGAAATATAAAAGTTCATGTATAAGAGACATTTTTACAATGGCTTCATCAACAAGAACAAATTATACAGATTGTAGCTGAACCCCGCTCAACATGTTTCACCCGACAAACGGGTTTCCTCAGGAGACTTGTTGGGGCTGACTATGAGTAAAAGAAAAACAAAAACAAAACATATGCATAATATAATATACAAACATACATCTCAATACAATAAGGTATAATTACAATAAAGCATAAATTACAATATTATATTTGAAAATGAATTGGTATAATGGCCACCCACAAAAACGTGTATCATCACTGGACAGACTGTCAAACCGAAGTTCAACACAACCCCATATCTTACCAATAGTTCAAAGAATGCTAGGGCATCTGTGAACCTAGACAATGCGATTGGAGATCAAAAACCAAATAGCCAGCAGGTACAGTACCATAGAAGCTCAGGACAGAGTGTACGAGTGCCTATAAAAGGGGGGGCACACATAGTAAAAAAATATATAACTTATTACAAAGGTAGAGGGTAGTTTGAAAAAAAATATATATGACATATGCCAAATATCTCTTTATGCTTCCAAATACTGTAGACAGAACAGTGAATAGGGCCAATTCCTTTAATTATTCCCTAGGGCTGTACAGCCGGGATGAAAGGCATAGAACTCAAATGATAAAATAACTGTAGAACCCTCAAACGAGCAGTGAGGAAAAGAGAGGGAAGGGAAGATAGAGGATCTCCCCAAAGGAATGCGTCCCACTCACAGTCCAAGAACCAAAAGTCTATCAGACATGCTGAAAGAAAATGAAAAACCATTCAGTTGTAATTGATGCTTTTAATGTCCCGCCAGGACAAACACATCAGGGAAGGAGAGAGGCTCAAAAATTAGAAACACCCCCCCCCCAAACCCATGTATGCCCAGCGGGAACTAGAAAATACAACCTAGAGCGTGTCATAGAAGGGTAATCTTATCAATGGTTCCAAAGGAAACGATCGTGCCGGTTACCGGAGGGGGAGCAGAGACGAACGCTGTCTCACTCCCACTGAATTTCCGCCAGATAAGAACGTCTGGAAACGGCCGTTTTATCCTGGTTCCGTCCCGCCAGCGTCTGACATCACTAGCGGGGCGCAGACAAACGAAATCCCCATACATACCAAACGCACGTGTCTTCCAGCCAGAAATGACATGTGGCTGTTGGCAGCAAGGTTTAAAACGCCATGTTGGAAGTTCCCACAGAGGGGAAAAAAACCCCAGCATAGCACCACCGAACGGGTGGAAGAACCACAGCATGCAAAAATGGCTATGGAAACAGATGGGATCCTAGGATACCTACCCCCCCGTCCATAAACCATACCAAGACACATGTAGACAGGACATGGGGATTTAAAAAGGGGCTCAAGAGAAGACCAGCATTGGCCCATCTGGAGCTACTGCAAGTGCCCACAGTGTCCGTATGGCCAAATTCCACTGGCTATAAGTTTGCGGCTTAGAAATACAAATCTAAATAAAAAAACAATGGTATATATACCCATATATGCATGTATATATATATATATATATATATATATATATATATATATATATCTTCAGTCCGAAAGTCCATCCAAGGATGGTAAGAAAATTTATTTCAAAAAAGTATACATAAATGAGTACTATATTCATAAGTCCCACAAAAAAAAAAAAAAAAAAGCCCAAATAGGCCAAGAAGGAGGGTGAAGGAAGAAGGCCCTGGTAATCACAAAAAAGGTTTATATGATAGTGAATCATTTAGACCTGGATAGCGTAAAGCCGCCAAATTTTGAATCCAACGGGCTTCATCTTGTCATGATCACCTCCTTTCTCATTTGGAGGTAAGTGTTCCAAGGCAAAGAAATGCATCATAGTGCAATCGAAGCGGTGGAAAAGACCCATATGACAACTAATAGGGGTCTCCATCCTCTTCTTTGCAACTAATGATACATGGTCCCTTATGCAATGGAAGAAAGGTCTTTTGGTCTTTCCAACATAAAACGCTCCGCAGTCACAAAACATGATATAAATAATTCCTATCGATTGACAGTTGGCTCTGAAATTGGGTTTATATGTCCGACCATTAGGTAAAATAATGGAAGTAGAGGCAAAAATATATCTGCAAAAATTGCATGTTTTGCATGGATATGTGCCCAAGTTCCCAATAATTTTCCCCATTGTTGACTGATAGTGACTGCGTACCAATTTGTCTTTGAGAGATGTAGATCTCTTGTATGTAATTTCCGTATAGGTTTTAAGGTGTTTGGAAACCGAACTATCTGCCATCAATAGGTACCAATAATTGACCTGAAAATTTGGTGATAATTCTCACTGCTCTGATTTAGATTTTCTTTTTTTGGAGAGTAGGTGTTCCCTATTTTGGGTCTTCACTCTGTGATAAGCTCGATTTAAACAATTCCTGCTGTAGCCTCTCTTTAATAACCTTTGTTATAATGCCCGGGCTTCTATTTCAAAGTCTTCCTTTTTGCTGCAGTTTCTTTTTAATCTAAGATACTGGCCATAGGGAATGTTCGTAACCAAATATTTAGGATGGGAACTATTGGCGTGTAAAATCGTGTTACCACTTGATGGTTTCCGATAGAGAGTAGAACCAACCGTCCCATCCTCATGAACATAGATGTTTATGTCCAAAAAATTCAGAGATTGTTGGTGACACTTCATTGTAAACTTGAGGTTGAACGTGTTCTTCCTCAAACAGTTCATAAACATGGATAGTTCTTCAAAGATCCCTGTCCAAATAAGAAATACATCATCTATGTATCTTCGCCATATCAGGACCTTTTCAAAGAGGTCCTGTAGGTCCTCCCTAAAGAAAAGATTGCGCTCCCACCCCCCCAGGTACAGGTTAGCATACGATGGGGCACACCGAGTCCCCATTGCCACTCCCTGCACCAGGAGGTAGTGGGAGCCATTAAACATAAAGATGTTGTTTTGCAAGATGAATTCCAACAAATTTAAGATAAATAAACTATAGGGCCAGGAAGTGTCCTGTCGTTCAGATAGGAATGAACCAACAACCTCAATGCCCTGATTGTGAGGTATGGAGTTATAAAGAGCCTCCGCATCTATGGCTACAAGCCAAGAACCCCGAGGGATATGTAGGCCCTCCAAGGTTCTTAGAAGGTCTCCTGTGTCTTGTAGATAGGAGGGTAGGGACAGAACATGAGGACGAAGATAGTCATCTATTAGTTGGCTGGCAGTCTCTGTAAGACATCCATTTTCGGACACTATTGGTCGTCCCGGGGACAAACCAGATTTTTGTGGATTTTTGGTAACGCATACAGCGTGGGGGTTTTGGGATGTTTGATGTCTAGATATTCCTAAGTTTTTTTATCAATTAAATTTTTGTGATAAGCAGTTCCAATTAGCTTACTGTATCTAGATTGAATAATTTGATTATATACAGCCGGTACTTTTTTGTACCATTCCCTATTTTTAAGAATGTCCATCACCATCTTTTCATATTGGGATTGATTCATCACCACTAAATTTCTCCCCTTATCTGAAGGTTTAATTACAACTTTTCTCATCCGTTCTAGAGACTGCATGGCCTCGAGTTGGTCAGGGGAAAGATTCAAGGGAAGACTTTTCTTCCTATTAGTTTTTTGTATTTCAGCAGTGACTTGTTGCGTAAAGGCCCAAATAATGGGATTACCTTGTAGGGCGGGAAATTTCTGTGATTTAGGTTTGTATTTTTTGGAATCTGGAAACATAGGGAGTCTCGAAGGGTTAGAGGTGGAGGGTATCCCGGTACCCGGGAGACATGAAAGAGAGGGTACAGCAGGAATTGTTTAAAACGAGCTTATCACATATAAAAAAGAAAATCTAAATAAGATGAAGCAGTGAGAATTATCACCAAATTTTCAGGTCAACATGAACAAGTTAGACATGTTTTTGAAAAATATTGGTACCTATTGATTAGTGTTGACTGAACCCGGACTGTAACGTTCGGGTCCGTACCGAACTTTGGGGTAACCCGGACCCGAACACGGACGTTTAAAAAAACATTTGGGTTCTGAGTTCTGGTAGTTGATCACGTATGTTGAATAGCTGCAGGGCAACCAATCAACAAGCGTTTCACTGGTTTGCCCTTAGAAGCCATCACAGCCATGCCTACTAATGGCATGGCTGTGATTGGCCAGTGCATCATGTGACCCAGCCTCTATATAAGCTGGAGTCACTTGATGCTGCAGTCACATGCTCTCTGAGACTCTGAATAGTATAGGGAGAGGAAGCTGCCAGCGTTTTTGTGAGGGACAGATTGCAGACATTTTAACATCTGATCCTGCATCCTGAGATTACTACTACTGTTGCTCTGAGGGACAGATTGCAGAAATTTGAGAATCGAGATTTCACATACTGCTGCTTTGAGTGACAGATTGCAGATCAAACCCTGCCTAACACAATGATCGATTCGATCGTACACAACAATCAGATTGTGGGAGTAATTTGAGATTTCCCATACTGCTGCTTTGAGTGACAGATTGCAGATCAAACCCTGCCTAACACAATGATCGTTACGATTGTACACAACGATCAGATTGTGGGATCGTACACAACAATCAGATTGTGGGAGTAATTTGAGATTTCACATACTGCTGCTTTGAGTGACAGATTGCAGATCAAACCCTGCATTACACAACAATCTGACTGCACTGGGTAGAGGCTTCTGCTTAGAGGGACAGATTATTGTTAAAAAATCATTGCCTACTCCTATAGGGCCAGGTTCCAGCTGTTGCTTAGCGGGACAGATTATTGTTCAAAAATCATCTCCTAGTTCTAAAGGGAGAGCTTCCAGCTGTTGCTGTAAGTGACACATTATTGTTCAAAAATCATCTCCTAGTTCTAAAGGGAGAGGTTCTAACTGTTGCTGTTAGTGACACATTATTGTTCAAAAATCATCTCCTAGTTCTAAAGGGAGAACTTCCAGCTGTTGCTGTAAGTGACACATTATTTTTCAAAAATCATCTCCTAGTTCTGAAGGGAGAGGTTCTAGCTGTTGCTGTTAGTGACACATTATTGTTCAAAAATCATCTCCTAGTTCTAAAGGGAGAACTTCCAGCTCTTGCTGTAAGCGACACATTATTGTTCAAAAATCATCTCCTAATTCTAAAGGTAGAGGTTCTAAGCTATTAATTGGTATCAATAAATACTTACATAGGGCTACACAGTACATTTGCGGGCACGATGAGGAGAGCAAATACGGGACGTGGTCATGGTGCTGCTGCTGATGCTGGTGCTGCTGGTGTTGCTGGTGTTGGTGAATCTCCTGTTGGAAAGAGAGGACGTGTTTGAGGTGTGCCAGCTACACGCACAAGGGAAACACCTTCCTCAGGTAGCCAACAGAACCTTCACCGGTATATGGTAGGCCAGAATGCCCCTCAACGATTGGAGAGGCGAGAACAAGTACAGGCAATAGTAGATTGGGTGGCTGACAATGCTTCCAGTTCCTTCACATTGTCTCCCTCCCGGTCCCTTGATGAAAGCTCAGAGTTGGCATTTGAACACCATGGCCATCTGTCTTTCACCTCAGCCCCTTGTAAATTAGCCAAGCAGTCTGAGCCCCAAGCCCTGCAGGAGACTCTTATGCTTTTTGATGACTCTCCTGGTGTGCTTTCCGTGGGCCATCCATATAGCGCTGCCCCAGAAGTGGAAGACATTGAGTGCACCGATGCCCAACCACTTCTGTTGCAGGATGAGGACATGGAAACACCAGCGCAGCACATCGCTGATGATGACGAAACACAGGTGCCCACTGCTGCAGCTTGCATCAGTGTGCAGACTGACAAGGAGGGCAGTGGTGAAGGGTGGGTGGAAGATGATGTGGAGGATGGTGAGGTCCTAGACCCCACATGGAATGAGGGTCATACGAGTGACGTGTGCAGTTTGGAGGAAGAGGTGGTGGTCGCACAGAGGCACCAGCACAGCAAAAGAGGAAGCAGGTTGCAAAAGCGGAGCGAGCGTCCCCTAGACAGTAGGCCTGCTACTACCCACCGCACCCAGGGACCTAGCACACCAAAGGCAACTCAAAGGCGTTCCCCCGCGTAGCGGTTCTTCAGACAATGTGCTGATGACAAGACACGAGTGGTTTGCAAGCTGTGCAATAATAGCCTGAGCCGGGGCATAAATGTTCTCAACCTGAGCACAACCCCCATGACCAGGCATCTAAATTCGAGGCACAAGCTGCATTGGAATAATTACCTCAAAATCCAAGAAAGGTCTCGGCCTCCTCCTGCTTCCTCTTCTGCTGCTGCCTTGGCCTCTTCCTCCCGTCGTCGTCTTCTCCTTCGTCCTCCTCCGGCTCTGGAAAGAACCTAAAACTCCATTAATAAGGTTACGTCGAACACGGAGCTTAAATCTACGGACCAGTACCCCCAACACGAGTCCAACTCTTGTAAATACGGGGCCGAGTCCGATAATAACGTGTCGAACGTTTGGTGAGCACAGAACAGTAGTCGTGTAACAGACTTCTTGGCGATGCGCCCCCTTGCGGAAACTCAACGGAAACCACACGATCCAGGGACCCACGCCACCCATCATCGTCCGGATGACAGATCCCCTGCGAGCGAGGCGAAAACGTTGGACGAAGGAGAAAACGACACGACCACGGAGACACGCTGGTGGTGGAGAAGGAGGTTTGACGTGTGCAGTGAGCATACTGGGAGTAAGGTACACCCCAGATCCTGGAGTGGTAGGAGGTGTAGTAGAAGGTGGG
>BLSH010536955.1:26868-42228 GCA_018402905.1 Glandirana rugosa | reverse complement strand
AGCCCAGCTACATATAGTGGGAGAGGAGTGGGAAGACCAGTTACATATAGTGGGAGAGGAGTGGGAAGCCCAGCTACATATAGTGGGAGAGAAGTGGGAAGACCAGCTACATATAGTGGGAGAGAAGAGGGAAGCCCAGCTACATATAGTGTGAGAGGAGTGGGAAGCCCAGCTACATATAGTGGGAGAGGAGTGAGAAGCCCAGCTACATATAGTGGGAGAGGAGTGGGAAGCCCAGCTACATATAGTGGGAGAGGAGTGGGAAGACCAGTTACATATAGTGGGAGAGGAGTGGGAAGCCCAGCTACATATAGTGGGAGAGAAGTGGGAAGACCAGCTACATATAGTGGGAGAGAAGAGGGAAGCCCAGCTACATATAGTGGGAGAGGAGTGGGAAGCCCAGCTACATATAGTGGGAGAGGAGTAGGAAGCCCAGCTACATATAGTGGGGGAGGAGTGGGAAGCCCAGTTACATATAGTGGGGGAGGAGTGGGAAGCCCAGCTACATATAGTGGGAGAGGAGTGAGAGGCCCAGCTACATATAGTGGGGGGGGGGGGAGTGGGAACCCCAGCTACATATAGAACACTAGGCTGAGCTGGGAGAAGATAAAGGCAGAACGGAATACAGTTGGTGGGCAGAGCGATGAGGAGACAACAGGGCAGATATATAGACTGGGCAGACAGGAGACAGGATAGATGGGACAAAATGAGGAGTGCAGTACTGAAGGACCTTAGGGAGCCACCAGAACACAATCAGAGATATCGTGGATAAGGATCGGAGGTTGATTCCAGGGAAGGGGGATGGGGGGCATATCTGAGAAGCAGAGTGACGATGGCAAGAATCTGGAGGGAGGAAGTGAAGAGAAACAAAGTTACAGTCAGAAGGTAACATGAACGAGTCACACTGAGAGAGTAGAGACGGAGGGCAGCTAACATGCAGAGCACTGAGCTGCTCTGTGATAGGATGACAGGAAGCAAGCAGAACGTAGCTTAGCGGCTGCAGATGGACATGTTCGTTTCCTGGGCCCCCCTCTGGAACTAACAGGGTTCGGGCCCCATATAGCAGGACCGGTGGTACCCCCTTATCAGCAGCCCTGCACACAAGTACTATGAATACATGAAGTGTAGTACTCTATATTTGGTTATAGCACAAGATGGAGGCATTGGTTATAGAAGAGAGGAATTTCAGGTTTAGTCCAATCAGTGAGACCCATGATTACCAGCATGCCACGCCCACTGACCACTGAATCCATGGGTAACATTTCCTGGTGGGTCAGTGAGCCTTACTAGTAAAACATTAGTGACTCTATTATATGATTTCTAGAAGGAGCTATAAATCTGACCGCATTGTAATCATATCATTGGATGGAGAGGTCAGGAATTGGGAACATTGTGGCCAATCCCTGGAGAATAAATATAGAGCTGACCATAGAGGTGAGGGATTATGGGAGAGTGATATTTATCTTTGTATAACACAGAACTGTACAGTAATAATGAAGAAATCTACTGACAATGACACAAGAAGGAGATCTCATAATATGACCACAAGATCCTCGAGAATCCAGAATCCCATCACCATCCCCCCACCTCCATCCCTGATCCCTACAAGACACAACACACAGAAGATTCTAGAAGTCACCAAGAAGATGATGGAGCTGCTGACAGGAGAGGTGAGCGGTGCTGGGAATTCTGGGACATTATCCAGTAACAGACAAGGGATGTGTCTGGATGGTGACTGTATCATTGTGTGTGTCAGGTTCCTATAAGGTGTCAGGATGTCACTGTCTATTCTCCATGGAGGAGGGGGAGTATTTAGAAGGACACAAGGATCTCTACAAGGACGTCATCATGGACAATCAGCCTCCCCTCACATCACCGGGTAAGAGGAGACTTTATTGTAAAGGAGAGAGCAATACAGAGGGTCCCCTTAGATCCCCCATCATCTGATAAACACATAGAAACAATGTTTTCAGTCAGTGTTGTGTTTCCTACAGATGGATCCAGTAATGGGAACCCACCAGAGAGATGTCCCTCTCCTCTATATTCCCGGGATTCCACACAGGAAGAGCACACCATCCCTCACTGTTACAAGGTTGGTGTGATGGAACATCTAGAACATGGACATGAAGATGATGCGTGTTTTTTTTATGTATGCTTATAGTTTACAGATGATATTTTCTCTCTCATTTTCTTGATTTAGAGTGGAGATCCAATCGATATAGAGTTTGAGGTTAAAGCAGAAGAAGAAGAGAGGTATGTGAGGGATGATCAGCAGTCTATGGAGGAGGATGGAATAACGGGGACATTTATAGAGGAGGACACTCCTACAGAGATCAACACAGGTGGGCCATTAACACTAAATACATTCCTCCACCCATACTGCTCACTGATTGGTCCAGAGTAGGGCGGGGCTGGGTGATATCAGCCTGTAATACCCTGGTCACTTTCCTGAGCTGTGTTCCCCGTCCTGTATTCCTGTATTTCTCGGATAATCTTCCTTCTCTGTGCTGCAGACACAATTTATGTATCTAGGCTGGATTTATGGAGATTCTGGGGATCAGCTGGAAGGAAAATGTTGATTTCCAACATAAGTATTACTAGACCTAGTCTCTTGTCACGTTTTTGGGGTTGTGTTCGATATGTACAAAGAGAGATCACACAAATACTTAAAAATATAACATTTATTAAAAGTAATGACAGATAAAGATAAAGAAAATATCAAGAATACTTAACTAAAGGTGCTTGTTTCCCGCCATGGGTCCCTTTCATGGCATAGGTGACCAGGACCAGACACGTGCCTCATGGCTGTTCTTGGTGAGACTGACTTATATAGGTTTTTGCTGTGGTAATATAGAACTTGTATAAGGGAAAAGCCCACCCCCCAGCCAACACCCTGGTAAGCAATTACATTCCTGAGGAGAGAGGGCTAGCTTGTCCATATAAGGCAGTTCAAATGCCAATAGGTTGAGTCATGCAAGGTAACCAGGATATTGGAGGCTATAATAGATATTTGTGAGGCCAACCTTAATGAGGAATATGAAATATGCAATTTCCCCAACACTCCACCCCCTGGCTCACAAATGATATAATGCCTCCAACTGTGCATAAACACAACATAACATCAATATTAGAGGGAAAGCACCTGATTATTGTAAACAAAAAGAATAATGGGGGATCTAAAGTGTATCTAATCTAAAGTGTAGATACCTACTTTCCTTTCCCTGTCAGATTTACCTGCACAGAACATCTCATTTGGCTATGTTAGGGCTGAAAAATATAAAAATATCCAAACTTAAAAAAACTATCTGTTGGACTAACAGAAGAACACCAAACTTCTTCTTTCAAAAGCACAGGAGCAGGTATGGACATCAAACCTTCCTTTCCAAGAGTTTGAACTTGTAGAAACTTGTCAAAGTCCTCCATACCTGGTGATGGACAGCAGAGTCTTAGACATCCGGTGATCAGATCGCCGCTGCAGCACAACAATTGCAACGCTGTAAAACTGAAAGAACTGTAGAATACAAAGTCCATATCCTCCAGACTATTGCAGCTCACAAGTCATAGACGTGCAGGCACATAACTTTACAGACAGTTCATGCACTTGACCATCAGAGCAGACAAAACATTTCAGGTACTTCACGCATAGATTCAGGTACTTGACCATGATAGCAGATGGAACAGTTCAGGTATTCAACCATCAGAACAGGTGTAACTTGCACCAACAGTTCAGCTGCTGATCATTGGCAAAGTCTTTATAGATGGTTGCTGCTGTCAAATGTGTTTGTCTCCTTTCTCCAATATGCTTGTGGTTGACGTCAAGGCAGGTGTGTTACCAAGACTGCCAGTCCAACCTTCCATAACTAACAATAATGCCCATATAGCCCATCATGGATTTAGATTTCTGAACAGTTAAATCCCCAATCCCTAGTGACCTGGCCTAACACTTAAAGGAAAAACTCAGATTTTATCTAAACTTAGCAATGTCCCTCCATAGGCCCAACTTCAAACCACTTAATGTTTGTATTTCCTCTGTGTACTCCGGTCTCCTCCCACACTCTAAAAACATTCTGGCAGGCTAACTGGCTCTTGTCTACACTGATCCCAATATGTGTGTACAAACTACCCACACCTGATGTGTCAGTATACTCTACATGCCAGTCCCACGCCCAAGCAATCGGGGAGAATCGAGGAAAACTAAACATGGGAACCTATTTTATTTCATAATCAAGTGTATCAAACATGGTGGCCAAAAGATCACTAAGTGTCACATATAACAATGGATATATAAAAATTACAGCGCCTTAATTTTTAAGGGCTTGGTTTAAAATTTGCAACCATTGCCATAATCATGATTATCTCTAATAAAAACTATCAATTATGAGCGGACATAAAATTACTTTTCCCATAATAAATGACACGATTAGAATTCAAACGGTCATTCATATAGAAAAATATACTTCAACTCAAACACCAGTTGTCACCCATTCTCTTCCTGTACTGTGCACATCCTGTGGATTCTGTTCTTTTTTCACACACTCCAACAGTGGCTCTGTATTACATGCCACTGCAATGATTATGGCAGAATCTATTAAACTACATCCTGCTATAAATCAATCTAAATACACACAGGAAGGGACAGTAGAGGGAGATAAACATATTATATTTAGGTATTCTTATACCCTCCAAATCATTAGAAATATGTTTCAAATTCAACTTAATCAGAAGGAAAAAAACTTGAATACCCATCATGCAGCATCAAAATTATTAGCTGCTCTGTTTACAATGAGTTCTAATAAAAACTGTCATTACATTCACATAACAAAATATCAACAATTAAGACGATGCAAGGTGTCAATGTATGTTGCAATCTTCGCCTTTAGTTCTTGGACATCAAACCATATCAGACAGGTGGATTGATGCTGTTTAGCGCTATCTAGGAACTAAACAAAATGAAAGGTCTTAGTGCATTATCATTACATTTCCCACCTAGAAATAAACAAATGGTTAGCACAAAACACATATTCTAAACACTTTCCAGACAAAACATATGGCCATGTTGTTTAATGAGAGTGCACTCTTTTCTACTCATGTTAAACAAGCTCATTAATTAATTAATTAATCACCACGTGGATTTTCATTAACCCCTTGCCGACCGCCGATCGGCATTTGACGGCGGCAAGGTGGCTCGTGAGCGCAAATCGCCGTCATATGACGGCGGCCGCGCCCACTGTGTTCGGGGAGGGCCGGGGAGCGGGTGCGGCGGCTTCGATTGCCGCCGGCCACCCGCGATGCCCCCCCCGGAGTGAAAGAGCGGAGGTCCGTGTATGTAAACACGGACCTCCGCTCTGTGTGAGGGGGAAGGGCTGTGATCACAGCCTTCCTTTACGTGAAGGCTGTGACCACTTCCCTTCCCCAGATAGGCAAGCCCCCCTACAGTTAGAACACGCCCAGGGAACATAGTTAACCCTTAGCGCGCCCCCTGCAGGTTAACCCCTTCACTGCCAATGGCATTTACACAGTAATCAGTGCATTTTTATAGCACTGATCGCTGTATAAATGCCAATGGTCCCAAAAAAGTGTCAAAATAGTCCGACATGTCCGCTGAAATATCGCAGTACCGCAAAAAATCGCAGATCGCCGCCATTACTAGTAAAAAAAAAAAAAAAAAAACCCCAAAAATGAATTCTCATCATCTGTAAACGCGACCACTTTTGCGCAAACCAATCAATAAACGCCGATTGCGATTTTTTTTATCGCAAATATGAGGAAGAATATAAATCGGCCAAAAACGGTGAAAAAAAATGTTTTTTTATATTTTTTTTTTGGATTTGTATTCTAGCAAAAAGTAAGAAATTTGGGTTTTTTTGCAAAATTGTCGCTCTTCTTTTGTTTATAGCGGCGATCAGAAATGACGCAGAGGGGATCAAATACCACCAAAAGAAAGCTCTGTTTGTGGGAAAAAAAGGACGCAAATTTCGTTTGGGTACAACGTCGCATGACCGCGCAATTGTCAGTTAAAGCGACGCATCGCCGAATCGCAAAAAGGGCTCCAGTCCTAAAGCAGCAAATCCTTCCGGGGCTGAAGTGGTTAAAGGACGTCCATCAAAAGTTGTCAATAATTCACCATGGTTAACATTCACAATAACATTTGCAGTGTGTTCATCACATTGTGCACAAATATTATACATCACCAAATCCATATTGATTTTTCTTTTTTTTTTTTTTCAAATTCTTTATTTATTGAGTCAGCATACAGAGAATGGATTACAACACAGTGTAAGCATCTGAAGAGCATATCACAATAAACTCTGTATCGTTGGTGTTAACATTAAGGTTACTGTAATTGGGCAGAGGGCAGATGTGCCCGAGATCGTTTCCCAGCGTTCACATATCCTCCTAAACTATATACATAACATACCATCTCCAGATCATATTTATGGAAAATTTTCTCGGATGCTGAGTCTCTTCTTATTTTTTACCATAAAAGAATGCAGATAGATAGAGAAAGAATTAAAGAGGGGGGGTTAGAGCATAAGAGGTGGAGGATAAAGGGGGTGAAGAGACTGTGGGAGGGTGGGTAACAGGTGGGGGGGGGGTAGGTGGGGGGGATCTCCCCCACCCGCTGACCCTATGCTGGGCTGTCTAGTAGGGACTTGCCCTCTTCAGAGTAGACAAACATATTCCAAATTTGCCATGTTTTTTTATATTGGTCATGTTTATTCAAAGAGGAAAGAACTAGATCTTCCATCTTGTTCATCTCCTCGACTTTTTTAAGCCACATTTGTACGGTGGGTGCTTTCACTCGCTTCCAGTTCATTGTTATGCAGTATTTGGCTGCGTTTAGCAGATGGCGCAGCACCGATTTTTTGTATACCTCTTTTGGGCTCTCGGAGCAATGTAGTAGAAAGAGGGCCGGATCGGCCGGATCGGCCGGGACCGGGCGGTCTGTGAATTTTTGTGAGATCTCCTGTACTTTTTTCCAAAAGTTTTCTAATTTGGGGCAGCTCCAAAAAATATGGAGCAGCGTCCCCCTCTCCTCCCCGCATCTCCAGCACCGGTCGGATGCCTCTGGGAAGAGGTGATGAAGGAGAGAAGGCGTGTGGTACCAGCTGGTGAAAATTTTATAGTTGCATTCCTGAATGCCTGTGCAGACTGATGATTTTAGGATAAACCGTGTGGTGTGTTCTGTTTGCTCAGGGGTAAACGTGCGCCCTAAAACGTTTTCCCATTTTGTTATTTCCGGAAGCTTAAAACCGGAGTGTGGTGTGGATAGTAGGCCATATATTGCCGATAAAGTATGCTTCATCGGGTCTGTTTCCATGCAAAGCGACTCAAAGGGTGTCGGTGTACCAGTGTATTCCGTTGGGGGCCCTAATTTGCGAAGGAAGTGGTGAATTTGAATAGCACTCCAGAAATCTAAAGCGAAATTCCCATCTTGTCGGGTGAGGGCCTCAATAGAGGGCCATCTATTTGAGGTCAAAAAGTGGGACACCCGAAAGCAGCCCCTCTCCCTCAGAGCCCGGAGTGGGCCCCTGCCCAGCCCCGGTGTGAATCCCGGGTTCCCTAGTACGGGGTATAGGGGGGGTTTGGTGGAGGCGATTGCTGGCTTCCCACTCAGGCTATGGCAAGACTTGAGTGTGGGTCCTATGGTGGGATGTGTTTTAAGTGGTTAAGGAAGTTCTCCAAAACACCAACCCGCTCTCTTGAGTGGGATATCGCTAAATTGTTGTTGTTCTATTTGTGTCCACAACTTCTGTTCTGTGTGTCTACCCCAATCTATAATCCATGTTAAAAGTGCCTCCTGGTGGTATTTACGAATGTCTGGTAGTGCAATACCCCCGTGGAATTTCGGCAGGGCTAGTAAGCTCGTCCTGAGTCTAGGTCGTTTGTTCGCCCAAATGAATTTAATAATGAGGCTGGTCGCTTGTTTAAAGTACCTATGCAGGATATGGATAGGGAGAGCCTGAAATAGATATAAGAATTTCGGGAGGATGCTCATTTTGACAATGTTACATCTGCCAAACCAGGAGTGTATTCCCTGTTGCCATTTGTTTAGGAGATTCCGCACAGTGATCAGTAAGGGTGGGAAATTCAAGCTATACACCTCTGCTAATGAGGGGGGATTAGCGTCCCAAGGTACTTTAGCGCAGTGGTTGTCCATTTAAAATTAAAGTTCAGTTTCAGGGTGCTTAGTTGAGCCGGGTTTATGCCCACTCCCATTGCCTCTGATTTTGAGTAGTTAATTTCTAAGGTTTGAGAGGGCCCCGTATTGGTCAAGTTCTGACATGAGGTTCGGGAAAGAGATTGTAGGGTTCGTAATCGAGAATAACATATCGTCCGCGTAAGCAGATACCTTATATTGGGTATCACCCAGGCTAAGGCCCTGGATGTTTGCGTTCTGACGGACTTTGTTTAAAAATGGTTCTAACGTAAGTGCGTATAGTAGGGGTGAGAGCGGGCATCCCTGACGTGTCCCATTGAGGATGGGAAATGGGTCTGAGAAGGCCGCCGGGTTTGTGTAGACCGTGGAGATCCACTGTCTCATCTTGTCCCCGATTCCAAAGTGCTGCAGGGCCCTGAGCATAAAGTCCCAGTTGACCCTGGCAAACGCTTTTTCGGCGAAAACGTAGGGGGTCTTGGTTTGATTGGCTATATGTACCAGGTTCAGGGCTTGTGGTATTATCACGTGCCTCCCTAGTCGGGACAAATCCCACCTGATCTAGATGAACCAGGTCCAGGAGGAACCGCTGAAGCCGAATGGCCACTATTTTGGTGAAAATTCTCAAGTCCACATTTAGTAGGGAGATGGGCCTATAACTGCCGCAGTGTAGTAAATCCTTTCCCTCTTTGGGTATGACCGAGATGTGAGCTAACAGGGTGGCCGGGACAAAGGAGGAAGTGTCCCCCAAGGTATTGAAGGTTTTGGCCATTTGAGGTGCTAATGTTTCTAAAAATGTCTTATAGTAAAGGGCAGTAAGACCATCAGGGCCTGGGGCTTTCCCTGCCCTAGTGGCCTTAATTGCTGCGTGTATTTCCTCCACCGAGATCGGAGCCTCCAGCTCTTGTCTCTGAGGGGAAGCTAATCTGGGGAGGTGGGCCGAGGCTATGTAGTTCTCCATCTGCGAGTGGGTCGAGGCAGCGGTTGGTAAGTTGCACAATTGGGAGTAGTATTCCCGGAATGTCTGGGCTATTTGTCTGGGCAATGAAACCTTTTGTCCATTCCTGCCTATGATTTGTGGTGTGTAGGATGCTAGTTTCTGATCCCTCAGGGTTCTGGCTAGGATTTTACCGCATTTGTCCCCCGATTCGTATTGTATTTTCCTACATATCTGTAACGACGCTTTGGCCCTGAATTGAAGTAGATCTCTCACCTGACGTCTCAAGGAGGCGAGTTCTTTCCTCACCTCACTGTCCGCCCCTTGCTTATGTCGTGTTTCTAGCCCTTTGATATCGGTCAGTAGTTTGTTAAGTTTAGCTTCCCTAGTTCGTTTTATACGTGTGCCATGCTTTATCAAGATTCCCCGAATGACCGCCTTATGGGCCTCCCACACCAGTCCAGGGTTACATTCTGGAGTATTGTTAGTTTGAAAGTAAAATGTAAGTTCTTTTAGTACGTCAGATAGAGTCTCAGGGTCTTGAAGTAGGCCTTCGTTCAGGCGCCATCTCCAATCCTTGGTTGCAGCGAGGTTCGGGAGTCTATATTTCATTATGATGGGGGAGTGATCTCACCATGTGATGTTGCCAATATTGACCTGCTCAATGTCTGCTAGGTGGCTCTGGGGGACTAGGAAGAGGTCAATGCGAGAGTATAACTGATGAGGGTTGGAGAAGAAGGTGTAGTCGCGTTCGTCTGGGTGAAATATTCGCCAGGCATCCTTTAATTGGTGTTTATGTAGAGCCTGTAAAGTGCGCTTTCGGGTTTTAGTGGGGACCGCCGAGAGTCCAGTGGAGGTATCCACCCTCGGGTCCAGGGGGAGGTTAAAGTCCCCGCCCAGTATCAGTCTCCCCTCAGCAAAGTTTCCCAGTTCAGACAGGGAACTATTGATGAAGAGGTCCTGATGTGTGTTCGGAGCATATATCGTGGCTAATGTCACCTCAGTGTTACCAATCCGTCCTTTTACAAAAAGGTACCTACCTCCCTCATCCGCCCGAATATCCTGAAATGTCCACGGAACCCGGCTGGAAATCAATATGGAGACTCCCTTAGACTTTGCTATTTGATTGGAAGCATGGTATGCAAACTGGAATGATTTGTTCTTTAAGTATGGCATTTTGTCCGCTCTGAAGTGGGTTTCTTGTATGAAGGCTACATCGCTGTGCAAGCGTTTTAGATCTTGAAGGAGAACACGGCGTTTCTCTGGGATGTTCAATCCCTTAGCATTAATCGAAAGGATGTTCACAGCATCCATCCCGAGGGTCAGCGAGAGGGGAGGGGGAAGCACAAGGGGAAAAAGGGGGAAAAAGAGGAATTAGGTTAAGGGGGTCACGAGAAAATAAAGCGGGGCCAAGAATCAGTGTGGGAGAGATCAAGAAGAGAAGAGAGGAGAAGTCCCTGGTCTCTAAGATCAGGGATATAAGACTGTCGTCTTACTGCGCCGTCACTGCGGGCAAAGCTCCAGCAGTGAGTGCAAGCCTAATGGGGGAAAGTGTCCAAACACAGTGGTTAGGGAGCTCCCTCGGCCCCCCAGCGTGTGAACCTGCAAGCATTAAATACAAAGTATGTGGCATGTTTATCCTGTAGAAAAAGAAGGGTTAAGGCACTCAACTGACCCCAGGCGCTGCGCGCGAGGCTGCCCCCTCCGAAGAGGGGGACCGCTCCCGCACGCACCCTCCGGGGTAATATACAACTATAGACTTTTAAACTTTTAAGCCCCCCGTGGGGCACCGTCAACCCGGCCCAACGGAGGCCCAAACAGGGCCAGCGCCCGCCGGCCGAGGGCCCTGGCGGGGCCACCCCCCCAAAAAGAAGGGGGAGGAAGAAGCCCCACCCGCGCCCCCGGAAAGCCCCACCCACGCCCCCGGAAAGCCCACCGGGCGCAGGCCCCTCAACATCAATATTGAGCATTTGACTGCACATTCAGCCGTCCACTCCCACAACCCATATCAACAACAGTGAACAATGTGAGGGGTGTTATCAAAATGTCCAGGTCGGCAGAATCCGCACTGAAAACACCTAACCTCATGCGGGTAAATTGCCGAGAGGACCTTTGTCATTCTGGTGAGTTCTCTGGGCCATACAGTAAACATGAATGGCGCCGTAGAAGCCGAAACAGAGAGACCACAAGGCATAGCGGACAGAAAGGCATAACAGACAAAGGGGGATTATAGCAATATTACCAGGGCCCCCGTACTTCAACCAAAGTTTGTTCATAGTCTGTGTGAAGAGCGAAGGTAGGAAACCCCAGCGGGGTGGGGGGGATAAGGGAGGGGACGGGGCTATGCCGAGACTGATGGCTGGTACTGTTCCATGAAGGCATGACCCTTTATACATGTTTTGTTTAGCTCAAAGAGCGTGGTCCATCAGCTGTATCCGGGGCGAAGGGGGACCATACCAGGCGAAAGTCGCTAGGCAGATGGTCACTAAGGTCCTCGTAAAGACTGTCATAAGTAGTCCCGCCTTCTGTCCCCAATCACTCCCCATCCGAAGTTGTCACGCTCTCGTGACCGTTCATTTCTCTAAAGGGCAGAGTAATGTCAGACATCCTCATATTTGCTTACTTTCGTCTCCCCATGTGGGAGCAGTCTCCGCCAACACCCCCCCTCCTCAGTGTACCATCTGGCATATGGAGCTCACAGCCGATCGTTCCTGAGAGGGGGTTGTAATGGCAATCCCCGCAGTTGAGAGGTGGGTCCCTCTGAAGTCCCGCATCACGCTTCCACAACATATAACAGGTAAAATGAAGTACAGTGTGCCCGTCTTTAAGTGCTTAAGACGACTGATTATTTCCCATGTCCCAGTGTTACCTCATCGGAGGAGATACCAGTCTCTGAAGGCTGCACGTCCCTCTTACGACTCCGGGTCTGTGGAGCGCTGCTCACTGCGTGGCCCCCGGCGGGGGCCCGGCCGTCTAGGTGGAAGACCCCTCGTGTTCACCGGAACTCCAAAGCGTCTGGGGGGTAGCGCTTGCAGCCAGTCTGGAACATCTATGGCCTCTGTGTCCAAAAAGGAGAAGAGGGCCGGTAGATCTGCGGGGTGGTGAAGTACAAAGGCAGCCGAGTCTCTTCTAACCGTGAGAGAAAGGGGGAATCCCCATTTGTAGGTACCACCAAGCTGATGGATCTTTTCCAGAAGTGGTCGTAGTAAAGTGCGGCGTTGGAGAGTTGCTCTGGAGATGTCAAGGGTAAATTTTGATGTTGGCACCGTCAAAATCCAACGTTCCTCTCTCCCAAGCGCCTTTAAGGATCTGTTCCTTGTGGGAGTAGCGGTGTACTCGGCATATAACGTCTCTTGGTCTGTCCGGATCCGTGGGACGGGGCCCCAGTGGCTCTGTGGACCCGGTCGAGCTCCAGGTTTGCCGGCGTTGCGGGCGCCATGATGCCTCGGAAGATTGCTAGGACTGTGTCACGGAGATTCTCCGGCCCCGGAGCCGTAGATTGTTCCGACGGCTCCGGCCCTCCAAGTGGAGGCGTAGGGCCACCGTCTGGGCCGCCTGGGATCCCCCCGCCACCTCCAGCTGAGAGACCCGGGCCTCCAAGGCGCCCAGCGCCGTCTCCCCAACGGCCGTTCGGTCTGCTAACTGCTGCACCTCCGCTTTCACCTCCTGTAGGTCTTTGCGGTGGGACTCCTCCAGGCGGAGAAAGAGGGCCTCAATGTCCGCCTTCGTCGGCAGGGCTTGTATGAGCGTCCACAGGACGGAGTCGCCAGGGTTGGATCCCCTTCCTCCTCCCTGCGGCTCCATGCTCTGTGAGCGGAGTGTGTCTGGTAATTCCGTGAAGCTATCTGAGATAGAGGAGGCCGGAGAGGAAGGAGCCACCGCCATGAAAGGAGGCCGCGCCACGTGTTGCTGAGTTGTGGCCCCGGAGGCCCGAGGATTGCAGTCTGGTAAAGTAGTGCTGGATCTCCGGCTTTAAGGGTTCTTCGTCTTGCGCCGTCTAATAGTGCTCATCCCGGGATAAACTGGCCACCATAAATCGGATCTTTGCCGGGAAGCCTGCGGGAGCTCAAGCAGTGAGCGTCTTTACTCCGCCATGTCCAGGCCACGCCCCCATATTGATTTTTCTATTTCAACCTCTTCCCATACAAGTCTTGGAAACTTCTGTATTAACAAAAAAACTTCTAAAACAATCATTAGTGTTGTATTTAAAGTTTCACACTTCATTACAATCACCGATCCAGACGATACATACATAGACATACACCTCCAGTGATCATTCACTATTGTCCTATTGTATACTTTTACTCTTTGCTTGCTCATACATTTAACATGTTATACAGAACTTGTCTAATCAGCTACTAGCAGAAAAAGGTACAACTAGGTTTTTACCAGTGGGTGGAGCCTTCTCTCTTTCCACGCCCAGTAGGCTGGAATAGAGAACTAAGCATTTAAATAATTATAATAATCATGGCTGCTTTTAGGAATTTAAAGGGTGTCTGCCGCATCAGCCTTTTCTTTGTTTAAACTGAATCCTAGAGTTACAAAGCTAAAAAGTAACAATTTCAACTAGCATTGTATTTTTGCAACATAATTAAACATTTCCCTTGGTCTTATATATCACCCACATTTAAACATTACATTTAACAGTATATTTCTTAGATGTTCAGAACTTTCCTGCTTCACAGACAGGCACAATCTTTTAAGGGGGGTTACAAATGGTGGAATGTCTGTCCCTTTATCTGTTTCCTTATTTACACAGACACACAGAGCATGTAAAGGGAGGGGAGGAATCTGCAAATGAAAGCATTCTCATCTCTGATTCCCAAATGCTCTTATAAAGATGACCCTCACACATAAGTGACAGAACTTATTTTACAACTCATACTAAGCATTACCTATCTATCTTGATTAAGGTAACCTTGTCATTTTATATAGACAATACAAACAAGTACCATGTCCATTAGTTAGCTTCAAACAATTCGGACATACACATAACAATCAATATTCAAACAAGTCCATTGCTCTGAAATTTTTGCAATCCAGAGACCAATGCTGTCACTTGCAAATTAAGGCTTCCTGAAGATACAACAGTTTCATTTGTGTATCAGTCTCTCGCCCAATTTATCAAACAAAAACAAAATCGCAAGCCGGTGTCCAGTCAACACCAAAACAAAAATCTGCTTGCACCTGATCACCTAAAAGCACCTCAAATAAGCCAGCTAAGTATCTGATACATTTCCTACGCTTTCTGAATGTACTATGGCTAAAAATACAAGTACACAACATTAAACCCAGCACAAACAGTCTAGCACAATTCTGCATCAATTTGTATCTCTTGTTTGCACAAATCGACCCCACTTACTCCTGGTACCAAATCTCTTGTCACGTTTTTGGGGTTGTGTTCGATATGTACAAAGAGAGATCACACAAATACTTAAAAATATAACATTTATTACAAGTAATGACAGATACAGATAAAGATAAAGAAAATATCAAGAATACTTAACTAAAGGTGCTTGTTTTCCGCCATGGGTCCCTTTCATGGCACAGGTGACCAGGACCAGACACATGCCTCATGGCTGTTCTTGGTGAGACTGACTTATATAGGTTTTTGCTGTGGTAATATAGAACTTGTATAAGGGAAAACCCCACCCCCAGCCAACACCCTGGTAAGCAATTACATTCCTGAGGAGAGGGGGCTAACTTGTCCATATAAGGCAGTTCAAATGCCAATAGGTTGAGTCATGCAAGGTAACCAGGATATTAGAGGCTATAATAGATATTTGTGAGGCCAACCTTAATGAGGAATATGAAATATGCAATTTCCCCAACACCTAGGCATCTGGGGTATGTGCTGTATGCCCAACTCTCTCAGGGTTACTTACTCCGTTATCTGCTGGCTGTGTCGGGTGGAGGGATATGTCTGTATACTTCTACTGATTACTGAATACCAATATTCCTAGTCCTGATCCTTACACTGTATAATTTATATTGTACATTACATACTCCTGACCCATGCACTATATATACTCTATGTTGTACATTACATACTCCTGACCCCTGTACTATATACTCTATGTTGTACATTATATACTCCTGACCCCTGCGCTATATACTCTATGTTGTACATTACATACTGTGTCCCCGGTCCTCATACATTACATGTTGTATCTCATATATCGCGTCCCCGGTCTTCATACATTACATGTTGTATCTCATATATCGCGTCCCCAGTCCTCATATATTACATGTTGTATCTCATATA
>BLSH010536937.1:292531-315615 GCA_018402905.1 Glandirana rugosa | reverse complement strand
GAATCGAGTTTATGTCAGTATCTGGTGTGACCACCATTTGCCTCACGCAGTGCAGCACATCTCCTTTGCATGGAGTTGATCAGGTTGTTGATTGTGGCCTGTGGAATGTTGGTCCATTCCTCTTTGTGACTGCTGTTGTAATGGCAGCCATCACATCTGATGAGTGTTGATTTCATGGGGAGGTGGCGGCTGACCTCTGAACACTCCCTTAGCAGCACTGTTTTTTCACATGTGAAGGTGTTGGAACTTTTTGATCAACTCCCTGCACAAGACTTTGTCTTTGAAATTTGGATTTTTTGATGATCATAGCATCATTATTGATGAATACTTACACAAGTCACCATTGGATTTTATTTTTTATACTTCACACTACTGTTCACTGAAAATATTGATGCTGCACATTTTCTTATTGTTATATTTATTTGAGCTAAGTATACTGCTTTTATGTGAAAGCTGGCACTTGCTTTAGAAATCACACCACAGCGCAGAAAATCCATTATTATTACTTTTGTCCACATCTAAAGGAGACCCGGGTATGTGATTATCCTAGACCAGGGATATGCAATTAGCGGACCTCCAGCTGTTGCAAAACTACAAGTCCCATCATGCCTCTGCCTCTGGGTGTCATGCTTGTGGCTGTCAGAGTCTTGCTATTCCTCATGGAACTTGTAGTGCTGCAACATCTGGAGGTCCGTTAATTGCATATCCCTGTCCTAGACTATGTCACATCTATATGGGGCCCTGGTGATGTGCTGTTTCTAGGCTCTGACTAATCTAAAGAAGCCCTGGGGATATACCTAAGCTCTGTCACATATAAAGGAGCACTGGGGATGCACTGTTTTGGAGACTTTGTGTATAGCTAGGAGTGAGTTGAACTTTGCATCAGACCAGAGAAGAGGAAAAACACAGGGATCTGAGCACTGAGCCTGGTGAATTTTTCTGTCCTGCTGTGGTCCTGATCTGATGTCTTTTTGGCCCCAGATCTCACATTTAAAAGGACCTGTCATGCTTTTTTCTATTACAAGGAAAGTTTACATTTCTTGTAATAGGAATAAAAGTGATCAAAAATGTTTTTTTTTTTTTAAAAGAAAAGTGTAAAAATAAAAAGTAAAATGCAAAATAAATAATTAAAAAAAAAATAAATTTAAAGCGCTCCGTCCAGCCAAGCTCGCGTGCAGAAGTGACCGCATATGTAAGTCCCGCCCACATATGAAAACGGTGTTCAAACCACACATGTGAGGTATCGCTGGGATTGTTAGAGTGAGAGCAATAATTCTAGCACTAGACCTCCTCTGTAACTGAAAACTGCTAACCTGTAGAATTTTTTAAACGTTGCCAATGGAGATTTTTAAGGTGCAAAGCTTGTCGCCATTCCGCGAGCGGAAGCAATTTTCAAGCATTACATGTTGGGTATCATTTCACTCGGCGTAACATTATCTTTCACAGTACTGTTTTCTTATTTCTTAACTAAACAAACTGAATTTATAAAAAAAAAAATGCACGCTTGGAAGACCGCTGCGCAAATGCGGTGTGACATAAAGTTTTGCAATGACCACCATGTTATTCTCTAGGGTGTTAAAAAAAATACATATATATATAACGTTTGGGGGTTCTAAGTAATTTTATAGCAAAAAAAACTGTTTTTAACTTGTAAACACCAAACCCAAAAAACAGGCTCGGTATGGAAGTGGTTAAAGAAGGGGAAGATCAGAGAAGACAGAATCACACAGCCTTTATACACAATGCTGAGGATTAACCCGGTAGGTTCCACAGTGAGTATAACCAGCATGCTTTACTGCATATACAGACTGATTTTACTGTTTTAGGTTTAGTAAAACTTTAAGAAATTGAGAATGTTTACACCATACAATGTGAAAATATTCACTTCAGTTTTCCAGTTATGTGCAGAAGAAATAAGTAAATGGGAAATTTCTTTTCACATGATTGCATAAGTGAAGTGAATCTTCACAAAATTTGAATTATGATTGGCTGTGCAACATCATTTTTACTACAACACTAATACACCATAGGAACACATTAGGTGTTACAGCAACCTTCACTTTATCGCATTTTGCAGTATATTGATATACATTGCACTTTAGGTTAGAGGATTTATACATGCAGGTAGCGCAGGGGTGCATTGTTTATCTTTTAGGCTCCATGCACACTGGATGCTATAGGGCTCTTTCAGCGTCGGGCAGGAGAAGCTGCTCACAAAACGCTCTATTTGCAGTGTTTTGTAAGCAGCGTTTAGCGGAGTTTTTGGGCGTCTGCGTTTTTGGGCGTTTTTTCTTCATTGGCTTCCATTGACTGCAAAAAACGCCAGACGTCGATATACCGGCGTTTAGTGGCGTTTAGCGGCGTTTACCGGCGTCTGGCGTTTTTTGTGGTCAGGAGAACGACTTTTGAAAGCCAATTCAGGGCGTTCAGATAACAGCCCAAAAACGCCACTGCTGATAAAAGACAATAAACGACCATGTGTGCATGGACACATAGGATAAAATAAAGTGGCATTTTTGGGCTGTTAAAAAAACCGCCAAAACGACCAAAAACGGTCGTTTTTGAGATACAGTGTGCATGGAGCCTTAGCGTTTACACAATTTATTCTGTGAACATTCCTAACTCCTTTAGTAAATTAGCCTCTGTCTGTCAGCATTGCAGGTTACTTTGTATGATATCCAGATACCCACTGCTCTAGTGGCAGTCAAGATATGGTGTAGCCATCTTTTAGTTTTATAAGACCAACTTGGTTGCATCGTGCCTGTATCTGCAGTTTTTGCACGGTTTATCCACGATTTTAGCTGCATTCCCATAGACTTTCTATTAGATTGTGCTGTCTTGGAGCGTTTTCTTAAAGCGCACCAATAGTCCTGCATGCTGCATCTATTGTACAGTTTCAGAAAATGAGCAAAAATTGCATGACCTAATAGAAAGTCTACAAGACTGTGGCTAAAACCAGGGGTAAAAAGCACGAAAATTGCGGCCAAGCTGCAGTGCAGCAGTGTGAAGCCAGTATAAAGCCTTGTGTTACATGAATAAAAGATTGTCCTGGAATGAATTTATTTATATCATAATGAAATCAGTGTTATGTAGTGCCATGCCCAGTGGTCAGTTCTCAGTATAAATCAGTATCTGTATGATGAGACACAACAAGCCATTCAGAACAGAGCTCTAGCATTTGTAAACTCTATAGTAAAACAAACAAAGGCGACAGCTTAAGTAAAAATCATCATGAATTGCTTACAAACATGATCTGTGCCTTGAAGCTGGTCAAAGAACGACAATCGCAAACTGTTAAGGATGTGGCTGGAATAAGTTTGCAGTGACGGAAGTGTCTTGATATGATATCTCTTGCACAATTTTTACTTGCAAAACATATAAAAGAAAAATGTATTTAACAATTAGTTGTGGATTACAAGTTACAGTTATTTGAATCTTGTCCACTAGATGGCAGGTTTGTATCAGCAATCACAAAGAGAAGAACCATGGAATCTCGAGTTCACTGAGTTGATAGGACAATAGGATTTATTTAAATATCACCACAAAGCATAGGTATCATTATGAAACTGAATTGATTCTCGGAAATAGATGTTGATTTTGTGAAGAAAAATGACTATTTCCACAGTACGCATAGATGCTTTGATGTAACATTAGAAAATAATTTACTGGCACAAGAAATCATCTTTTTTTTTTTGGAAGAAATTCTTTTTTTTTATTAGTTTTGCAATAGTGCAATTACAGTACAAAAAACAGTAGGCAGCAGAGAACAAACACTGCCAATAAAAGGGAAAAAACAAAACAAAATAAGCTCCACGCTTACAATACAGTCCTGTAGTGTATAACTGCCAATAGAGGTACAAGGATGTGTGCATAGAATACACATACATGCGATAGCTCACTAAAACAGGAGTACCATCTTCAAGACCTGACTCCCAGTGTTACTAATGAAGCAGCAGAGGATGTGCAAGGGTGCCAGGCAACATTAAGGCCATTCTAAGAGATTGGGAACCCACTGACCAAATAAGGAAGGAAATGAAGTTTCTACTGACAGAGGAGCTACTGAGATATGGGGACATCAGGACAGTGAAGCTGTTAAGAAATCATCTATTTTTTATACACTAATCACAATACAAAATAACCTTTTCAGTGTTTCAGTAGAATATCATATAGAGATTCTTTATCTTTTACCATCTTTGTTGCCATGCGTAAACATACATTGTTAAAGAAAGTATGCTGCAGTTGCATTAAACCCTTGCATATCACTATTATGTGTTATCTCACAAAACAAAATGGAGTTCATCAGTGGCACTTTCCTTAAAGTATTACCAAACCCACAACAGTAAAATCATACTGTATATGCAGTAAAGCATGCTTATTATACTCACCGTGGAACCTAAGTGGTTAATCCTGAACATTATGTAAAAAGGCTGTTTGATCCTGTCTTCTCTTATCCTCCCTTTCGTGTACTATCCCCAATCCATCTGCTCATAGTACAGAGCCTTGGAGGCACGCTGCACATGCTCAGTTTGGTGTGTATTGCTAGAGAGCTTTTTTTTTTTGCAAGGGTGCATGTGATCAGCACTGTCCAGGGAGAGGGTCAGGGGTCATGCAGCCTCATAAGACAGTCAGAGGAGAATGAAAACTCCTCCTATAAGCTTTAACCAGACACTGGTAGAAGTCATAAGACTGCTATATACTGCTGATGAGAAAAGGTATTTAGCAGCTTATCAAAACCTGAGTTATAAAAGCCTGACTTGACCTGACGAAAAAAGAACTGTATATTGCAACTCACTGGGCTTAATAGAATCATCATTGTATCAAAACATGCACATTTGTAAGCTTAAAATGGTACCAAACCACACTATTACTACATACACACCTAAAACCATGCATTCACCTCACTCACATAAATATTGTTGTAAATTGCACCCACATGCACATAGTAACTTAGCAGTATATACTGTATATGTAATAACGAGTGAATGGGGTACAGGGGCTGGTGATCCCTACCAAAATATTCTTGGGTTAGACTTGGGATTAGTCACAAAAAATAATCTATATATACAGACTTAAGTCCATGGTACCAATCTGAAAATGTGTGCCCATCAAATGGAGCGATGCAAAATCTGGATTGTCCAAGGTATATGGTGAATGATCCTTGACTGACATGTATGGGTTAAACCCCCTTATTGGGACTCAGGGGGTAATGCGCTCCAGAGGAGGGTATTTGTTCACTGTCTGTATGGTTACATCTTGGCTTCATAGGTAGAAGGCCTTGTCTGCATTGGATAACCAGAGTGTGTATGTGTGAACATTGCAGAAGCCTCCCTCACACACCAGTAAAGTTCCAAATCACATATAGCGAATGCATTCAATCACCACCTTGAAGATTATTTCCCAATGTCTTAGATGTCAAAGGTGCAAAGTCCATGTGTTTCATATGACCGGATTATCATTATAAGCTTCATAAGGTGCATGCATGCATTCAATTGAAAGGAGGACTCTTCCTTATGTGAGTGAGGGGGTGGATGTGATTATATCACGTGTGAGAATCACTATGTGATGAATTCACGCACAAGACGCACGCCGAGCTGTCTCCATTTTGTTTAGAGGGTACCATTTCAGGCTTAAACTAACAGTCTCCCAGTACAAACCCCTCACACACCCCCTCCTCCCTGTTCCTACCTAGAAATTGTTATCTTAAGCCAAGAGCAGGATGTATGTTTGTTTGTGTAGGCCGACCATAAACCTAGGAAGCAGGTATCAAAGGGGCTCAGAATTTACGAGGGTCATAATTAGAGACCCAGATCACCATGACCTCGCAGCGAACCCACCTCATGCCTAAAACTTACAATAAAACGCTCACAGTTCATAACTCCGGTTAGGAACATGACATATTAATAACACAAATTATATTTGAATGCGTAAATTCATACTGAATAAAAAGAGTCTAAACGTTGAGGGATTCGATCATACTGGGAACCACTACCGGTTTTTCCTCTTCCCAGGGTAATGGAGAGTGACAATTCTGTGGTGTTTAGACTTATTTCAATGCACTGCGCATTCTGAGCTTGAATTCCTTCATGTGAGGTTTGCCCGGCGATCCGATCCCGAGATATGATTTTTATACAGAAATTGTGAATTAAGGAAGAATGTAATCCACGGTCCACCCTGGACAGCCCACGGGCCCTCCTTACCCATGTGAGTGGTCAGGGGCATACGGCCCTACCCCTTTTCACTCAGAGGAAAAGGGAATGCTAAGGACAGCTTCCAGTTCTCATTTTACGATCAACGAAAGAACATCAGAGAACCCATGGAATCATCCTCGAATCACTGATTGATCACGGACATTTTAAAAGCAAGTACTTCCATTCTGTTTCTTTGCTTCTGTATATTACGTCCCTTATTGTATTGTAACATTCTTTTTATTTTTTCTGTGTACAACAAGAAGCCTTGATGCCAGTAACAAAACTCGCAAAGGACTGATAAAGGCCCTACAGGAGTATGATAACTGAGCAGACCAGAACTCGGGGGAACTTGAAGCTGAATGTATTCCCGATACTCCAGAGCCAAGTGGTTCAGACTCGACGGCCTCACAGTATAGGCACCCAGAGACTGACATGGGAATACCACTGAATGTCCCCTCCAGGCCACAGCAGGAGCAGGCCAGTCCCAGATTGCATGCAACCAGCATAGACTCTCCACAAATGCAGGAAACACTCCAGCACCTCAGCGAAACGGATCCTGGGATGTACCTGCAGTTTCTGGAATGCCAGGCTGAAAAAGAGGAACGCCAGGTTGCGGCTGAGAGAGAGGAACGACGGGCTGAGAGAGAGGCTGCGCAGAGGGAGGCTGATCGTCGGCACGAATTGGAGATGCTGAGGCTCCAACAGCAGCACCGACAGGCTCAGAACCTCAGATCCCTAGAGCACAGGGACACCTTTCTGCCTGCGGGCCCAGCCACCAAATTTCTAGTCATGGAAAAGGACAGTGAGGTTAATGTGTATCTACTGGCGTTTTAAAAAACTTGTTGTCAGTACCATTTGCCCCCAGCACAATGGGCCCAGTACCTGACACCATGGCTACAAAGCAAGGCCCTGGACACGTATGTCGACCTGTCAGCGGAGCAGGATGAAGATTACGATGCCATAAAGGCGGCAATCATTCAAATATATCGATTAACCTCGGAAGTGTAGCGAAAATGGTTTAGGTCCCTGAAAAAGGGCCTGGGGACTCCTATATGAATGTGGTAAGCGTATAACATTCCAACAGAGGACTAGGGGCCTGAAAGCCAATTCTTTTGAGGCCCTGGAAGATCTCATGATTGAAGATCAGCTTTTGCACATCTGTCCTCCAGATGTCAGGCAGTTTGTGTTAGAGCGGAAGCCCGGTTCTGCTAAAGCCGCAGCAGAACTGGCAGATACCTTTATCAGCAAAGCCAAGCTTCTCAGCGGCCTGAACCTGCAGTTCCTGACGGCAAGCCCGCCCTGAATGACAATCGCAGGTGTTACTCCTGTGACAAGCCTGGCCATCTTAAGACACAGTGCCCAGAGCAGAAGCAGATGACATCACCTGGCCAGCAACTCTTCTTCAGTGCTGTTCGTTCGCAAGAAAACTTGGGTAACCGCCACCAACTTGCAGCAAGTCACCGTGGGCAACCGTATTGTCACTGGGTTTCGGGACACCGGAGCTGAAGTCACTTTGGTCCGACCAGAGGTGATACAAAGAAGGGACATCATCCCTGGAAAGTTTTTTACCCTCACCGGAACTGGGGGGACCCGCTCACGAGTACCCCGTGCCCATGTTTTTATTGATTGAAGTGCTGGGAGTGGAGTGAGAGAGGTGGGAGTCTCAGACGAGATCCCCACAAGCATTCTGTTGGGCGCTGACTTTGGCACCCTTGTGTCATACTATGCCTCTGCTAAGAGCACCCAGGATGCCCCCACGGAACTCTCTGGACCTACCAAGATACTGTTTACAGATGTTGGGGTAATATCTGGGAAACCTATGGATGGGCAGAGGGAGGGGAAGGGTGGAGTTGAGGCGCAGGGCTCTCCTTTGGCTAAGCAAGGAGAGGAAGTTCCCCTGCATGTGCCAATATCAGATGCATGTGTAGCTGATGATAAAAATGTCATTTCTGAATGTAATAATGTTTTGTCTTTGTTGAATGTCACCCACAATGCTGAACGGGGGCAGGAGACAGCATCTCTGGCTGCAGAGCCGAGGAGTGGCCCAGATGGTCCATGTCTGTGCTCTGATCCAGAGGACTGTACCTCCCAGCCGAGGTCTGTGTGTATCACTGGAGAGCTGGCTGGTCCTTGTAGTGCTCAAGCAAAGCTAGCATTGCTGACACACACAAGTCTTGCAGCATTCAACAGGCAAGCTGTCAGCTTCCCTGCTGAGAGAGATACACTAAAGCCTGAACAGGGCAATGAACAGATGAGTTTGACCAGTCTGCCAGCAAGGGGCCTGGAGACTAGAAGAGTTAAACCACTGCTCATTGTGTACAGTCAACCTAATAGGCATGGGTTGAAGGTGTCACCTGATCTGGTCTGTGAGGATACAGGTGAAATCAGAATGGTCAGAGACAGTACACCTGAAGGGGAAGGGATAGGTGCCCTGTTAAGTGTGGTAGCTGACACTCAGAAAGTGGGCTTAGGCCGTCAGCTACCAGGGCCCTTCTCCCTTCGGCTCCCTGCGAGGCTGGCAGTGCTTAGCGCATGTCATGTCAGGGGAATCCCTTTGAGGGCACATCATTGCGTCCACGGGATGGGCGGCAGGGTGTATCCTCCCCTCACCCCTGCAATCCACCTTGTCTCACAAGAAGTGCAGACAGGCGGAACAAAGGAGATCAAGGGAATACTGCAGTTAGGGGTAATTCAAGGAGCTCGGACGGACTGGACACCTCCAGTCGTCTTGGTTCCTAAAAGAAGTCAGACCAGGCTTCCCGGGAGGCCTTAAAATGCTGAAGGCCTGCGGTTGTGGTCTCCCCCATGCCCGGGAACCATGAAGTGGCAGAGCAGCTGGCAGATGTCCGCGGTCGCACTATCATTGACCTGAACAGGGGGCGTGGACTAACCCCTCTAACACAGAAGGCTCAGAATGAGTCAGCCTTCATCACCCCATGTGGCTTGCTTGCCTTGGCCGCAATGCTACCTGGGGTTGAGAACGGACCAGTCGCCTGATCCAGGTCCGGACCGACCTAGGGGGCGGGATGGAAACTTTGGGGAGTGACCTGCTTGAGGGACCTGGAAGGGATTGGTCTTGTCTGGGTGGAGCACTGGGTGCTCCTGTCAGCCGTCCTAAACAACCTATATATGATATAAACAAAAAAAGACCGTCAATTTTGAAAAAAAAATAAAAATTTTTTAAACTTTCTGTTATAATACATATCCAAAAAAAATTTAAAAAATTATTTATTCATCAGTTTAGGCCAATATGTTTTTTCTACATATTTTTGGTAAACGAAATCGCAATAGTTGTATATTGTTTGGTTTGCGCAAAAGTTATAGTGTCTACAAAATATGGGATAGATTTGTGGAATTTTATTTATTTATTTTTTACTAGTAATGGTGGCGATCTGCGATTTTTAGCGGGACTGTGACATTGTGGTGGACATATCTAACCCCAAATTACACTTTTTGGGGACCAGTGCCATTATTACATTGATCAGTGCTATAAAAATGCATTGATCAATGTAAAAATGACACGGGCAGGGAAGGGGTTAACACTAGGGGGTGATCAAGGGGTTATTTGTGTTCCCTAGGTGTGTTCTAACTGTGGGGGGGCTGGGCTGCCTAGGACATGAAAGAGAACATTAGATCTCTGTCATGCCCCCTGTCAGAATGGCAGATCCCTACCTCTGCACAGAGCGATCGCGGGTCACCGGAGAACATAGAGTCAGTGGGACCTGTGAGTGTGCGGCAGGCACCTGTGTGCCCACATGAACGTGCCGACATACAGGTATGTCAGTTCACGCAGGGGAGCGGACCTGCCGCAGTATATCTGCGTGAGCAGGTCGGCAAGTGGTTAAAGTGTTACTAAACCCACAATAGTAAAATTAGTATGTAATTGCAGTAAAACATGCTTGTTATACTTTAGGGGTTAATCATCTGCATTGTGTCTTCTCTGATCCTCTTCCACAGTCCCCAATCCATCTCCTGATAGTACAGAGCCCTGGGGGCACTCTAGACATGCTCAGTTTGGTGTGTATTGCTAGAAAGTTTTTTGTTTCTTGGGAGAATGCATGTGATCAGCACAGGGCCAATCGGCACTGTCGAGGCAGAGGGTCAGGGATCCTGCAGACTCATAGGACAATCAGGGGAGAATGAAAACT
Organism: Glandirana rugosa; assembly: GCA_018402905.1. Classification (NCBI taxonomy): domain Eukaryota; kingdom Metazoa; phylum Chordata; class Amphibia; order Anura; family Ranidae; genus Glandirana; species Glandirana rugosa. Next base: position 305,279 of record BLSH010536937.1, on the reverse strand, counting down.
CAATATACAAGCTTTACCCAGACACTGCTAGAAGTCACAAGACTGCTATATACTGCTGATGAGAAAAGGTATTTAGCAGTTTATATTTACTAAAATAATTACATTTCCATTTTCTGTGTACTGTGGGAGACGAGATATAGTGAATGCAGGGTCCTGGGTTTAGTAACACTTTGAAATTATTCTCTCCCAATTCTATTCTCTCTGGGTCTCTGGGTCGCTACCCGTTTTCAGGTAGCTTAATCCCTCTACAGTGTGTAATGGAGCCATTTTTCTGTGTGCATTTACATGCGCCAATAGAGGGAGATAGCTATATGACAAGTCGCTCCCCTGCTCCTCCATCCTTCCCCTTCATGCACCTGCACTGTCTCTACTGAACAGTGGATGTGAGACACTTAGGCCCCTTTCACATGGGCTTGTCTGTTTGTGGACTCCACTCTGCTCAGCAGGGATTGATCAGATGATTCCCGCTAAGCAGGTGGATGACAGATCCGTCTCCACTCACTGTGCAGAGACAGATCTGTCAGATGCCCGCTGTCTTCTTTGGAGATTGGATGCAAACGGATTCGCCTGTCCGTTTTCATCCGAACCGATTCTACAGATGGATGGAAAATAGGATTTCATCCATCTGGATTTCATGGACAGGATCGGATCGGAGAGCGGCAGATGTCAGCGGACATTTCACCGTTCACATCCACCGCTCCATAGGGCTGCATGGAGCGTCCACTCGGGTCCGCCTGAAAGACTAACAGGCGAACCTGAACAAAATGCTCATTGTAAAGGGGCCTTGAGGCGCATGTTCCCCTGCCTGGAGGTTTAGGGAAGTAGTGCTCTGCAAAGTAGTGCAAACTGCTCTGCAGCAGTTTATTCAACAATGTAAGTTTTTTGCACATATATAAGCACACTTTGTACTGGGGAATGTCTAATGCATTGTAAGCAGCAAAGTAATTAAAAAAAAAGAGAGTTTAGTAATACTTTAACAGATTTGTCTGTATATGTTTGAAACTTCAGCAATAAATATATCTAATATACAGCTTTAACATACTAACCTGCCTTTTATAGTATATTTTTTTATTTTATAATTTATATATATAGCAAAAAGTCACATGCTACAGATAATGATTATGGATGAAGCACAGATACAATCTAAAAAGTATCTGTCAGTATAGAAAAATAAAACAGAAAAAAATTGTGCTTAGTGCTAATAATCATTAGTGTCAATAGCTGCACCCATCATTCACCAGAATACCAGATGATATCTTGCTCCCATTTACCATGATGACATGTATTGTTGCAAAATGCGTGGGGAGGGGCTCCGCTTGTGATGTCATCATGCCCGCTGAGTGCAAGCCGGTTTAGCGTTTTATCATTGTGTGCTGTTTTTATCTGCAAAATTGAGTACCTGCCCGTACATTTTTTTATAATACACGTGTAATACGGAATCACACTATGTATTGCCTTTGTTCCTATAGATTAGCTTCTGCATATGGTCTGCATATGGTTATCCGGCCAAGCTAAGCAATACTGGAGGTACCTAGGAATTCCATGAATGGTATTTTATGGTTATGGTCTGCTGTTGAAAGTCTGAAATCATCCTAATGTTAATATGCTTTGTTGATCTCTGTGATTGGGGAACAACATAATCTGGTAAGAGGCTCGTTCATGTGGTGAAGGGCACAAGGGCACGTGTGCATTCCAAGAATTGTGCATTCTGCTGGTGGAAGCCTGGAATTTCTTATTGCTTCTGTTTGAATATACTCACTTTTCTATATTGATTTATTTTCACAACACTTGGGAATCACTGGACTTTTATGTTTTTAGTGATGTTTGTGTCTGTATGCACACTTATTTTTTGAGTATAGAAAAATAGAAGATGTCATTGTTGATGTGTCTTTGTAAGTGCATGTTCAGTGACTGATATTTTTATTCTAGCTTCCTTACTTACAGAGCCACTGACCTGGAACAAGCATTTGCTTATCAGGTGTTGGAACGTTCAATTTAAATGTTTTTTTTCTGGTCTTTGTGACCTTGGAGAAAAGAAATGCATCTTGGTATAAAATATTTGTTCTCTTAACTTATCTGTGGAGATTTAAAAAAAAAAAAAAATATATATATATATAGTGCAACAAAAAGAGTCCTAATGATAGTATTCGGAGGGCATCATGACAATAGTAAATACTGAATATAATGCAAAAAACTGCAGGACATTTAAATATACCATCCAGGAGACCATGTAACATATAACACATCAACACATAAATATATATAATATAAGTATTTATTATGCCAACTGTATAAAATAGAGGTGAAAAACACCTTAACCATATAAAATATATAAGAAACATACAATGCAAGTCTAGCGCCCTAACACAATATTATTCTGTCAACGTGTTTTCGCTTCATTAGGACATGGGCACAAACAATTAACTTCAAATTACTGAAATGCAGGTCTATAAAAATAAACAAAAATCAACCAAAATTACATGTACTGTATATGCAAAAAAAAAATAAAAATAATAACAACCAAAAATGACCTATCAAAAAATAAATATCTAGAGTTATCATACATATCATATGACAGTAAAAAAAACTGTCTAAACCACTTGAAAAACATTTTTTTTGTTCTTTTGTTCTTTCGAGTGGTTTAGGCAGTGGAAATATTGTCCCAATGAACAGGGAAAAAAAAATATATATATTTTTAATCTTTATTAAATTTTCTTTAATTCCACAAACAAATTGTACAAATACTTAAAACATAAGTCATATACCACCCCCCCACCCCAAGTCCTCTCCTCCCCCCTTGTTATTACATGTCTCTATTTCACTAAAATTCCTTTGTTATACCCCCTCTCCCTCATCCCCCACTACCCATTCAACAACCATCCATTCCTCATACAAGACACCTCTTATCACGCATAAATGGTTATTTACTTGATATTTTAAGGAAGATAACCCTTACTAACCATCCAAGGGCTCCATTTTTTTTTCAAAATTACCGAAGTTGCCTCTTCTAACAAACACCCCTTTTTCTTTCCATATTATCTCATCTATTGATTTTATCCACTCATCTAGGGTTGGGGGCAAGGTTGACTGCACCTCTGTGCTATCAACCTGCTTGCTTGAAATTGACAGCCCAGTACAGCAGCCGACAGGGTTTTCCCCGCTTCATCCCCCGACATACCACTCATTATATAGTGTCGTGCGTCTACTTCCAATGAAGTGTTAAAAATCGTATTAATAACTTCAACTACTCCCTCCAAATACCTATGCAATTTCGGACACCTCCATAACATATGCATTAAGTCGCCTGTGGGGTATAGTAGACTCTATGTATCAAGAAAAGGTGTGACACTCTCTGAGAGGGGGCCATTGATCCTTGTGGGCATAATCTCAAAATGTTCCTCCACTGTTCCTCAGTTATTGGTCCCAAGTCTTCTTCCCATTTTACCTTAACGGGGAGTTCTACCCTACCCATCTTCTTCATCCCTTCTTCCAAAACCCGCATAAAGGCTAGAAATCAAGCCCTTTGCTGGGACTGATCTTATCACCTTTTGTAGGAGGGGCATTTCATCTAGATCTATCCTCAGATTCCTGAACTGCTTAGTCAGAGCGTGTCTAATTTGTAAATAAGTATAAAATGAGTGGTTCGGAATTCCATACTCCTCTCTCAAATCTGTAAATGATTTCATGCTACCATCTACATATAATTGGGCGATATGGACGATGCCACTCCCTATTTATTTCTATTGCATAGAGTTCTTTTAAGCGATTATTATCCCATAAGGGTGTATGTTCCGAAAGATCCTTATACCCCATTTGTAGTTTAACTAGGCACCAGACCTTAACAGCCATTGTCAGTGTTGGAGTCCTAGGAGAAAAAGAGTTAGCCTCTAATGCTTCTGCAATCGCCCCATGGGGAGTGCACTCCAACATAAGGCGATCATTAACATTCAGCCCTCCCTGCACCCCGCATCCTGACAAATGTTGTAATTGTGTTGCCAAATAATAATTTCTGGGGTGGGGGAGGGCCATTCCCCCCTCACTTAGTTGCAATTGAAGAGTGTTCAGGCAAATCCTAGAGGTTCCCCCCTCCAGATTAGTGTCCTAAAAAGTTTATCAATTCTCTGAAACCACTTCTTATGAATCCAAACTGGCGAGTTATGGAGTATGTACAACAGTTGCGGGAGCCACACCATTTATTCAAAACTGGGATCATGTTGTCAACTAGGTAGTCCTTCCAGTATTTTGAGAATTTAATACCAAGGTATTTTATTCTATCTGCTACAACCAAGTTAGGGATTGAAGATGGTAATGGTGTACTAAGTGGGTCTACTGGTAGCAACACCGACTTATCCCAATTGATGTTTAAACCGGATAAGATCCCAAAATCTTTAACAAGTTTTATTGCGTTTGAGAGTGAAGCCTGGGTGTCCCCCAGAAATAATACGATGTCGTCCACATATAAAGCGACTCTCTCCTCTCCAAAAGTTCTTCGGAAACCACTCAGTTCTGTGGATGACCTAATTGCCATTGCCAAAGGCTCTATTGCGAGGGCAAAGAGCAGGGGCGATAATGGACACCCCTGTCTTGTCCCCCTCTCTAACCCAAATCTCTCTGAGCACACTCCATTGACCTGGACCTTGGCACTAGGGCCATTATAAAGAGTCTTGACCCACCCAATAAAGGAGGGACCGAACTGAAAGGCTTCCAGAACCTGCCAGAGGTAACTCCAGTCTAGGCTGTCAAAAGCCTTAATGGCATCAAGGGATAGAACAGCCCTCGAACCAGCTTTTGCGGCCTTAATTTGTAGGCTTAGGAATACTCTTCTAACATTAATACTGGTAGACCTATTAGGAATAAACCCTTCTGAATGATCAGGTTTAGTCTAATAGCCAGAACTTTTGCTAGGATCTTAATGTCCGAACATAATAATTATATTGGCCTCTATGAAGATGTCTCTAATGGGTCCTTCCCTTCTTTATGTAAAACTACTATTGTGGCCTCCCTCGTTGAGGGGGGGAGTTTTTCCTCATTTATCGCCCAGCAGGCTGTTTTTAAGAGTTCTGGTAACAATACTTTCCCATACTGTTAATATATCTCAATGGGCAGCCCATCTGGGTCAGGTGATTTTTGATTTGCCTTTGATCCTACAGCTTTTTGAAGTTCCTCTAGTGTTTTGGGTGCCTCTAGATCATCGCTATCTTTTATTGAAAGTGTTGGGAACTCTAAATTACCCAATAATTCTACTATTTTGTCATCTGTTGCTCTCTTTTGAGCTTTATAAAGATTTCCTTAAACACTCTTGTGATCCCCACCATATGTGAGGTTGTCTTACCCCCCGAAGTTGGTATTATTGATACAGTTTTAGAATTATTCATGATTAAGAAGGCCAGGGCCCGCCCCACACTTTCCCCTTCCACAAAAGAGTTTTGCCTTAAGGAAAATATCTAATAATGTGCTTGACATTGTTTCAAAATGCTACAAATGATTGCATTCTGAAAGAAGACCCCATAAAAAATATATGCATGCACTAGAAGGAATTTGCAGAAAGTTTACAAATGCATCTCTGAAAATTAGTTTCAGTTTTTGATAAATAGAAATCCAACAATTGCAACATTACTACCTAAACTGCATAAGAACCAGAAAACACCCACAGGCCACCTATAATTTTGGGGAACCATAATTTTAATGAAAACAAAACAAGATACAGTATGTGGATGAAATTTTAAGACCTTTTGGCAAAATAATGATTCTAGTAAGCCTGGATTTTAAAGCTCTATATAGTAACATTGAGCATAATTTAAGCTTCAAGTGGAACTGAACTCACCCAAACAACATCTTACATTGTCCCTCCCTTCCCTCTTTCACAAATGCTAAACATTTTAGTTGTGTTTTTTACCATTTTTTGCTTAATTTACCTTCCCTTCTAGGGTTCTTGTTTGGGCTGGGCCTGCTGCCTCCTGAGCATCCCAGAAGGCAGTGTGTTAGTAAGCCGCAATTTGTGTGTAGGTGGGGAAGATGTCTGCTCATTCACACAAGTGCCATGGGCCACTACCATGCTCAATCAGACAAAATGTATGCAATTTTAAACAAATATTGGCAAATCCTAGCACAAAATAAGAATCTGAAAAAGGTGCTGAGTGACCGTTCTAGTATGACATGTCAAGGAAGAAGGAACCATTTTGCCATTTTGAAAAAATAAGAAAGTTGAAGAAAAACAAAATAACTAATTGTTTACCAAAACCATTGAGTGAATCATATCACTGTGGGCATTGCAAGGCATAATAATATACATTATGGTCAGCATAAAAATGTATAAATCTGAAGAATAAATCACTGGTACAGAGTCACTCTTTTGACAACAGTAGCACAACGGGATTGGTAGATGTAGCGAGATGTCCCTGATCTCTCCTATAGGTTGGTAAAACCAGGTCTAACTGGTGTATGTGCTGATACGCTGTGGGGGAGATTTACTAAAACAGTTGCACACAGAATCTGGTGCAGCTGTGCACAGTAACCAATTAACTTCTAGGTTTGAGGCTGGGTTCACACTGGTACGACATGACTGTTGTACTACTGTCATCCTACTTTGCCTTGCGACATCGGTCCTACATCGGTCCTACTTCCATCCGACCTGAATGAACAAGATAAGATTTTGCTCCAACTTTGAGATGTCTGACTTGTCCTTTGACCAATCAAAACAATCCCAGTGTGACATAGATTCCTTTTACTGCTGCTGTAATCACCATGTCAGATATCACAAGTCAGATGGTTAAGACAAGGATCCGACTTTGATCCGACTTTTATGATATTCAATGGGCTGAAGTAGGACCAAAGTTGGACCAAAGTAGTGCAGGAACCTTTTTCAAAGTCGGATCGATTTATGTCCTACCAGTTAAGATGGCTTTTAAAGGGAATCATTGATTTTTACACGTCATGTGACATGTGCTCCCAATGTCGGAGCGTTTGTTGTACCAGTGTGAACCCAGCCTCATTATCAAAGCTTAATTGAGCAAGTTATAAGCTGATTGGTATGCACAGCTGCACCAGATTCTGCGTGCACCAGTTTTGGTTAGCCTAGGTTCACACTGCTGCAGGATTGAAATCATGCAAATTCAGCTGAACTCCCACGATTTCATACCTGCCTGTCAGTCCGACTTCGGGGGCGATTTCAGAGACATCTGTGCGGGTTCCTGCACAGAGGTCTATTGAAATTGCACTCGAAGTCACCAAAAGTAGTACAGAAACTACTTTTGGGAATCGGTGCGGCGCTGCAATGTCGGTGTTTCACTGATTCAGACGGTGCCATTGTTGGCAATTGCCGCCGATTTGGCATGCGATTTGACATGTCAAATCGCATGCCAAATCATACCAATGTGAACCTAGACTTAATCTCCCCCTGTGAGTTTTTAGTCCCTTACGGATATTTGCTATATGTTCTTCTATTCTCACATTTATAGTTCCCTCTCTTTGTCCATCACACACATTGCATTGGTCAACTACATTCTAGTACACACACTACTATTTTTGTATTGCATGAAATACACTCATTATTCTGATATTGTTTACTTGTAGTATTGGATTGAAACTCTTTGATAGATTTTGTTATTCTTGAGGTATTTCTACATGCTCCATATCTCTTGCGATAGAAAAATCTCTTTATATCCCTAAACCATTTTTGTGGAAATCTTTCTTCCCTAATAAGGCTCTTTATAATCTGCTGTCCAATTGTTCTATTTTATTCACACTGGATGTCCGCCGGCACCAGCCGAGCGTCAGTAAAATACACAGAACAGGGATCTGCTTATGTATACAAGGCAGATCTCCATTCTGACAGGAGGAAAGGGATGGATTTTGTGTTCCTGCAAAGCAGGGAACAGAATCCATCTCTTGTCTTAGTAAAAGCACCTAACACAATACACAAAAACACTGGCTAGGCACATAGTTAACTCTTTGATCGCCCTAGATGTTTAACCAGCCAGTGTCATTGGTACAGTGACAGTGCATATTTTTAACACTGATCACTGTATTAGTGTCACAAAGTGTCAAAAGTATCAGTTAGTGTCCGATTGTGCTATAATGTGCTATAACGTGCTATAATGTGCAAACACTCCCTACCATCTAGCTACAAATAAATCCCCAAAAAATTCCTTAGGTAAGTGAAATACATATATATATATATATATATGTATAAATATACAAAATAAATATTAATTAATTAATGCATTAATTAATTCTTCTGGGTACACACCCTATAGTATAAAAAAGGTGCCAGCTAACACCACATGCATTCAACCACCTGTGAAAACATGCACAACAATGTATATTTCATAAAAAATAGTGCAGCATTCACCTCTCATATGTAAAGAAAATATATATATATATAAAGATTTTATATAAATATATATAAGTGTATCTGACAGTGCTTAAAGCAATAAAATCATGACCATTAGATTAATAACACACAGCATATTATGCGAAGAAAAGAATCTAAATCATAAAAAATCATAATCAGTCCATGAAAAAAAAAGTCCAATATAGTTGATCTTCGCGACTGTGCAATCCCATCCACCAGAACAAATCTTGGCTTAACAGAAAACACACACCGCTGTGCCCTTCACCCCACCTATGGGTGTCCTCTCACCTGCTTGAATAGACCTCACCAGTAAGAGGCGGTCAATAGCGCTTTGCAGAAGTATAGAGGCACTGCTTCCACTGGCTTGATACTCAAAATCCACAGCTCCCAGTGAGATGTCATTCATATAAAACCTAAGAGGAAAGACCCATAGTGTAGTTCGCTCATATAATAATTAATTCCAAAATAAAATACACTCACATTTCAGAGGTCACAAAACAGCATATCTCAGATGACTGCAGGCATTCACAAGCTCCACCCGGCTCTTCCCAGCGTGATCACCGATCAGCAGGTATAGGCTGGTAGTCATGCTTCCTACTTCATTTATAGTCTAATAGCTGTACTGGTCCCTGTAACGGCCGCCACTATTTTGTAAGTAAGGGGTACAGGGATAAACACATATTACATCTGACATTCAGTGCATCTCTCTGGATTTCAGTATAAAAAACAAAAATATAAAGAGATCAGGTAAAGGCTGAATGAAATACTAGCCCTATTATACAAAGATAATAGCAGTCTTTTTCTAATAAAAACTTACTACACTTATTAAAAACGGACACCCCATCTTTAATATGTTTAAAGACAATCATCAATGTAGTGAAGCCAAAAAATTAGATTCTCTCCTTTCTAGGAGAGAATGCTGTGGTATTATGTTGTATGCTATGTATGGCTTCAAGTTTTGCTATTGCGAGTGTGGTATTTATAAAATGTAATTGCAGTTTTAAAAAAAAATACCACACAAGGAGGAGGGTGTCTCTTCTGTGTTTTTACTCCAAGCATTAGTAGCATTCAGCCCACTGCAAAAAGAGAGAACCTGTAGATGAGATGACAGATTTCAAATTGTGTTTCAAACTGTGTATGCAAGCAGCCAGGGCCGCTGATAGAAATCATGGGGCCCCATACAGCCTACCTGGCGGGGCCCCTTTAGCTCCACCCCAACCCCGCCCCTGGCCCCTCCCCCAGCCCGCCTTGAAACAAAGTGCAGGAACAGGCTGGATGAAGTACATGTATGTGATCCAGCCTGCCCGTGCCACCTTGCTGCAGTAAATGTACTGAGGGTGGCAGCAAGCAGTTAAAAGGAAAAGGTTGGGGGTAGGTTCACATGACAGATCTGATCAGGTCCACCTATCCATTTTTTCAGGTGAACCTGATCTGATCCTCCATTCACTACTATAGAGCGATGGATCTAAACAAACCAGCTGTCCATTTACACCCGCCTACATCCAATCTGATCCGCTAAACAAAACGGAGAGGTATCTGTTCCCCTCTGTCTAGTCAATCAGATTGGAGGGCAGTCGAGTGTAAACAGACAGCCGGTGTGTTTACACCAGCCACCCTTACAGCAGAGCGGGCTGTGTCCATGTCCGATAAGCTGAGTGGACACGGACCTGTCATCTGCCCACCCTGCTCAGTGGGGGATCAGCGCACAGATCCCCCGCTGAACAAGTGGATTCTGCCCCATGTGAAAGCCTTGTTAACAAACAGAAACACAGGGCTTAAGATCCTCAGCATTATAACACACAGGCAGCAGCCAGCAGGTGATCTATCATGGCTGGCTTTGTCACAGTGTGTAACAACATGACATGGTTGCTGGGTGCTGACCTTGTTAGCTTATGACCAATAAGTTAACAAAATCAGCACCCAACAGCTATGTCATGTAACACACTGTGAGAGAGAACCTGCTGACTGCTTCCTGTGTGTTAAACATAGTTATATGGAAGGTGACATTATAGGAATTTACAGTGCACTGCAGTATATCTTTCACCCACCCACAGCAGTAGCCACGAATTCCAGCTTCCTTGGCATTTGGACCCTGTCAGCTGCCTCACATCCTCCCACTCTCCGTCTCTCACGGGCTGACTACTGACTGATTGGGGAGCTGATCAGCGGAAGATCACTCCGCCAGAGAAGGAAACATCAGAGAGAAGGGGCCCGGAAGATCATAACAATAATACACCCCCTAAGCTCGGAGGGGCGACTGAGCGGGGGTGTGAGTCAGAATGTCGTTTTTTATTATTATTCTGTGTTGTCTGTGAGGCTGCCAAGGCCCCTGAGGATGCCGGGCCCGGTACGACAGGGCCGGTGGTACTGGCCTATCAGCGGCCCTGCAAGCAGCCGTGTCCCATAACGAACTGAAAGTGTGGATGTCAGTGGGAGATTATTACACAGGACACAGAATATGTAGAGACTGAACTTTGGAAACAGTTAATATCCCGACAGGGGAGCCATGAGTAATTCAGACTGTGAACAATTTTCCTACAACACATAACTGTGTTTGGTTTTAAACACATACAAAAGAGTTTTGTGGACACAGAAGTAACAATCAATATGGTGAGAACTCTTGAAGACCTTTTTTTTCATTTACAGAAAGTACACTTGAGACATGCAGTAATATATTGTATATAAGCGATGTGTTCTTCTGAGTGAATAGAAACACTCTCAGTTTTCTGTATTTGTATATCTAGTAATGCACAGGAGAATGTGTCAGCTGTTCCCAAGGAGTGAGTATTGATTTCTGGATGTTCCTTTTTTGGGGCTATAAGCCAGCTTGATGTGGCTACCTATGAATTTGAAGAGGGTCATTAACAATTGGAATTGTGATAAACAATGATTGCTATGTGAGTAGACGAGTGATCGATGAGGGAAAAGAGTTGCCCTTTTTTCTTCTTTTCTGTGTATAATCAAGGTTGCATTTTTAGCTGAGAAATTTAATTGCATGTGTTTAGAACATAACAAAGTCCTCATTATTGGACATTCTAAGCCAGCTGACCTAAGTTCAGAGGCAAGGAAGTGCATTGCTGGTAGTTGGTTACTATGGTGGTGAATAGACGCATTATTTTGCTATGATATGTGAAGGGTTTGGGTTTACTGCAAACCCAACCTCAACCCAGGCCAAAAGCTCATCCATGCTTATCCAAAATATCACCTTCCCCTCACCTCATCTCCTTGACATAGGGAGGAGATGTTCTGTAGTCCACAGAGGCGAACTGGGCAGGGCTGATAAGACTGCTAGAGATGAAACTGCAGACTGCACAGAACACATGACTGAATTTCTTCCTGTATAAACAGACATTTTGTGCAATTATTGAACATATATAACAAAACGATTTCATTGGTATAGTTAGCAGACCAAAATGGAACAAATAAGTGAAGTCTATTGTTATGGGTTACATATACTCTAAACCAGTGGTCTCCAAACTGTGGTCCGGGAGCCAGATGCGGCCCTCTGCTTGCCTTTATCCAGCCCTTGGTGCACTATTCCTCCCACTGATACAAGACACTATTCTGCCAAATGACATCAACAATGGGGCACCATTTCTCTTACTGACACCAACAATGGGGCATTATTCCTCCCAATGATACCAACAACGGGGCACTGTTCCTTCCCCTAATACCAAATGTGGCAATGTTTACTCCCACTAATGCCAGGAAAATGTCCTTTCTTGCTGGTCACAGCCCAGCCCCCATAAAGTCTGAAGGACAAAAAACTGTCCCTTTGTATAGAAAGATTGGAGACCCCTGTTCAAAACCCTACCAAATCTCAGAGTCACAACCAGAAGCTGCACATCCCAAACTTCAAAAAATGCCAGAAATGAAGGTAGACAATTATAGAATTGTTAGCTATTGATTAAGGGATGTACTTGACCCAAAGCCTAGAGGGTCAGTATACTTTTTTGCACAAACAGGGCAGCTGTTAGAAATAATGGGGCCCCATACAGCCCTCCTGATGGGGCCCCCCAACAGGAGGGACACCCCATCTACCCCCCCCCCCCCAGAGTGCAGCAGAAAAGCAGCACTGACATTACCTGCCTACGCCTTGAAAATGGAAAAAAAAAGGTCCCTCCTCTGCTTCCACCTCCTGGGCCCATCTGTTAACCTGGTGGGGCCAAGGGAAATGTAATTTAAGCCCTGGTAAGCAAGAGGGAGTGAGGGTGTGATCTAGTAAAATCCATTTACTCATTTAGGCAGAAAAGAAAAATAAAGCTGCCCTGGGCCCCCCAGTACAACACGACTGGTTGTACTGCCCTATCAGCGGCCCTGACCACAAAAAAGGTTATTCTGTAAACCACGTAAAATGAACTCCAACACCAGTCCCGGCGACTATCCCGTCATGTT
>BLSH010536937.1:277178-292521 GCA_018402905.1 Glandirana rugosa | reverse complement strand
CCCCCCGGGGTAGTCCTCCCGACATACCCCGGGGTAATAAACTTGACCCAAAGCCTAGAGGGTCAGTATACTTTTTTGCACAAACAGGGCAGCTGTTAGAAATAATGGGGCCCCATACAGCCCTCCTGATGGGGCCCCCCAACCCCACCTACACCCCATCTACCCCCCCCCCCCCAGAGTGCAGCAGAAAAGCAGCACTGACATTACCTGCCTACGCCTTGAAAATGGAAAAAAAAAGGTCCCTCCTCTGCTTCCACCTCCTGGGCCCATCTGTTAACCTGGTGGGGCCAAGGGAAATGTAATTTAAGCCCTGGTAAGCAAGAGGGAGTGAGGGTGTGATCTAGTAAAATCCATTTACTCATTTAGGCAGAAAAGAAAAATAAAGCTGCCCTGGGCCCCCCAGTACAACACGACTGGTTGTACTGCCCTATCAGCGGCCCTGACCACAAAAAAGGTTATTCTGTAAACCACGTAAAATGAACTCCAAGATCCTTGTTTATTAAAGCATTATACTGTTGCATGTTCAAAATCAGACTTCTTTTTTTTAAATGCATTATTGAATTTTAGATGATACATTTGGAAGACCGTAGGCAACATATTTCGATACTTGATCTTTCTGCATTTTACTGTTAGCTACATATGGCTTTTACAGATTTTATACAGTACATGTGGTGGAAGACACTTCAATTTCCAAATGTAATATCCATCTTCCGATACCAGTGATGTGACATTACATTTTTGTAACATTTTGTGAGTGCCATCAGCAGTAGGGAATTCCCTATGGCCTAAATGTCATATTGTGATCAATGTTTTGCCAGAAGCTGGTCACTGCTGTAACTTTTCTCCAATTAACAGACAAATAGGTCTTGCTGACTATCTCTGTATCCAACATGGTGCCTTAATAGTTTCATATGCCTCAGAGGGCATAAAACTCTTGATAGAACTTCTAAATCTGTAGCCTTATAACACTGTAACATGATGGAATTAACTTAGGTTTTTCAGCTTAGAGGGAAAAAAATCAAAACAATGTCAATGCCAATGCCTTTTTTTTGTAAACATTAGCTACATATGTACTGCAAAATAAATTAACGAAGGATATTAAACTTTTTGTAAATATATTACATACAGAAAGCAAAATCATTCTAGTAAGAGGTTAAATTTGCAGAAACAGTTTAGTGATTGCTGCAGATTCTATCAACATTTATTTTAGCTGGAAAGCAATGTTCTTCTGTTCTGACAGTGGAACATGTTTAGATAATGTTGTACTGGATATACTTTCACCTCCCATCACATCACTGCAAAACTTTGCCTAGAGCTGCAAACCTCAGAAGGTCAGACTAAACGAATAAACTATTGCTTTTATTCAAACGCATGTATATGAAATGGAAGGATGTTTCCTTGTAGCAGGATAGTATTTCCAGTTTTCATAAATAATGGGTGAGGAAAATTAAGAGGGTTATATTATACTATTGCTATTAGACTTTAATTTTAATATGCTAACCTAGAAAAAAAAAACTTTTTTGTTTGATTGTCTAGAGAAGGGTTAGATCAGGGGTGTTTTGACCTTCCTGGGCCACACTGGAAGAAGAGGAATTGTCTTGGGCTGCACATAAAATACACTAACAATAAGGATAGCTGATGAGCTGAAAAAGTGGGGCAGATCACAAGTTAACGATCACTGATATAGATATATCGATGTACCTATCCGAGTAATGAAGCTTCATTTTTTTGTAATGTTTTTTCTTATAATAGTAAAAGACAGCAACATAAAACTAGTGCAATATTTGACGTTTTGTTAAACGAACGCATCAATATCTGGTTTGACGGATGTAGTAGCAATTCTCAATGACTTCTCAAGGTGTTCATCAGATATTTTGGTTCTAATGTTGCCCATCATGTGCTTCATCCTTGAAAATAGTTGGTCACAAATATAGGTGCTGCTGAAAACATGTGACATAAATAAGGTGTGATTGTGAAGAGTGAGAGATTTTTCTTTGGAAGATAAAACTTATAAGACCCCTTTCACACTGAGGCAGTTTTCAGATGTTTCAGCGCTAGAAATAGCACCTGTAAAGCGCCTGAAAACTGCTTCCCATTCAGTGCAATGGGTGCTTTCACACCCCGGAAACATCCTGCAAGCAGCATCTTAGTTGTGTGTTGGGAGTGCTGTATATAGCGTTCCCAAAACGCCCCTGACCATGCAATGAATGGGCAGCGTTTCCGAAACGGCTGAAAAGCTCTTTGGAAGTGCTACAACACAGTAGTTTTTAACCCCTTTTAGGGGTTAAATGCGCCCTGCTAGCGGCTGAAAAGTGGCGCAAAAGCATTGCTTAAACAGCGGTAAAGCGCTGCTAAAACTAGTGGCGCTTTACAGCGAATGCGGCTGGAGCCCCAGTCCTAAAAATTGTAGCCCCCCTTGTGTCTTTATGGCCCCGGTTGGCATAGTGTTCACTGTAGCATTTGCATTGGCACTGGATGCAGGAGGCACTGTGCCAGGCAACTCTAGATCCCTTCAATGATTCTGATGATTAAGTTCTGTGATCAAGCACCAACCATTACAATAGTGTCAAAGATGTGGTATTGCATTGATTCCAGCTGGTACAGGGAAGGAAGCAGACTATAACTCTCCTGATGCTGCTAATGAAATAATAACTGACACATGAACTGTAATGTTTTGTGCAAAGTTTATGTGGGATATGGGCAGTATGTGGCTTGTGCAAGATGCTGCTGTGAGGACCCATTCACACCTGAGCTCAAAGCTCCAAAATGCTCAAGAAACAAAATCTTATTGTTTTCAATGGCTCTTGTGCACATCTGAGCATTCTGCTGCTTGTAGATGGATACCTGTCACTCAAAAAAGTACATGAGCTACTTTGGCCATTTTTGGCCATATAGACAGCAATAGAAACACGCCAAAACGCTTGATTCAAATAGTTTTGCAGGCGTATTTCAGGCATTTTTTTATCCTATATTAACCAATCTCCTCCCCTTAGTGATTTCCATTGGATAAAAAGCCTGAAGCTTGAAAACACATGTAAAATGCCTATAATACACTTTTAAAAACATCTGTATACGCCCCCCTATTATTTGCATTAGCTATTGAACCCCTAGCAGCCACCATTCTACAAAACCCAGACATATGAGGATACTGTAAAGCAGACTCCCAATATAAATTAGATATGTATGCAGACGATATGCTTCTTTTTATTACGAATCCGACTATTTCCCTATCTAATTTCATTATCGGTGTGGCCATTAATCTTACCAAATCTATAGGGATGCCCATAAATCTACCGGACAGCCAATTTCAATCTTTAAAGTCATCTTTTAACTTGGTCTCAGACCTCCATACCATACTTGGGTATCTACCTTAACCCCTCATTAGATACTTTATTTTCTAAAAACGATCCTCCTATGATCAGTAAATTGAAACAGTCCCTTAACACCTGGAAAGGTCACCCTATCTCATTCCTCGGACGAATCACTGCTACAAAAATGACAATCCTACCTAAACTCTTTTACCTGTTTCGGGCTCTTCCAATTAAAATTTCCAAGACTTTTATACTCGCATTCCAGCGTGACCTAAATAGCTTTATCTGGGCTAATGCTCCCACCAGGTTTTTCAAAACTGTTTTGCATGCCTCCACTTCAAGTGGAGGTCTAGGAGCTCCAGATTTATGGCATTATTATTTAGCCTCCAGATTCACACAATTAGCGCAGTAGAATATTTTTAGTTCCCATGTAACCTTGGTGAAATTTGAAGCAGATTCGTTTCGTCCGTACTTTCTCCCAGGCTTGCTTTGGTCAAAAAATACCCAAACGATGGATATCTCCCCTCTTCATTCTATAGTGGCTCAATCTTTACCACTTTGGAGGGCTTATAATAACAAATACTCGTTAATATCTGAAGCCCCTCCACAAACAGCCTTTCTGGGAGACCATCTTTGCCTCCGGGAATATGGGAGGTCTCAGCATATAAATGGTGGATAGATGCGGAGGTCCTGTCTTTGAATAAATTGGTCAAAAACATGGAATTAATTTCATTTCAAACTCTACAATCCAAACATCAGGCCCCAAATACTGAGATATTCCGCTATTTACAGATCAAGAATTTTTGTAAATCTAATTACAAAATAGGAGAATTATCAAACCACACCTTATATGAAGCTCTCTGCCTGCAGAATCCCAGGGGTAAGGGCCTCATCTCTTTTATTTATAACTTCCTGAACAACCAAAGATCACAAACTCCACATTTATACAGGACTAAATGGTAATCAGAATGTTCCCTAGATCATGGTTCCATTAATTGCCCCACCTGTATAGATAACCTTAGAAAATGCACGAGATCCATAAATATCAGGGAGATGGCCCTAAAGCTTCACGTGAGGTGGTATTACACCCCAACCAGACTTCATTCAATTTTCCCATCAGCATCACAACAATGCTTAAGAGGGTGTGACACAGCAGGCTCATATCTACACCTATATTGGGACTGCCCGCGTGTTGCCACAATTTGGGAAAAATTAGACTCATTTGCTTCGGAAATTGCAGATACACACATTTCCCTCACTCCGATGCAAGGCCTCCTTTTTTGCTCAGATTGAGGAGACCAACACAATTCAAATGAGACCAATAAATACCATCTGTGCTGTCATCCTTTGGGTAATTGTGCTACATTGGAAGACTGGAGTTCTTCCCCTAGCACAAATCACATCAAGGGTAGAATCCATATACAGCATGGAAAAGATATACCATACCCTCTATCACTCTCTTCCATACAATGAAAAAAAGTGGGCCCCATAGTTCGAACATAGCAAATTAACCCTTAGACCATTAGCATTATACAGGCAATACAATTTATGATTTTGATGTTGAGAGACTTAGTTATCAGAGTTTAATTTAGTTCTTCCATATTTCCCCATTTCTATGATGACTAAAGGCTCTAGTCTAGCATCTAGATATATGCTGATCACCAGTATGTTATTACACTGTTAATGTATTCTTGTGTTGTATCTTAGATTTGCCAATGATCGGTATCTATTATTTCGGCGGTATTCATGCCATCCACTAGTTCGCATGTCTTTTATTGTAACTTTGATCATACGAAAGGATTTTGTACCACTTGCTTTGTACCCTTTGAATAAAAACTTTTGTAAACAAAAAAAAACATTTGTATACACTAGCAAAAATGCTCAGAAAAGAAAATTGCTCTGCTTGGGTGTGAATACAGCCCGAGGTAGTCAGTATTTAAAGGGGAAGATGGTCATGACATCATCCTTGGGAGTTGAGTGCGCATATGGTACTGGTTAAGCTCATAGTTTAAAGCGATCACTCCCTCCATTTAGAGGACAGAATGGGATGACAATGTCTCCATGCAAGGAATTGAGTCTATAAATTGAGTGGGGTATGCTAGTTAACTTTGTAATAGCTGTTTGATTGTGTATTTTGTCATATGAGAAGTTTGGATTGAGTGTTGCCTTGTCTATGTGAGATGTGGCTATTAAAGTGTCACTAAACCCACGTCATAACAAAAATTATCAATAAATGTTGTATTACATGCTGTTCATACTCACTCAGTCATTATGAGATTCGATGTCTGTATTCTGCAAAAAAACAGGTTGATCCTGCTGTTCTCTATCTCCACCTTCTGTTCATGTCCCCAATTCAGCTAGGGAATTTGCAGCCATGGCGGCAACTTTTCACATGCTCAGTTTTCAGTGAGGTTCTATGCTGAGCATTTCCCCCCCATCACATCTGAGCAGCCCATGTAACTATAGAGTCACACATGTAGGTGTATACACAGTGGTAAACGATAGCCCATTCCTTCCCTCCTCATCCATGCCCAATAATTAGCTAAACAAAATGGGGCTGGAATATTTCATGACGATTAATGGAGGCTTCACCTCTCTCCTATTCTAAGACACAGGCTGGAGGGGCGTGACACAGCCCGTGAATGGCAGAACCGCCCACACCATGTTATTGCCAAAAAATAATAAAGATTCCATTCCAAATATATATTTGTATGACAATTTTAAACCGTTTATTGATATTAGTTAACCCATTAGTAAACCCATCGATTTAACAGTTTCAAAAAACAGTTACATTCCTGGAATGCCGGGATTGCTAACTGTCACATTTGCTTGTGTCCTCCACCAAACTGTCAAGCCATCAAGTGGCTGGTGCCATAACTGATTAAATGTGCAGCACCATGGCAGTTGCAGTTTAAACAGAAGCAGCATCCCTGGCTGTAAAAGATAGGAGGGTTTAATTCTGCTTTAAGGCAGCAGATCAGCTTAACTCAGCAGTACCTAAAATGCCTAAAAATGGAGAGCAACTGAGCATGTGCAGAATGGGGTGAGACAGTGTATTATTGGATTTTAAACAGTATAGGCACTTATTTTTAATATTTTACACAGCTATGCCTGCAAAATTGGCAAGCCTGTGATCTAGCAGGACTTAATTTTCTGACTAAAGTTACACTTTAAGTACTGTTTTCACCTGCATAACTGACAATGTTGAAAGAAATGTCAGTTTATTTGTGTGTTACAAATTTTCAAGCAAAGAGAACTGCTTTTAACAAATGTCTACTGTGACCTTGTGATCTCTCTCTCTGCCTTCAGAGAAAAGGAGTCTAGAAATAGACAGACAATTGTGTTCAAGTGTTGCATTGGGGATTCCAAATTATGATCAGAGAATCTAACTCATTATTAACAATCTGAACAGGAGCAGTAAGTACAAGGTAGAACTCAAATGCATTCTGGGAAAATTGGCAGGCACTTGGGATGGTTATCTAGTGATAACTGGAAAAATGCATGAACCTACGGTAATTGATGATTTGAAAATGGTTGACAGTGATGACATTATGAAACTATGGTATGATTAAAGGGATATTTTTGATATTTAATGGTGGTGCGAATGTGGTACCCTGTTCAAATGAATGGTACAGTGCACTTTACTGAAAATTAGTCTTTCCGTCTGGTATAGGAGATAATAGAGCTGAGAGTGTAATTAAAGACCCTCACTTCCCCTGAGATGCACTGTTACAGAATTCATTTGTCCATGCGTCACCATTCATGATCAGGTGATCAATGATCAGAAGAGTCAAGGAAAAACAACACAACAAAGGATGTTTTGTGTTACCTGGATTTTAGAGGAAGTAAACTCACCCCTCCTCGCTCCCTCACAGGCATGTGCAAGGGAGTTAATTAATTCCTGCACTAAGGTGAGCCAAGAATGTACAATGCATGCAATGTTCAGTGAACATTTTAAAGAAGATTGCAAATAGGCAGGCCAGTTTGCTTTATTGCAGACAATACATAGCATGTGTCTTCGGGTACTATTAAAGCATGCTGAGCTGCGCATGTGTGGCTCAGTGTACACTACAGCTGACAGGCAGGGGAAACATTTATGACAGAAGAGACCGATTGTGGATTTAATACCACTTCTTCCCACTGCTCGTTAACGGCCGGGTGGGCCTTTCATCGTTCTGAGTGGACATTCAGGAGCGTCCCTCAGAACGGGTGCCCACTCGCGGCTGCGCGATCCTTTGATGGCTGTGATCACAAGACACAGCCAAGACAGAATTGGGATATGGATGGTGTAATTGGCCCACACAATGTGATGGCTGTGTCCAATCACAGCCTTCACAGTGTAAACAGTTACATGTGACTCTGTGAGTGTTCTCCCCGCTACCAGTGCACAAAACATCTGTCAGTGTCCCCATCACACCTGTACCAGTGCACAAAACATCTGTCAGTGTCCCATTGCATCTGTACCAGTACACAAAACATCTGTCAGTGTCCCCATCACATCTGTACCAGTGCACAAAACATCTGTTAGAGTTCCCAATCACATCTGTACCATTGCACAAAACATCTGTACCAGTACCCCATCACATCTGTACCAGTGCACAAAACATCTGTCACAGTACCCCGTGACATCTGTACCAGTGCACAAAACATCTGTCAGCATCCCCATCACATTTGTACCAGTGCACATAACATCTGTCAGTGCCCCCTCACATTTGTACCAGCGCACATAACATCTGTCAGTGTTCCCCTCACATTTGTACCAGCGCACATAACATCTGTCAGTGTTCCCATCACATTTGTACCAGTGCACATAACATCTGTCAGTGTCCCCATTACATTTGTACCAGTGCACAAAACATCTGTCAGTGTCCCATCACATCTGTACCAGTGCACAAAACATCTGTTAGTGCCCCATGAACATCTGTACCAGTGCAAAAAACATCTGCACTAGTGTTCCATTGTGACATCAACATCTTTCAGTGTCCGCCGGTGGACGATCAACATCTGTCGCTGTACAAGTGCACAAAAATATCTGTCAGTGTACCAGTGTCCTACCAATAAATAAATAAAACTTTTAAAGTTCCCCCTTCCTCCGTGCTTGCGTGCAAAGGTGAATGCACACTTTTTGGTACAATAAAGGCTTATAAAGCGTCACCTATGGAGATTTTTTAAAAACCAAAGTTTGGCGCCATTTCACAAGCATACGCAATTTTAAAGCGTGATATGTTTGGTATCTATTTACCGGTGCAATACCATATTTTATATTTTACCAAAACTTTGGGTATTATATTGTCTCTGTGTACATTGAAATGCATTAAAATGTATTTATGTGTTAGTGTGTAAAATTGCGTTTGAAAAACTGCTGTGCAAATACCGTGTGACATAAAAAATTCCTAACCTACCATTTTATTCTCTAGGGCCTCTGCTACAAAAATATATAATGTTTGGGGGTTCTAAGCCATTTTCTAGCAAAAATACATATTTTTACTAGTAAACAAAAAGTGTTGGAATAAGGTCTGGTCTTAAAGTGGATAATGGCTGAAGGTGCTCCTTGGATGTTGCGCTTCTCTGTGGCCAAGCTGTGAAAAAGTAGGAGGAGTAGCAGAATGTGTTTTGGGGTGTAGTTGCAAGTATGCCTATGCAGTGTGTGAGAAATAACTTGTTAATCTGACAAAATAATTCATTTTTTTGGGAAAAAATAAAAAATAATTTCTTCATTGTGGGAAAAAAATTACAACTTCAAAAAACTTGTCATGCCTCTTACTAAATACCTTGGACTGTCTACTTTCCAAAAAGGGGTAATTTGTCCTGTCTTAATATGCTAGGACCTCAAGAAATGAGATAGGCCATCAGTATAGGTGTGATCAATTTTCAATGATAGGTACCATAGCTTGTAGACTCTATAACTAAAGCCTCGTACACACGGGGCGACGATTGCACGTCCGACCGTGTTGAATCGTATGTTGCATAATGTAAATAGCATACTGACATGCACCCTACGGTCGTAAATACAACTTGCGGCCGGCCGAACGTGATGACGCGAACAAGCGTATAAAGAGGAAGTAGCGCCACCCTTTGGGCTCCTTCATCTAATTTCGTGTTAGTTGAAGTGGACTTGGCGCATGCGTGTTTAGCACAATACAACTTGTTGTACCCAACTGCTCTACACACGATACAACGATCGTATGCGAGCTTGTTGGTACGACCAAGTTTTGTAGTCTGCACATACAACTCCCATGTACGACCGTCGTATGTTCGACTGTTGAAAGCGCGCCCACAAACGATCGATTCCGCATGCAACGGTCGTGAGTACGACGTGTTGAATGCGATCGTCGTCCCGTGTGTGCGAGCCATTACACACAGACCAAGTAATATACACAGATTTGGGTTATTTTTACCAAAGAAATGTAACCGTATATATTTTGGTCAAAATTTATGACCAAAAATTATTTATTTGCAAAATTTTATAACAGAAACTAAGAAAAACACATTTTTTTTTTCAAAATGTATGTTTTTTTTTCATTTGTATTGCAAAAAATTAAAACCCCAGTGGTGATTAAATACCACCAAACGAAAGCTCTATTTGTGTGAAAAAAATGCTAAAAATTTCATTTGGTTGAATGGCTGAGTAATTCACATTCGAAATGTGAAAGCACTGAAAATTGGTCTGGGTAAGAAGGGAGTGAAAGTACCGAGTATTGAGGTGGTTGACAGAAAACGTGCTTTCCAATATTTTGTTCAAATGGATTTATATGTAGAGGTGTTACTCTTCTTCTCATCTGCAGAAACTGTTTTTTTTTTTTTACCTTATCCTCCCATTAGTTCCATATAGAGCATGTTAATAACATAGCTGAACTGAGATATGTTATGCATTTTCATCTTGTCATTTCAGAAAGTCACACGTACGAGTTCCAGTCTCCAAAATACAACTTTGTGTGCATTGCAGTAGCACTGGTGTCATTTATTGTAATGTCATAGACAGGGTGATGGTGAGAGCAGGCAGTCGATCTATTTTACTTCATTTTGTTCAAATGATATGCTCTATGAGGAGTCTGAAATGTGAAAACCTACTGAAAAACAAGACTGCCATACAATCAGCAGTGGAGGCCCTTAGAGAAACAGTCTGAGAAAGAAACCCAGTAGGATGTGATTTACTTATAATCAATGATCTGTCCATTAATCCTATTTTAACCAACCTACTAATACCAAAAAACAGGCAGCGCACTGAAGCAGAATAACAATAAATGCTATGCGCTGCTTTTAGACATTCTGTAAATGGCATTTTGTGTTTTTTTTTTTTCTTATCCCTTCCTACTGACAAAAATAACTGTGTAGTTGTTTATTTTCCTAGAATTTTATAGTAAAAAGAAGCACACCTTTCCAATTTAAGCATAAAAGGGGAACAGATCACACAGAGAAAAATCCTGGTTAGTTGACGTCTCTTTAGTTCCAGTCCAGCACCCAGGCGTGTAAATGTCCTGCTTATACTCAATATTTGTTAGCAGCTGAGCACAAAACACGAGTTAAAAAAAGATATGCTGAAAAAAAAATAAAACGTCAATCTCAGCAAAATCATGACACAACCTCATTCTAAGAGCACAAAATTGATCTGCTACTGTTTTTTTCTATTACATGAATGTTTTGCACAGCATCACTAGAAGCAGAGATTATAAGAATGATGATGTATTTGAATAAGTCAGCAGTTAAAAGGGCATGTCTGTCTCTATCACAGATGGACTGTTTGCTGCATTATATACACCTGAGGAAAGCACAGGGGAGGCATTTCACGAAGGGATCTTTATGTTCTGTTTGACAGAGCGCCAATAAGCTTCTTCTTCATTTCTTGTCTCTATGTTTACATGGGCCGAAAAATTCAGTATAGAATCAGCAGATGTGTTGCATGAAGAACAAAATTATCCTGTCAGACTGGGTTAGGTCAACATCTATGGCTAGATCATTTTAAAAGCACTCCTGGGATAGCATTTTAAGTGGACCTGTCATCATGAATTACCCTTTTATGTTTCAATAAGAGACTATCCCTTCAAGCTCATTTAGTGTTTTTTTTTTTTTTAGCAATGCTGATTGTGTTTAGCAGATATGCTTTTATATATTTATCATTTACACTCAGTGAGCATCCCCAATGACAGACATATTCAACCAAAGAACCTTTTACGATTACATTTTTGTCCCCCAATCAGAACAAATTCAATATGAAATGCAGTGATAGATACTGTGTAAAATGTTGGCATGGGTTTTCTAGACATGTAACTTTTTTAGGATCCTGTCTAGGGGCGTATCATGAAATTAGTGGGCCTGTGTGCAAGCTCACACCGCACCGATCATCCCCGGCTGTCCACCAGGGAGAGAGCGTCCATGGGCGCAGTGTGGGTCAGAGCACCCACGGATGATACACCACTGATCCTGTCTGCATACTGTATATGGTACACTTGTTTTAAAATCCCTTCTTTTTTGGTGCTGTAAATTTATTCTTTTTTTAAACTTTATTCAGTTGTTTTACTATGGTTTGTAACTCATTTGTATTTTTCAGAAATGTGTTTGTAATAATAAAAAAAAAGTTTTCAAAAATAAATAATTTTCAAATGGAATAACTAGTTATTATATTTCAATGAAGTATTAATGTATATAAAGCTTATTTTTGTTTTGGATAAGGCAGTGAAGAGTTAGGCCATTTTCATACTAGGACGGTAGCGGTAAAGCACTGTGGGTCTTAACGCTTTTGCGCCGCTATTCGGGTGGTAGCGGGGCGAATTTAATCCATTTTATATATTTATCATTTACACTCAATGAGTGTCCCCAATGACAGACATATTCAACCAAAGAACCTTTTACAATGACATTTTTGTCCCCCAACCAGAACAAATTCAATATGAAATACAGTGATAGATACTTTGTAAAATGTTGGCATGGGTTTGCTAGACATGTAACTTTTTTTAGGATCCTGTCTGCATACTGTATATGGTACACTTGTTTTAAAATCCCTTCTTTTTTGGTGCTGTAGATTTATTCTTTTTTTAAACTTTATTCAGTTGTTTTACTATGGTTTGTAACTCATTTGTATTTTTCAGAAATGTGTTTGTAATAATAAAAAAAAAGTTTTCAAAAAGAAATAATTTTCAAATGGAATAACTAGTTATTATATTTCAATCAAGTATTAGTGTATATAAAGCTTATTTTTGTTTTGGATAAGGCAGTGAAGAGTTAAGGCATTTTCATACTAGGACGGTAGCGGTAAAGCACCGTGGGTCTTAACGCTTTTGCGCCGCTATTCGGGCGGCAGCGGGGCGATTTTAACCCATTTTAACCCCTTGTGGGGTGTTAAAAGGGCCCCGCTGCCCCCCGAAGGCCACTTTCACACTGGATGTTTTTTCAGAAAATCTCCTGAAAAACATCCAGTGTGAAAGTGGCCTTAGAACATTTGACAGTTGTTCATTGCTGTCTCTGTGTCTGAACAGAGGAGCTCTATTTGCTCTGTGTCTGCTTGTAATCATTGTCTCTGGGACGATAAAAGGGAATAAAGTCCAAAGTCCCCTAGTTGGGCTGACAGCTGAATGTAACGTGGAGGGATTGCATTAGGGCAGGGGGAGCCCACCATGTGAATGAGTATGGGGTACATTGTACCCCTACTCATTCACCAAATAAAGTGTCAAAAAGAAATAAAAACACACACAGTTTTTGACAATTCCTTTATTGAAAATAAAATAAACAATGTCCCCCCGATGTACAGTAGATCCATCGTCCATGCTGGGCCGGTGAGGTCACAGGAGGGCTGTGTCACCAGTTGATGTCCCCGGGTGGCCCTGTCCCTTACCTATTTAAGAACTTTTTCTGGGTCTGGCGGTCTGCCGTTTTGTTTCCTAATTTTTTTACATTCAGCTGTCAGCAGAGAACCCAGCAGACAGCTGATGACTCATCTGTTGTTAAGGACGCGGCGGCTGGCTTCCCAACCCGCTCTGTAGCAACCAGCCATACACAGTGTGTTTAAGGAGAAAGAAAACGCAAAACACAAAATGCATGAAAACTGCGTGTAAAAAAGAATTAAAAACGTGGGTTTAACTACTTCAGCCCTGAAAGGATTTGCCCCTTTCCTGACCAGAGCACTTTTTGCGATTCGGCACTGCTTCACTTTAACTGACAATTGCGTGGTTGTGCGACGTTGTACCCAAACAAAATGGATGTCCTTTTTTTCCCACAAATAGAACTTTTTTTGGTGGTATTTGATCACCTCTGCGGTTTTTATTTTTGCGTTATAAACAAAAAAAAGAGTGACAATTTTGAAAAAAAAAACAAAAAACAAACTTATTCATCAGTTTAGGCTAAAATGTATTGTACATATTTTTGGTAAATAAAATCGCAATAAGTGTTTATTGATTGGTTTGCGCAAAAGTTATCGTGTATACAAACTATGAGAATTGATTTATGGTGTTTCTATATATTTTTTTTTTTTACTGGCAATGGCGGCGATCTGCGATTTTTATCGGGACTGCGATATTGCGGCAGACAGATCGGACACTTTGACATTTTTTGGGACCATTAACATTTAAACAGCTATCAGAGCTAAAAATAGCCACTGATTACTGTATAAATGTCACTGGCAGGGAAGGGGTTAACACTAAAGGGGCGATCAAGGGATTAACTGTGTTCCCTCAACGTGTTCTAACTGTGTGGGGACTGGGCTGGCAGGGGCATGACAGATCTAACTGATTCCAATGACACTGTCATGCCGCCTGACAGAATGGGGAACCGCCGTGTTTACATCTGCGTCTCCCCGTTCATCCTCTGTAGTAGCCAGCGGACATTGAGTCAGCCCGACCCGCGGGCACACTCACGCACGCAACGTGTGGCGGGTATAAGAACGCGCCACCGGCGGCGCGCACCTGCCCGCTAGCTGTGGTTGCCATTTATATACGGCGATTCGCGCTACACTTCCACTCTGGGGCAGTAAAAGTACGTGTGCCTGAAAACCACATCAACCACAGTCGCATAGATGTGAACGTAGTGTAAGAATGGATATCTCTTCCTTTTATTTGTTGATTCCTGTCATGTCTTGAGGCAGGAAGTGATGGAATATCTCCCTAAAGGTACAAAGACAAAAATAAACACAAAAATGATAACCTTGATAGAAATTTTAACCATTGCCTACGTTATAAAAAAAAAGTTGTATACTCTCAACATTTTCTTGTCTATTAATAAAAAAGGCAATATTAGACTACATTTGTCCTCCATCTTTATGCATGTAATTATTCTAGCTCCAACTACTTTATAAAGTCCTTAACCTTAAGCTGCGCAGGTGGTTTTCACTGTCAGGGCGATAAGGATGTGGAACTCTCTTACACAGTTGGTGGTGTCAGCGCGGAGTATTGATATTTTTAAAAGACATACATCTTAAAGAACACAACATACAGGGATATGGGAAATCATTATAGATACTGACACACGTACACCTACACAGGTTGAACTGGATGGACTATTGTGTTTATTTAACCTTACCTACTATGTAACTATATTGATATATGGAATGTTAATTTGTTTGTTTTTTTTGCTTTATTTTTCTGTTTTACTTGATATTTTAAACCTTTATTTCCTGACAGACTCCATGGCAGCCTACGTGTGGGTTTACTCCGCCCTCCTCACTCCCATAGGACCCCATTACCATAAATTTAGCCTCATGGCCCGCACCTGTGTTCCTTTTTTGTCCTCCTCCTAGGACCAAGCAGTTGCAAGGAAGTTTTCAGGGCAGCAGGTTCCCAGTGGATATGGGGTAAATCCTTGGGGCGGTGGTGTCCCCCCCCAGCGCCCAGGGCCCAGCTACGGCGGGTGAGAGGCGGGTGGCCAAGAAGATCCCCAGTGGGGGCGGCCCATATATTTGCCCAGGAGGATTCGGGCTGGCAGGGTCCTGAAGACAGGTGAGCGCTCCATGGCAGCATAGTATTGCTATTTCATAGTCTCCTTACTGTTGTCCTGTGCCTCCCCATCCCTTCTGGCCAGCTCAGCGGTCTGAGCTTGGAACGCAG
>BLSH010536937.1:251542-262816 GCA_018402905.1 Glandirana rugosa | reverse complement strand
AAGAATTGTATGAAAAAAAGGGAGGGGGGGGGGGCTTTCTTGGGGAAGGAGTTCTTTGGGGAGGGGAACAAGGCAAACTGCAGTCTCAACCAAAGTTATTTTGGAAAAATACTTTATTGGTGTCAAAAATACTTATAGCAACGGTATAGCAGACTACACATACAATTAGAAAGATAAAATAGGACTACCGTATATACTCGAATATAAGCCGTCTCGAATATAAGCTGAGGCACCTAATTTTACCACAAAAAACTGGGAAAAGTTATTGACTCAAGTATAAGCCTAGGGTGGGAAATGCAGCAGCCAGAACACAGGGACAGGGAGCCAGAACACAGAGATTGTAGCCAGGACACAGGGATTTAAGCCAAGACACAGGGATTTAAGCCAAGACACAGGGATTTAAGCCAAGACATAGGGATTTTAGCCATGACACAGGGACTCGGCCATTACACAGAGATTGCAGCCAGAACACAGAAGAGATGAGTATGGTAGATTCCCAATCTACAGAGCACGCTGCTTCTAAGAGCCGTTCTGTGCATGAAGCTATGACCTAATTACATTGGAATGAAGAGAATGCTGAGAATGCAGAGAGAGAGAGCAGCGCGCTCTGTGTAATGTGAATCTACTCATTACCCACAGACACTGACTGGAGTATAAGCCAAGGGGGTCTTTTTCAGCACAAAAAATGTGCTGAAAAACTCGGCTTATACTCGAGTATATACAGTACATTGCCACTATACACAAACATACTCCCGGGTCCAATCACACTCAGTATGTAAAAATGCCAGTAGGTGTTATGACAGTATTGTTAAATAAATATATAAATATACTGTACTTGAGAGTAGATGACAGGGAACTTCAGTGGTGTAAGCCCTGTATTGGCTATACAAGAACACTGTAGACTTCTGTCCTCTCTATTTACTAGAGATCTAGCAAGTATAAATAAGATACATTATATCATAAACACACTATAGTCCTCATCTAGAGATCTACAGATCATGGATACTCTGTATACACTGATCCTTCATAGATGGCTGTGATTGTCTATGGTTAGCAGTGGATGGAGAAAAGATGAAAAGGCGATGTTGGCCGTGAAGTCGTTCGGGTGATCACCCTACTCATTGGGGTACAATGTGGTAGATCTCTGTTTGGGGAGTAAATGCAATGTTACTCACGGTTTGGCAGAAGGGGTATCACCACGACAGACGGAATCGTGGATGCAGGGATAGCTGGAAGCGGTGTCAGGAGCTCCCCTCCCCATGGACGGGGGATATGGCTGCGAGTGCCTGCAGTGTGACTGTCCTCTACAATGGGAGTTGCCGACTGCGGATATTCTCCTGTTTTGGTATACCAGCGTGGGACTTGACTGCATGTGCAGTGGGTGTGTGACCCTCTAGTCCTTCCGTATGAGCCTGTTTGATCACCCGACTCCCTCCTGCTCAGCTGAGCTGTCTGTGTAAGACAGTAAAGTCTCTGGCGGGTACTCAGTGTTGAGAGGGTATACTATGCTTCATAACTGAATGGACACAGGAGTAGTTGGTACTGATCACTCACTGTGTTCATTCATGAAAGGAAGAGGCCAGTAAATTACACCCCCTGTGTGCCCGCAGTAGCTGGTGGCGGAAATGGAGGGAAGCCTATAGCGCTGCAGGGGAAAGGGGCACACAGGGGGGCCTGGACAGCAGATGGTAGAGGTGCATGTGCTAGAACCAATTCCCTTACAGTGCAGCCGGAGGGAGAGGAGGAGAAGCTGGCAACGCTGCAGTGCGAGACAGAAGAGGACTGGTGTCTGCAATAAGACAGTACAGCTGGCCCTCCTGCTCAGCAGGTGCTCAGGCCCCCCTTTTGAACTGATGGGGCCTGGGCCCAGTACAGGAGGGCTGGCTGTACTGCCTTATCAGGCTGTCCCTCTATTTGTGGAATGCGATGGCAAGTACATCTTTTTGGTATATTACCTTATCTGTATGCTGGCTAATTTTTTGTTTTTTTGGGGTTTGTCATGACACCACCATAAGCTGTGCAGTCAAATTTCCATGGTGTGGAGATATGACAGTAAATGACACCCCCTGTGTGCCCGCAGCAGCTGGTGGCAGAAAAGTGGGAAAGCTGGTAGCGCTGTGGGGGAAAGGGGCACACAGGGGGGCCCGGACAGCAGATGGAAGGGGCGCATGTGCTAGAACCAATCCCCTTACAGTACAGCCAGAGGGAAAGGAGGAGAAGCTGGCAGTGCTGCAGTGAGAGACAGAAGAGGACTAGTGTCTGCAATAAGACAGTACAGCTGGCCCTTCTGCTCAGCAGGTGCCCAGGCCCCCCTTTTGAACTGATGGAACTTGGGATCAGAAGGCTGGCTGTACTGCCTTATCAGCGGCCCTGCTTGATCTGCATATCTTAACCTAGAGGCTTAATTTGGACGGCTGTTTGGTGAGTTTTTTCCCTGACAGGAGTGGGACTCACATGGGGACAACCCCTGGATGTGGTGATTGGTGTGGAGCATGTCTTTGGATGAACTGCTAAGGAATTCAACCCTTTCACTGCACATGGTGTTTACATACACACCTATATGAATATTTGATGTTTCTAGAACACGATGAATTGCAAGTGACTGGAGCGCTGTTTAATAGCATAAGAGACTCTGTTGGGAGACATGTTTTGGGTGCTAATGTTTTACATATTACCTTATCTGTATGCTGGTTATTTTTTTTGGGGGGGGGGGGGGGGGTTTATCATGATACCACCAGAAGCTGTGCAGTCAGGTTTCCATGGTGTGGAGATATGTGTGTGAGGCAGATAAGTACATTTTGGAACAAACAGAAGCTCAAGATTCACTGACAAAAGGAATAAGAACATTTTGCTCAAGCACTGTTTGCAGTGTACTGAAGAAATTTGAGTCTGGTGCTGGGATATGTCTTAGGCACCCTGTAATGTGCCTGCAGGGCCAGCAGTTTTCTACTGGAGAAGAGAGGAAATTAAATTGAAGCTGGGACTTTCTTACATTGTTAACCATATATTGCAATAACAAAGTTTCCTCAATGTATTTATTTTCAAACTCTTTTTATAGAAAATAGAAATATACAAGATAGAAACAATGGTCCCAAGACCAACATAAGCAATATAAAGCAGATACGGTAGCACATCAGCAGTGGTTGTACACAGAGGCTAGTAGATTATTTGACACAACAACAAAAGAGCGGTCAATTGGACAGTAAATCACCCACATGGAGTAAGATATACTACAATACTCAGGCTAGCATAGCAGTAGGAAATATTCCAACACTGATATTTCTAGGTACTCTACAGCTCATTAAGTAGACATGTAGGTCAACGTGGATGTACACCAAGGGTCCCACACCTTATTGTACTTAGTAGGACAGCCTCTATGCTCAAAAATTACCTTTTCAAATGGCAGAATCTGATTCACCATCAGAATCCACTGCCAGGTAGATGGAGGTATAGGCTGATTCCACCTGAGGGCAATGGCTTTACGCACCAGAAAAAGGGTTTCCCACAGTAAAATTTTGGAGAACCTGGGCCACTGCTCCTCATCCAGAATGCCCACCAGGCATACCTGCGGGGTACAAGGCACCGGGATTGAGAGGATCTGGGACAGTATCCCAGTCATCCTTCTCCAGTAGAGGGCACTTACCGTGCATAGCCACATTATGTGGTTAAAGTCGGCCCTTTGGTGGGTACACCTAGCACATTCAGATGATGGAATGCATTGCTTTGCAGGCAATCTCACCGGCGACAAATAGGACTGATGAATCATATACAGCAGTACCATCTTATTATTTACCGCCTGTGAGACAGACAGGTGCGAGGAGCATGCCTCATCCCAGTCCTCATCTGAAAGATCAGGAATCAGTGCTTGCCACCTATCTCGTGCTTCTAGTGGCCGACTAACCACTGATTTATGTAATAGCTGTGAATAGATATCAGATATCAATCCCTTTGGACCCTGAGATCTCAATATGCCTTTCAGGGGATATTCTGAAAACTGAGATGTATCAGAGCCAAATTGGGCCTGTAGGGTGTGGCGGAGTTGCAAGTACTTATAAAACACTGTCCGGGGAAGGTCACATTTGCCTTGCAGGTCCGCGAAAGAGGCCGACGCTATAAATGTCCCTCAGGTGCGTCAATCCCGATGTTCCCAGAATTTGCCATCTGCTAAAAGCAGCAA
The DNA here is from genome assembly GCA_018402905.1 of Glandirana rugosa. Lineage (NCBI taxonomy): Eukaryota > Metazoa > Chordata > Amphibia > Anura > Ranidae > Glandirana > Glandirana rugosa. Next base: position 258,639 of record BLSH010536937.1, on the reverse strand, counting down.
ATGGGGAAACATAGGGCTATTCCATAATGGTAGGTCTCCATTCACCCGGTCAAAATTGTCCAGTCTCCCTCTACACTGAGCGGGCCAGAGTAAGAATCGGTACTCTAACCTTAGGTAGTGAGTCTAAGGGGGCCTACAGAGCCACCAACAGATTTCCTAATTTAAGGACAAACGCCAGGTGCGACTCCACCATCCCCCCGGACCCAACGGTTCCGACCAATCTACCATATGGCGCAGCTGCCCTGCCAGGTAGTAATATTGTAAATTGGGAAGGGCCATCCCAGCCTCATCTTTAGGCCGCTGTAGCATTGAAAATTTTAATTTCCTTCTATTGTTGCCCCATATAAAGGCTATCAGCATAGCGTCCAGAGTCTTAAAAAACAATTTTGGGATCACCGTCGGCATATGAGACGTTATATATAGACACTTAAGAAGGAGGATCATCTTGATCAAGTTGATACAGCCCGCCACTGACAGCGGGAGTCTGGCCCAAACGTTAAGTTTAGATCTAATTTCTGTAAGCAGGGGGTCAGTGTTTGCCTGGAGTACATCCTTGTTTGACAATGTAATGATAATCCCCAAATATTTTGGCGGTTACCACGTTCAGAGTGTTATCCACTGCAATACGATCACATGCCTGTGGGTACAATGGCATTAGGGCCAATTTTTGCCAGTTAAATTTTAGTCCAGAATAAATTCCATATGTCTCAATAATCCGCATTGCAGCAGGCAAGGACTCCGAGGTGTCCCTCAGGTACAGAATGAGATCATCCGTGTATAGCCCAATCCTGTCCTCCCTATTGCCCATCACTATGCCAGTGACAGAAGGAGATTGTCTGATACGCAGCGCCAGCAAAGAGCAGAGGAGACAGGGGACACCCCTGTCTCGTGCCTCTGTGAAGCTGCACAGGCGGCAACAGAATGCCATTAACCAGCAGCTGAGACACCAGCGCCGCATATAGAATACTGACTTGTGGAATCTATCTCCAAATCCAAATGACTCCAAAGCAGCCTGAAGAAACACCCATTCTATAGAATCAAATGCTTTGGCTGTGTCCAAAGACGCCAAAGCACTAGACTCAGGAAGAAATTCCCTCAGCTGTACAATCAATTGGGTCCTGCGAATGTTAATAGATATGGACTTGCTGGGCATAAAGCCTGTCTGGTCAGAATGGATAATGCTAAGGATCACTGAGTTGAGCCGTTTGGCCAGGATTTTAGCTAAGATCTTGTAGTCTATATTGAGCAGGGGAAGGCCGTCTGAACCAGACGCCTTTCCAGCTGCCATGGAGGCCACCGCTTCCTTAATGTCATCAATGGTAATGTCAGAGTCCAGTAATGATACCTGTTCCTGCAACAGATTCAGAAAATGTAAATCTGCCAGGTATAGGGCTATGTCCTCGCAAGTGTGTGTGAGGGTAGAAGAGTACATGTCAGTATAGAACTCATGGAAACATGCAAGGATATCCTCTGCTTTACAGGCCTCCGTGCCATCTGCCCTGACAATCCGAGTGACTAACGAGCTGGAGCCCTGCTGCCTAGCCACATGTGCTAATAAATGGCTGGATTGATTGCCGTGCTCAAAATATATTTGTTGGGTAAAAATGTTTTCCTCTTAGCGCTAGCAGACAAATGAGCCGAGTACGCCTGAGACGCTTGTTCCCAGCATACTCGGTTAGCGCAAGTGGGTGCCATCAAATACTGGGTCTTAGCTGTTTGGTATTTTTGTGCCAGGTCCTCCTCCTCCAAACGGGAGGCTCACTTAATATATGCAATGTTGGACTGTAGAGCTACCCTTAGAAAAGCCTTCAGAGCGTCCCAAAACATTGCTTCCCTTTGGGGACCATAAGCTTCCAAAAAGGCCTGCAGCTGATCTGGAATCCTATCATTCTCTCTTATAAGGGCTAGTCAAAAGGGTTGCACTTTCCAGGAGCCACTTATTCCCGTATATCCTGTGTCCAGAGTAAGCTGCAGTGGGCAATGGTCAGATGCCCCTCTGGACAAATAGGAGATAGAGGAGAACTTTGGGAGAACCCTGTCATTGCCAAAAGCCAGGTCGATTCATGAGAGACTCCCCCTAGCGGGGATCGACCACGAGCTGGGCCTGTTATGGGGGTTGGCAGCCCGCCATAGGTCATACCAACCATACTCCTTCACCAGCCGGGCAAAGTCCGATCCGGTTCCAGGCTGTGAGGCCAAGGGACTACCATGTCTGTCCACAAGAGGATCCATTAGCATATTAAAATCCCCCAGACATAGAACTAAGGCCTCTGGATAGAGCGCAGCGAACACCATAGCCTCTTTCAGCACCTGCAGATTAGCCGGGGGAGGATTGTAAATACCTATTATGACAAAGGGCAAAGAGTACAGTTGGGCCCTAATTAATTTATATCGCCCATGTGCATCCTTTTTGACCGCTAAACATTCCCATGGAATTGATTTATGTACTAAAATAGACACTCCTCTAGAGTGGGAGCTGTGAGAGGAGTGGGCTGTCCACTGCAACCAAGGCTTCGCCAGCTGTTGCACGTTATCAGAAATTAAATGTATCTCCTGGAGACATATTATGTGGGACCTGGATTGCAGTAGGACAGTCAGCACCTTGGACTTTTTTGTGGGGATCCTAGTCCCTGCACATTCCAGGACAAGATATTACATACACTAGCCATCATATAAAAATGATAGTTACATTGAGACCATGGCAATGGTCTTATCAGGAGAAAAACTCTGTTACCGTATCGTGTGCCAAACACAATTCTCGTAGTTGGAAAAAACTCAGGGTATGCAACCCAAAACTCAGAGGTCAATACCAAACTATATACATCACATAGTAAGTATTTCAAAACCAGGATAAAGTCAAGGTAGTGATAAACGGGGCATTGCCCGTACATTGCATCTGCAAATGCATGGGCAATATGTGGAAGATTCATCCATTCCCGTACCTTCATCATATCAGTGCATATTTTACTCTTAAACCCCGCTTAGAGGTTCAATCGCAGAAACAAGTAGATCCACGTGGAAGAGGAAAAAAAGAAAAAAAAAAACAGAGGGGGGGGGGGTCTGGGGGAGGGGAATCAGTCTTCTGGGACTCTCCAATAAGTTGTCTGTGGACCAGCAGGAAACGATGCATAGCCAAGACTGGGAAGGGGAACAACCTTTCCCGGTGTTCCGGCCATAAAGGAGACAGAGTGGGGCACAGAGTCAAAGTCAAAGCAGGGAAGATTCTTTTATTAGGAGATGGTGTCCCAGTTTGCTGGAGCAGTCTTACCAGTTAGAAAATAGAGAGCAGTTCCCAGGAGAGCTTTCCCCAGCACTAGCCGCAGTAGATGGCAGCAGCCCACTGAAGATTTCCTGTTACAGGCCAAGTACAGTCCAAAAGTGGTAAAAAGCCATGCAATAAGGCCCATACGATTCCCACTGCTAGGGAAGGCAGCAAACAGTGGTTAAAAGTATAATGCAGCAGGATGAGTACCAAAACAATTAGCAACAAAGTGTAGCACAGCTGGTACATAACTGCTCCAGGAGGTCAATCAAGATGAATGATTGTGCACATGATACCAATGCTGAGCATCCTCTGGTAATGTGAAAATGTGCACCTTGCCCCCATCAGTCACCTGCAAGCATGCTGGAAATGACATGGAGTAAACTTTTCCCTCATCTTCCTCTTTATATCAGCAAATGATGCCCTTTGCTTTTGCAGCTCTATAGAGAAATCAGGGAAGATCAGCACTTGAGTATTATCAAAGCGTATCTGTCCTTTTTGCTTGGCCTTCTGGAGGAAAAGATCCCGGTCTTTGCAGTTTAACATCATGGCAAGCAAGGGGGCGGGGGGGGGCTCCCGTTGGAGGAGGCTTCACCGGCACCCTATGCGCTCTTTCGACAGCAAAGGCAGGGGAGAACTGAGCATCTGGGAATGTGGCTTTCAGCCCTGACTCCACAAATTCTCCAGAGTTTTGACCCTCAGCCCTCTCCGGAAGCCCCACAATCCTCCTCATCCTGTTCTCCAGATCGTCAGATTTCTGGGACCAGAAGGAGATCTGTTTCTTCACATTTAACACTTTACCAGGGACAGGCGAGAAATCATCCTCCAGTGTAGAGATTCGGCGCTTGGTTTCCGACACGCTGCATGTCCGCGCACAGCAGGCCTATGTCTACTTTTATCTCCTCCATCTTCCCCGTCAGAGAGGTACTGGATGCCGTTATGGCGTTCATAAGCCGGCATGCACCTGTTCCAGGGTTAACTTACCCTGCTTGTCCTAACTTTTAGGAGTGCCGATGCCGGAGGGCCCCCCGCTCCTCGTGTGTGGTTGGCTATCGTGGCCATCTTGCTTTTTGGCCCGAGCTTATTTCTTCAGCCTTTCCATGGCGGCAGACAAACCTCCCTTGCTCATTGTCGCTGCAACTTGTAGCGGGGTAAGAATTCTGCAGGGTCGGATGGTCGAGAAGGCACGGTATGCAGAGAATAAGCAGGATGATGACGGATGCTATGGGTGGTGGACGGAGCTCCTCTCAAACACGTCCGGCCATCTTGACGTTTGGCCACGCCCTCCCTCCTCAATGTATTTTTATTGGTAAAAGTATTCAATACATTAGTGCTCCCCTATTTAAAAATTATTTACATTTATTTTATGAGAAGGTTATTTTTTCTGGTGTGGCTTAAAATGAACCTTGCAGATATATGGATATTGGATATTTGTGCAGAAATCTCATGAAAATGTTCTCATTTATCATTGAAATATGGTGACAGCAATTCATCATTATTGAGTGAATGGCAGGCACTGTTACAAACAAAACTCTTGAAAACACTTGCATCAGAGAAATGTTTTATTTATCGTGTTTAATAGGACCAGTGAAGGCTTGAAGCTGATTTTAACTTTATAGGGGAATATTAGAGTGGTCAATACAAAAGAATAGCATTGTATTCAAGATAACATGTCATCATTTTGGCCACCTTAATTGGACAGTACTTGTGCTGATAGCCCTAGCAATAGTCTGTCTGGAAACATATTGAATTTTATACTTCCAAAAAACGCAATGAGTTTTTGCACTGAACAGAATAGCCTGCAATATCCTGCACCTTTTCTGAACTTAGAAATTTGCCTGAAAAACGCGAAGGATGAAAAAATGAAAACAGTGGAAGAAAGATGCAGTTTACCCTAATGAGACATCGTATACAGATTTTTTTTGTGGTTTGACGCTTTCTCCTTTTTTATTTGGGAACCTTTAATGGTGTATTACTTTTCTTGGCAGAGAAGTAATGAAATTGATTTTTATATGGTGTTTTTTTAAGTTAGATGTAGTATCAGCCTTGGGTGGCAATGATGGCAACATTGTGCTTTGGACAGGTTAAATCATTTTGACCTATGAAATTAATTTAACAGTAAAGAGAAAAAGTGGTAAAGCCCCATGCACACAGGCCAAATGTTGGGCAGCATCAGTCGCTTCATTAGAAAGCATCCAACATTCGGCCCGTGTGTACCAGCTGGTCCGACCGAAGCCGAAGGGGCATGACCGAAAAAGGTCTGCTGACCGACACCCATTCAGCGCTGTCAGTCAATGGCTGAGAGCACTGATGGGAGTGTTCTGGCAGGGGGCTGTCCCTCTGTCAGAACAGGGGGACAACCCAGCCCACTGGGTTGAATGGAGAAAAACTAGCAGTGTGTACTAGGCTTAAGGTGTGGAGTGAGGGTTGCTACTGTGGATTTATAGGAAGAGTGCTTGCATAATTGAAACAAGATCCCTACCTCAATTCTGTCATCATGCCCCACTCAGAATCAATGCTTTGGGTAGAGCAGTTCACTCAACCCTATTCAAAATATTCAACCCCTAAAGGTCAATATTTAAATGTAAACACTATTTTGTTATAAAAAAAAAAATTAGAGCTAAAAAAACAACTAAATAATAAAATTAAATTATATTAAAATTATAAAGAGTAGCAACTAGCAAACTGTGAAATCACCTTTACAAGATTTTGCTTTACAAATCAATACAAACAACACTTAACCACCAGTGCACATTTCAGGCGCTTTGGCCCCCTGTCATCTGGCCTGCTCTACAGAGATAGTTACACCCCTGTATAATATGCACTCACCGACCACTTTAATAGGTACACCTGTTCAATTGCTTGGTAACACAAATTGCTAATTAGCCAATCACATGACAAAAACTCAATGCATTTAGGCATTTAGACATGGTGAAGACGACTTGCTGAAGTTCAAACTGAGCATCAGAATGGGGAAGAAAGGGGATTTGAGTGATTTTGAACGTGGAATGGTTGTTGGTGCCAGATGGGCTGGTCTGAGTATTTCAAAAACTGCTGATCTACTGGGATTTTCAGGCACAACCATCTCAAGAGTTTACAGAGAATGGTCTAAAAAAGAGAAATATTCAGTAAATGGCAGTTGTGTGGAGGAAAATGCCTTGTTGGTGTCAGAGGAAAATGGGCAGACTGGTTCGAGATAATATAAAGGCAACAGTAAGACCCCATACACACAATTCGATTTTCTGCAGATTTTTGTCTTCAGATTTACCAAAACCATATAATATGAAGTCAAAGCTTAAAGTGGTTGTCAACTCATAACAACCACTTTAAACTACAGATATGCCTACAATAAGGCTTACCTGTATGTCCCGGGAATATCTCCTAAACCTGTACAGTTTAGGAGTAGTGTTGAGCGAACCCGGACTGTAACGTTCGGGTCCGTACCGAACTTTAGGGTGTCCGTGGCACGGACCCGGACCCGGACATTTCAAAAATCGTTCGGGTTCGGTCCGGGGTTCTGCTATTTTACTCCACGTGTTGAGAAGCTGCAGGGCAGCCAATCAACAAGCGTTTCACTGGTTTGCCCTTAGAAGCCATCACAGCCATGCCTACTAATGGCATGGCTGTGATTGGCCGGTGCATCATGTGACCCAGCCTCTTTATAAGCTGGAGTCACAGTGCTGCAGTCACATGCTCCTTGGGTTAGTATAGGGAAAGGTAGCTGACGGCGTGAGGGACAGATTTTAGCCATTTTAAGACCTGATCCTGCATCCTGAGATAGATTACTTTACTACTGCTGTCTGTGCTGTTGCTCTGAGGACAGATAGCAGAAATT
>BLSH010536937.1:227232-246606 GCA_018402905.1 Glandirana rugosa | reverse complement strand
CGACAACGTCGCCAGAGCCGTGTGGTGACACTGGCCGCTGTACGAAGAAGGCCCACACGCCGAGGCAGGTTAGTATCGCGCGCGAGGTCGCTACACTAACCGCCTCGGCGCGACTACAGTGAGGGCGTGTACGCGTGTCCTCGGTAGTAAATGCCATGTAGTTGTCTTCTTTACCGTGGGACCAGATGGGGCCCACACTAAGAAGTCACGCGTACACGGCTACTGCAGCCGTGTACGTCTATCTCCCCTATAGAGGATTTATCTCAACTCGCTTGTGGACCTTCAAGCCCAAGACGACCAGGCAGGCTTGAAGCCCTGTTTCAGGCCCAGGCCCAGGCCTGCCTTGGGCTTGCTAGCGTGCCTGCGATCGTTCGGGTTCCGTCCGGACCCGGACCCGGACTTTGTCCCGAAGTTCGGACGGACCAGCAGAACCCGAACTTCCAGGTGTTCGCTCAACTCTATTTAGGAGATATCCCCTCTATCTGCATGTGCCGACGTCATCGGCACATGCGCACTGAAGAATCACACCCGGGGTAGACCAGGGTGCCATTTCTTCTGTTGATGTACCGTAAATGATGGCTCCTGTGCGCATGTGCGGGAGTGACATCAGCGCGGCTCCGCCAATCACATCGCTGGAGCGCGCGCTATGATTGGACGGAGCCGCACACCCGGAAGAAGCATGTCGCCGGTCACAGTGGTGTGCCGAGACCGCTGCAACAGCTTCGCTCCAAGGTAGGTATTTCATAATGAGCTAGTATGCACTGCATACTAGCTCATTATGCCTTTGCTTTGACTTTACAACCACTTTAAAGCCTCATACACACGATGCGATTGTTGTACGACCGTACGTCACACTTTTCCCAAAATCGGCTGTCCGTGATTTTGTCTAGCATACTGACGATAGTTAAATTATCGTTCGGCAAAGCCGAACGTAGTGACGTGTTACGAGCGTATAAAGAGGAAGTTCAGGTGAATGTGAATTGTGAATTACAGATGCAGGTTTACACGACCGAACACTTCCTGGATTTCCAGCATTCGTGTTTGTACTTACAACTTTTGTTTGGCTAACCTCTGTACACACGAGCCGAAAATCAGACAACACCTTGTCGGCAGACAAAAGTTTTCTAGTTTGCTCATACAACTTCTGTTGGACGATAATTGAAAATCGGCTGTGGAATGGAGCGTGCTAACAGTCAGATTATTGTAAGACAGGCTGTTGTACAGCAGTTTTCGGCCGATAATTGTACCATGTGCACGGGCTTTAAGAGTTTCAATTTGTATGCAGTCAGGCAGGCCCTTGCACTACATGGTTTTGGTAAATCTGAAGACAAAAATCTGCAGAAAATCTAATAGTGTGTATGGGATCTATCTCAAATAACCACTTGGTACAACCAAGGTATGCCGAATACCATCTCTGAATGTACAACACATCGAACCTTGAAGCAGAGAGGCAGCAGAAGACCACAACGAGTGCCACTCCAGTCAGCTAAGAACAGGAAACTGAGGCTACAATTCGCACAGGCTCACCAAAATTGGACAATAGAAGATTGGAAAAACATTGCCTGGTCTGATGAGTCTCGATTTCAACTGCGACATTCAGATGGTAGGGTCAGAATTTGGTGTAAACAACATGAAAGCATGGATCCATCCTGCCTTGTATCAATGGCTCAGGCTGGTGGTGGTGTAATGGTGTGGGGCATATTTTCTTGGCACACTTTGGGCCCCTTAGTACCAATTGAGCATTGTCTAAATGCCATGGCCTACCTGAGTATTGTTGCTGACCATGTCCATCCCTTTATGACTACAGTGTACCCATCTTCTGATAGCAACTTCCAGCAGGATAATGCACCATGTCACAAAGCTCAGATCATCTCAAACTGGTTTCTTGAACATGACAATGAGTTCACTATACTCCAATGGCCTCCACAGTCACCAGATCTCAATCTAAGAGAGCACCTTTGGGGTGTGGTGGAACGGGAGAGTTGCATCATGAATGTCCAGTTAATAGACAAATCTGCAACAACTGCATGATGCCATCATGTCACTATGGACCAAAATCTATGAGGAATGTTTCCAACCCCTTGTTGAATCTATGCCATGAAAAATGAAGGCAGTTCTGAAGGCAAAATGGGGTCCAACCCAATACTAGCAAGGTGTACCTAATAAAGTGGCTGATGAGTGTATATCACAATTTGTCTGAGTTTAATAATATTACCCATTGTGTTTCAATGAAATGTGCCTTTGTTTCAAGAATTATACATGATATAAAAGACCTGAACAAAGAGCAGACTTCATTTTCAGGAACACAGAAATATCAGAGTTAACTAAATTAGGTTCATATGGAAGATCAAGAAAGTGAGAACTAAGCGAGAATCTATTTCTCGGAACCTTGATATCAGAGTTAACTATATAAGGTTCATGTGGAAGACCAATAAAGTGAGAACTAAGTGCTAAAAGCAAATGGTTAAAGGTGTGATATTGTTTTTATATGTCAAGAAAAAAATGTTCTGCTCATCCATTTCCTTATCAGCTATACTTTAGGGATAACACTCAGATATCTAAAATAGAAGGCCAATAATAGAATTCTTTCTTTAAAGATAACTTTAGGTAAAATACACATTTCAGGAATTAATATGCTGTGTGAATATCAGTATGCACGTCTCTGTGCTTTGTCTTGCATGCATTGCTTCACGGGTAAAAAAAATTATTTTAGACACCATCTTTTCGACCATTGATTAACACATGTATATCAAATTTGTCCATACAGTATTTGTCTTCCCAACAGCTGCCAAAAATTATGGGCAGTTGACATTATTTAAGGACACAGGCATAGAAAAATGTCCTGTCTATAATAAATATATAAATAAAAAAAATTAAAAAAGGTCCCTTTTAAAAATAAAAAAAGTTTGTTTAAGTTAACATAGTGCACTGTGTTCAGGCGCCAGGCACAGTGCACTATGGGAAGTGTGACATTGTTGCAATCACATGATTGCAGGCATCACGCTTCAATGGCAGGGTTTATTCCTGCCTTGCGGCACTTTGCTCTGCGCCTCCCGCCACCTTTTTGCTCCTGATAGTGTCAATAAATCACCGCCATCCACTAGACTGCACTGATTGATCTCGGAGGAGCCTTGGGGTCACTTCCGGCCATGCAGAGAGAAGCTGGACTCCAGGCTCCAGCCCGCTCACCGCAAGCCGATCTCTGCACACTCCTGCCTGCCTATTATATGGGGTAAATGCAGGACTTGTCTCGACTTGGGGGGGGGGGTCTCTGCAATGTACCCCACCTGTGTTACTGGCTGCAAAGTACCCCACCTGTGTTACTGGCTGCAAAGTACCCCACCTGTGTTACTGGTTGCAAAGTACCCCACTGTCATGTACCAGGTAGTGAGCCTGATGGTCTGGGGGTGGCCTCTCCTATGACTCCGGTTCAAGGGACCGCTGGGGTTGAGACAGTGGCCATAGGAGCACGGTGAGGTATGATTGCCTGTAGAGGTCCAAGAGTATCCGTCAGCAGGTGGTCAGGAGATGTGCTGGAAGGATGCTGATGTTCAGAGCAGGATACTCGAAGAGACCGGATGGTCACAGGCACAGAAGCAGAGTCAAGGACAAGCAGGTTTGGCAATGGGCTGGCAGCGAGGTACAGAGGGTCAGGCAGAAGAGTAGTCGAGACAAGCTGGGTTCAGGTGCAGGCGGATATCAGAGTAGTTCAATCAAGCCGGGTCAGGTAACACAGGAACAGATAACAGATAGCAGGTAATCATGGTTAATGTTGTAGATCAGGCAGCACCCGTTCTGAGGGCTACCAGGGTTTAAATGGCCGTTTGGTGCCAATGCGTGCGCACATGCACACAAATGCGCACATGCGCACAAACGCACGCAAGCGGCAATGAAGTTCTCAGGTGGACCTTTCCTGGGGGAAATCGTGCTGGCGATCTTCCTGAGACCCACCTGTGATATTGGCTGCAAAGTATCCCACCTGTGATATTGGCTGCAAAGTACCCCCACCTGTGATATTGGCTGCAAAGTACCCCACCTGTGATATTGGCTGCAAAGTACCCCCATCTGTGATATTGGCTGCAAAGTACCCCCACCTGTGATATTGGCTGCAAAGTACCCCCACCTGTGATATTGGCTGCAATGTACCCCCACCTGTATTATTGGCTGCAATTTACCCCACCTGTGATACTGACTGCTATATACCCCTACCGGTGATTCTTGGGCTCTATACTGTGTCCCGTGATACTGGCTGCTATACACCCCACCTGTGATGCTGAGCTGTATACTGTGTCCTGTGATGCTAAGCTGTATACTGTGTCCTGTGATGCTGAGCTGTATACTGTGTCCTGTGATGCTGAGCTGTATACTGTGTCCTGTGATGCTGAGCTGTATACTGTGTCCTGTGATGCTGCGCTGTATACTGTGCCTACTGATCTTAGAATTTCTTAGAAATTGATAGTAAACAGCTGAGGGGAAGCTGCAAAGCATGCAGGGAATCTGTGAAGTTGAGGAAAGATGGCCAGCAGACAGGCAGAACTCACAACATAAAAGGATATTTTACAAGTAAGCTTATATTGTATTGTCAAATATATATATTATTTGTATTGCTATGACAAAGCTGAAGTTACAAAAATGAAAGTGTTTTGTGTATTGACACATAAAAAAAACAAAGATGTATAATATTGCAGCTTACCAGTCCTTAGATATGGTGGCTGTATGAGTTTTCTTTTTCAAGCTTGTTTTCTATTATTTTTAACTGGTGATGATCCTACCAATAGCACACTTCCTGCCCTAGGGTAACACCATCTTCTTATACCCATACATAGATGGGCACATTGATTTGTAGATCACAGAAGATTGCTTAGAAATCTGATAATGTAATTTTAGACTTCAGATCAGCAGACACGAGTTATGCTCTACATTCTTGTGCTTGGTCAGTGACTCAAAGTGCTGAAGCTAGATGGCAGTGGTGGCCGCTCATAAGGGGCACAGGGATGCCGCCCCCCTAATCCATGCGCCTGACCACTAATCTCCATGCAGGGTGCTGGATGCATGGATTTCAATGGGGTTTTTTTAAGCACACGATTAGAGCCTGAGGCTCTAATTACCTTCAAAAAGAATGGGATCCGGGCGCAGAGCACTGCGCCCTGAGCCCACCTACTTGTGTGACATTAGTGAATTAATATTCGCTAATGTCTACCTGCTTCTACTCCTGGCCAATCAGGAAGCAGGCCCTGAGACCCGACTGGCCGGGAGTCCTAAGACCCGATTGGCTGGGAGGAGAAGCGACCGCTGGGACTTGGGAGGAGATCACGGGGAAGCTGCCGATGCTGTGACGTGGATGAGGTAAGTGCGGGGCTGGCGGGCGACGGGTGAGCGAAGCGGCGATTGATTGATCGAGCTTCAGGGGTGGTTGGGAGGAGTGAGTGGGCCAGGTTTGTTTGTTTGCTGCCCCCCCTTCAAAAATGAGCACCAGCCGCCACTGATAGATGGTCAGCATGAGAAGAGGGGTAACTAGAATTTTTCAGAAAGGGACTGGCAATATAGGACTCTATCTTTCTCTTTTGACAGGTTATCTTGAAAATAATATAGTTACCTTTAAGAGTAGAAAATTATCAGAGTCACACTTTAACAAAAATTATTTTCCAACGTTCTTCATTAACTTAAAATAGCCACGTGTAGCCATGTTGTTGTCCAGGCTGAATATCCGATTAAATGTTTTAAATATTTACTTTAATAACAAAGGAAAAACACTTTGCTCAGCATGGTGGTACTTTCCACCTTTCATTCCCCTGTGTTTGTTATGAGAGAAGCTTTGTGTAATGTGTGGCCTCCCACAGGTTTTTGCAATCTGTTACAAACCATTGAAAGCATATTTGCTTACTAAGTAAAGAATGGACTGCAGAATTAATCAAAAACAATGCTCATTTTCTGTTCTTGCTTAATAAAATAAATTATTATTATTATTATATTTATTTATTTATTTTTTGCATATTGCTTTTTAAGTGAAAGTTTGAAAGGGTCATGTTATTGTGAAATATACTTGTATATTAGCACTGCTTGTGACCTAAATAGTCCATTTTTTTTAGGCAAGCTCTATGCCAAAAGGCTGTGCACAATGAAATATCCACAAGTTATACTTCCTAAGGGACAGTAGAAAACAGCCTGCCTTTCATAAGTTTCCAACGCAGTGCTTACTTGGAAATGTAATAATACAGAATTCCTTGGGTAGAACTACTGCTGGGATTTCATTCTAGCTCAGGTTTAGAGACATCAAGCGACTATTCTACAGTCTAGGAAATGATCTTGTGTTCTTTTAAGTCAATGCAACCACATTCAAAGCCACTAAATACATGTGCATATTCTATTATGTCGATTTTCTAAAACCATTGCCTTAGTATGGCTCGATCTGTCTTATGTGGCAGTTAATCATGATGAAAGCATATTTAGGTTTCAGTTAAGGGATACATTACGTATAATTATCACTATAGCTCATGATATATGATGCAAATTAGAAAACTATATTGTTATTTAACAGCTGTTAAGTGCTGGTGATTAAAGGCGATGAAGTGGCAGAGCTCAGCAGATATTCAGCACTGAGCCTATCTAGACTTCATTATGCAAGAGAGTGCATATTGAGGCAAGTGGTATTATGTAGAAAAAGCAAAAATTGTTACATGATCAAATAGTGTGTGATCTAAGGACTAAAATTCCTTTAAGTTAAACTGTGCATTTTCTTTTCTTGTTATTGCCCTAAAGAATATGACAGAAATGCAAAAATAGATGCTGAAAAAAACTGTTAGTAAAAGAGGCATTGTTACTCTGGAAAGGGTTTTCTATCTTAACCAAAATGTCCTGTCTAAATATTGCAGACAGGGGGGTGGGTGAAGATTTGAGACACTCCTCTGGCTCATTCAGCTTTGTGGGTAAATCTAAGCTTTTGAGATAGCCTTAAAGTGGTTGTCAACTCATGACAACCACTTTAACCTACAGGTAAGCCTTACAATAGTATAAGGCTTACCTGTAGGTGCCCTGCATACCTCCTAAACCTGCATGGTTTAGGAGATATGCAGTGTACTGTGATGTGCCCACATCTTGGGGCACATGTCAGTGCCTCCATGCCGTTCCTTCACTGACATTGTGCCGCGATTGGCGGCTCCCGTGCGCATACGCGGGAGTGATGTCACGCGGCTCCGGCAAATCACAGGGCGGAGTCCGTGCCCCCAGAAGGAAGAGGGCAAAGATGGACGCTTCCTGGAGCGTGGACAGTGCGGGCTTCCAATGCAGGTAAGTGTCACATAATAGGCTAGTATGCATACTAGCCTATTATGCTTTTACATTGCAGGGTCATTCAGAGCAACGAAGAGGAAGTAAAACCCATCAGGGTTTACTTCCTCTTTAAAACATATGAAGAGGTGCATGGAGCTCCACCTGCTGACTAAAGATGTAATTATTAAAAATTCATATTCTGAATGGTCTAAGGTTATTAGAAGTATACCCCAAGGCTCTGCCCCTCAGCCCAAAGCACCTTGTCCCCATGTTGATGGGGACAAGAGCCTCTTCCCCATAACCCGGGGCTGTGGTTGTGGGAGTCTCCCACAGCTCCTGGCCCCCTCCCGATGTGAATTAGTATGGGGTATATAGCCCCTACCCCTACTCATGCACCAAAAAAGTGTAAAAAGTGAATAAAGACACTACACAAGATTTTAACAATCCTTTAATATATAAAAAACAATGCCCCTCGGTGTAGCTCTATTGTCAATCACACTGCACAGCTGGACCTGAAAAAGCCCCCGTTCAAGGCTCTCCGCTGACTGCCTGCTCCTTCGACTGAGTGGCGGAGTCACTCCATGATGACCCCACCCCCTTGTGACATCACCGATGGGGCATGCTGGGTCAATGACATCACAACGGGCGGAGTCACTTGCTGAAGTCATCAGGTGACTCCGCCCCTTAGCTATTTAAGAAATGTCAGACGGAGGCGTAGGCAGTCGGCAGGGAGCCTTCGATGAGGCTGGAGGTTTGATCTACATCCAGGGACTTTTTTTTTTTTTTTTGATAAAGGAATTGTCAAAAATTAGTGTAGTGTCTTTATTCACTTTATACACTTTTTGATGAATGGGTAAGCATAGTACCCCATACTCTTTCACATAGGGAGGAGGACGGGATCCAGGGGCTTCCAGATTCTGATAAGCTCCCACCCACAGACCCCCAAGACCACATCTCAGGGTTGTGTGGAAGAGGCCCTTGTCCCCATCAACATGGAGACAAGGTGCTTTGGGGTGGGGGGTCAGGTACGGTATGAGGACATGAGACCTGGTATGGTTCAGGAGGGGTGGGGAGCTAGTTGGTATGGTAGCTAGTATGGATTGTGGGGGGGGGGACCCTATGCCGTTTTTTTAAAAAAAAATTGGCACGGAGTTCCCCTTAAAATCCATACCACATTTCAAGGGCCCATGCTGTTTTTTTCTGAATTTTCTATTGCCAACATTCTTTTGTTTGTTGGGAAGCCCGCTGACAGCTGATGAGTCATCAATTGTTAAGGACAGCTGGCTTTCCGACCTGCTCCTCAACAACCAGCTATTCTTTACACAGAATTCAAATCGGTCGATCATTTTTTGACTGATCCGAATTTGAAAAAGTTGGAATTCCTTGAAAACGAATAAATGAAACACAATTAAACAAAATTCTTTACTGTTTCATTCAGGGATTCGGATACATCCGAATCTCTGAATAACCAAAAATTTGTCTGAATTTACATTTGGACCGAAACTAATTGCACATGTCTATCAGTAGGCTAGGCTTGCTTGGCTTATAGCAACAAGGATTGCTATAGGTTATCCTACACTAAGCTATAGTCCCTGAGCACTCCTACAGAGCAGACCATTACAGTATATTTGTTTTGACACAATTGGTTGATTTGTGTGATACACAAGATACTGTACAATATCCAATATATAATCAGTCCAGACACTGAAAATGTCTCACACATGTGGTATCACTACATTTGGATGGAGTAGCAGAATGGGTCTTGGGTTGTAATATAAGTATGCCTATGCCATGTGTTAGAAATATCTTTTGGCCAACTTGAAGACCAGGCTTTTTCTGGAACTATTTGTTTAAAAGTGTAAATCAGTATTTTTTTTTTAAAAAAGTGGTTAGAACCCCCAAACATATTTTTTTTAACAGAGACCCTAGAGAATAAAATGGCGATTGTTGCCATATTTTATGTCACACAGTATTTATGCAGTGGCCTTTCAAGTGCAATTTGTTTGGAAAAAAATACACTTTAATGAATCTTAATGTGAAAACTACTGTACTTAAAAATTTCCATAGGCGACACTTTAAACGTTTTTACAGGTTACCTGTTTAGAGTTACAGAGGAGGTCTTGTGCTAGAATTATTGCTCTCGCTCTAAAGTTTGTGGCGATATCTCACATGTGTCGTTTGAACACTGTTTACATATGCTTGTGCGACTTATGTATGCGTTCACTTCTGCGCATGAGCATGGAGGGATAGGGTGTTTAATTTTTTTTTTTTTTTCTTTTCATGTTAATTTTTTATTTTTACACTGTCCCTTGATTTTTGATTTTTTATCACTTTTATTCCTATTACAGGGAATGTAAACATCCCATGTAATAGAAATAAGGATGACGGGTCCTCTTTATTGAGCTATCTGGGATCAAAAGACCCCAAATCTCTCATTTACTGTACCTGTAAAAGCAAAAGATAAAAAACATGTTTTTGAACATTTGCTTTAAAAAAAAAAAAAAGATTTACTATGGCCCGGGAACCGGAAGTGGCATCATGATGTCGTTCCTTTCCTCCAAGGACATAGAGATGAGTGTCGACTATATTTGCCTCACTCTTCTCCATACCCAGCTATCGCCAGCATCGGATTCTGCCCAAAATCTCTTTTGGCTACATTTTTCCTGTGGGTCACAGGAGAGCACTTAGTTCTGCACTCATGTGACTCAGAATCAGCTGACAGCAGACTAAAGCTCACTGTCCAGGCTCTGCAGGGGTCCTGATAATAATGTTGGGATCCACCCAGATTCATGACTGGCAGCTGACTCAACCTCCCAACACACTGCTGAGAGCCTGAGCCTGCTGCTCCTGCCCCCTCCACAGCTCAGGCGCTCCAGTGAGCACTGGAGGGGTTCAGCAGAGAGCCAGTGACTAATAGTCACCTCTCTCTGTTCACTGAAGACTGAGCACTGAGCGATCAGCAGTCACGTGATCATTCAGTTCTCAGTATAGAGCTAGTGGGGGACAGCTGCAGCATTCATGGATTCTGCAGGATCGATGCTGCAGCCATCTAGATGAGTATATATGTTTGTTTTTTTTAGTCTTTTCACTTCTCTTTTAAATGAAGCAAAAACTAAATATATAATGCCCAGTGAAGTGATGAACAGGACCGTTCTATATACACCAACAGTATATACACCCCTCTTTCTCCAGCACTGACACTTGCTGACTGTTACACTCCTTATTTCTCTCCTGCACAATACTTGTTCTTCCAGGCCTGCTGCTCTCCTGTTCCCTTGTGCTGCTGCAAGAACCGACTCCGCCCCTGGCTGCATCCAAACCTTCAGGCCTCAAGGTCACCCCCCCAGACTGGGGGCTTCCTTCCAAGTGAGGCCTCCACAGCACCTGCTACATCTCCACTCTTCCACCCGACACAATTCTCCCTTGACTGACCTGCCCCCTGCCAATCCAGGTTGGGGATGGGTCAGGGCTCCTTAGAACACGCAGATGACTACTCCTCCCCTTCAGCTTCTCTCTCCAGAATGTTCCAGTCCCTTCTGGAAAGAAGTAATAGGACCCAGTGACATCATCTAGGAACTGCCCAGTCCTACCTGAGCCACTCCCAGCCCAGAAATCAAAACAATCAGGCCTGCTCTCAGTTAGGCCTGACTAAATTTTATCTCACCTATACATAAATACTCTACACTCTAGCTCCCACCTACCAGGGGGCGCTACATTATGTATTCAGTGATGGCTTGTTCCTCCTCTAGATATTATCATTTCAGGGTATGTAGATAAGTATATAAAGAGCTGAAAAATACCCTTTAAAGTTGACACAGTGGATAGGTCTTGGGGGACTTCCAATGTTTTAAGATTCTGTCCTATGCTGAGATCGTCAGGGGAACTGCTTACTCTCATCTGACCAAGAAACAGGAAAATCACCAACGCCAGAGAAAAATACTCATAGTGTAATATTTATTGTAAATCATAAGCTAAGAATATTAAAAACAACTATGAAAAAAACTAATTGCATGAGCACAGGTAGGTATGTAACATCCAAAGATAAGGTAAAACAGCCGGCAACTCCGTAATCCTCTGATGATTTATTGATATAGACCACACCAGTGAGTACAAAAATAAAAGTGGCAGACTAGTTTCGGCAAACAAGCCTTGGAGGTATGTAACATCGACTTACATCAAATATCGCCAAACCCCAATTATAGGAATGGTGGCTGGACCTTGAGTATATAGCAATTGGTACTAGTAGTCCATAAGGTGCATAGAAAACATAGGGCAAATGTCAGTTACATAAGGTGCTACCACACTGAACTCAGGATGATGGCTGGACCTCAGGCATGTAGATCAAACTCTACGACCATTTTGCGGCATGCGCATCATCAGGAGCATGAAAATATAACACACTGTGCCCTCTTATATATGCAGCCCTCATAAGATATCTGATTTCCACTGATTGGGGACAATTAATATTGAGTTTAAGATTGGGGATATTAATAAACGTCTATATTAAAAAAAAAATTGATTTAAAATAATTTAGATGAAAAATTATATTTAATATATATATAAAAAAAAATCAATCATAAATATAAAATATATATAAATTAGAAGAATTACATTGGAACACTATAGAAAAAAATCTACATTCTGTCATTATCTCTTGGAACTTTATTACATACTGTATTTAGGCACCAACTACAAAAGTTCAAAATTAGGCAAATTAGAAAAAGTGCATTTCTTTTGTTTAATTTTTCTCTTTTATAGATTGCATCTTTGCAAGAAAAGTTTGACAAGAAAAAGTCTTGTTTTTAAAAAAATATATATACTGTATATTATACTAGGGGATTTACTTACTAGAATTGGAGAGTGCAAAATCTGGTGCAGTTGTGCACGGTGGCTGATTGGCTTCCATCTTCAGCTTGTTTAATGATGCTAGTTTCCCTTGGTGAAAAATATGCAAAGTCCCAACACTTGCAGAAATTACCAGCTCACCTGGCTGCCCTGAAAAGTGTCCCAGAGCAAGGGATTTATGTTAGCTGTGACACCGTCCCTATTAAAGCATGCTGGATATTGTATCTGGCGGCCTTCCTCCTTTTAGGCCCTGGGGGTGTAGAGGTACTCACACTGTCCCTTGAATCCTGCTGCCTTGGATAAGACTGCTGTTCAGGCCTCCTGCTGGACAGATCTTCCCATGCTAGACAAGGTGTCTTCTGGACGAGACTGAAGGGTGGTGAAGGTCCCTCTCTCCAGCTTCCTCTCCTTCCTTCCTCAACTCCAGCCTGGAGGCAGACCAGGCCTCACGACTCCAACGTCAGTGCTCCATTTTCCACCTGACAACAACAACCCCCCTGCTGGCCAGTATCTTTAATATTTTTGGGCCAGTCTTACCACCCTGCCAGGCCTCCTGCCTGGGAATTGGACAAATCCGGCTCCTGTCCTGGGAACACTGGCTTGCTGTTGTCCAGTCTTCACAGCGTGACACTTTCTAGGAATGTGCCCCCGTCTATGACAACAAGAACACCTAATGTCACTGAATCTACCTTTTCCTGCCACTTGCTTACACCTTTCAAGCAGTGCTGGTATAGGAATTCCATCTATTTCCTCTCTAGGCACCCCACCTTAAGTAAATCAGTCCACATGTGTCTCCTGGAGATCATAGGCCTTGCCTTTCTTTTATCTGACTCAATTCGGCCATCTCTATTTGAGCTGATTAGATTCCCAGCTTCCTGCTTATGGGAAGTAACAGAGGCACAGGTCCTACTCTTGCTTGCAGGTTTAGGCCTAGGGCATCATTAGACTTGTTTATGAGGGCTGCACACCACTCAGTCAAATCTTCAGCTTTGCTTACAGGGGTTTGAATACACCGCTAAGCCACTGCAGGTTTGACTTTTAATGCCCTACTTTCTAAATCCTTTGCCTTGCTAGCAGTTTCTTCCAAACACTTGGTCGCCACTGCAAGCTGCTCCTTCATTAAATCTATTTCTAATTCTGCCTTTTTCCTCTTTTCAGATTCAAGTAGAGCATGCAGGAAGTGCAAACCAAATAAAGCGACTGCCCGCATCTCTCCTCTAATGAGCTCAAAACTTTTGAGACTAAAATCTGAGGAAAGATCAGAGACTCCATCACCCCAAGCTCTGTTCAAAGGAGAAGCATACCTAGGAAGCTCCTTTGCAACAGACATCCACTGACTGTCTCTGGCCCAGGTAAGCAGGGTGCCTGCCTTCTCCTCCTGGACCCCATAAACCTCTGCAGCCTTACTCTTTCTAAACAGTGTACACAGCATCTCTACTCAGCACAAGCAACAGAAGACACCCCAGAAAACAGATCTGCTTTGGTTGACATTTAGCCCAAATCCCAGACAACCTCCCAATTGTTTTGCTTGCGTCTAGTATTTCACTTTGCGGTATAAGCCAAGGAAGCTATTAAAACGTTGTAGTGTATTAATGCTTTTATTAAACAGAAAGCTACACAAAATACTGCTAATTTGCGGCGCTTTACCGCTGGTTATAGCAGCACTATGGCGCCACTATTCGGGCGGCAGCGGTGCGCATTTACCCCCCCCCACAAGGGGTTAAAAGTGCCGCTTAGCGGCCCCATTGTTTTACCGTCCTGCAAGCGCACCGCCCCAGTGTGAAAGCACTCGGGCTTTCACATTGGGGTGTATTGGGGGGAGTTTTTCAGGTGCTTTTCAGTCACTATGCTTAGCGCAAAAGTGCCTGAAAAACGTTCTGGTGTGAAAGGGGTCTATGGTTTGCAAAATTGTGAGAGATGAAGTTGATAACAATTTTATAAATAATAACAATTTAATACAAAATAAAATAAAAATAAATAGAAATGCTTTTGCAAAATTACATTTACCAATTAGGTGTGCTTTTTACATAGCATACATAGGGATGGGTTTAGTTAATGAGGCGAAGCTTCACTTTGTAAAGAATATCCAATCAGGTGTAAAGAAAATAAAAAATAGAATTTTTGCTTGCACATGATTTGATGATGAAAATCCGCAGAGCCTCACCACAATCACTAAGCTCTGGGAAACATAAGTGCAATTGCACCTGAAAAATGCACAGTCTATTTGCCTTTAGTAAATCCACCCCAATAGGCTCCAGGGTACAAAAGGTGCTATGAATTAAACAATCCTTTTACCACATTACTTACAATAGATATAATTTTCTGTTATACACTGGTATTATGAACTCTACTTAAACACAAAATGCCAAAGTTATCTTTATATTAAAATTGGTTGCTAAATGTCTAAACCTTGAAATTCATTTTATCTTTCTAGGGATTAAGAGAATACTGCTTCATAGTCATGGCTGGAATGGAAATCATCTCAAAATCTTTAATGTGTCACTAGCTTGACGACACTCAATGTACTCAGGGTTATCATTTCTTTTTGCCTTCATTCTTCTATAAGAATTTATTTTATGATAGCAAGAAATACTTTTAATGCAGTATGGGAACTTTACAAATTGTAGTCTTGCCATTTATTTAACAAAAACAGTATAAAAGCAAATATTTAAGTATACAGTAATTTCATGCGTGTGTTCTCACTTTGTTAGGAGCAGAATGATCATTGCTGCACAGCAGTCTAATGAAAACTATAGAAATGTATTGACTGTGTACACTATACACTACGTTCTCTCCACTTCAATTAATAATCATCATTTTTCAATCCCTATACACTGAACCGATTGACTGCATATGTACACTGAGCTGCTTCACTGTATACACCTGATCAGGCCAGGCATGTGGGGAGCACCAGGCAGCAGTGCTTTGGACAAGGTCCACCAATACCCAGAGTGAAGATGGGAAACTATGCACCCCTACTACTCTCCCTGGGCACCGCACCAACCCACTCCCCCTACCTATTAAACACTACATTCCCCACCCCCCATTGGGTGGAGAAAGAGACAGGGCCAATAGTGGCAATCACCAAAAATGGCTGTAATGTTTGTGACATGCAATGAAACAGTACCAATGTTTGTGGTACACTGCAGAAAACTGTTTAAATTGGTGCACAAATATAGGGCTAACAGTGGAGAAGGAAAAAATGTCTTTGGGTTGGTGGTGTAGATGTAGATTAGGGGGCTGGACGCATGTATTAGGGGGCGGCGCCCCTGCTCCCTGCATTACAGACTGCCACTTGTTGTCACTGAAAAAAAATGTACTTGCTTTGGTGGTGCCACTGAAATTAAAATACAGTATGTCTCTAATTAGTCGTGTGAATGGAATGAAAAGTGCCCCTGAGTCAGTGGTGTCACTGAAAAGAAATAATGTTCCTGAGTCAACGGAGTCAATGAAAAGAAAAAATATCCCAGCATTAGCAGTGTCGCTGGAAGATCAAAAAATTGGCTCTGAGTCAGCAGTGCCACTAAAAGTAAAAAATGTCCCTCTGTTGGTGTTGTCACTGAAAAGAAAAAATACCCTGGCATCAGTGATGTCACTGAAAGAAAAAACTGTCCCTGTGTTGGTGGTGTCACTGCAAAAATACATCACTACAAATACCCCCCCCCACCCCCAGTACAAAACTCTTCCCTTAACCTTGACCCCACTTCCCCACAACAAAACTCATTCCTGATCCACCCAGAATAGAGTTCCTCCTCAGACTTCAGACCCTCGTTGTCTGAAGATGCGGCCAGAGATGATCTGGTAACATAATAGAGTACGCTTTACCAGTGTTAGCTGTGACACTAGTTTATGTAAGTGCTTGGGGTGATATTTTTAGAATAAAGTTATTATGGTTTTACACTATGAGAGTTTTTTCTTCCTTTGGACTGGGTGTATATAATTTGGATGATCATTGATGGCGAGTGCCAGTGTGTGACGATTTTGGAGGGAGACACGCTAAGCCTGGATAAGCTGAGATTCCTGACATCCGTATTTACATACATTTGTTGCTGGCTTAATCAGCAAGTTGTTCTGGTGAGTTATTTAGTAGATTTGGTGGTGGATATTACACTTGAAGGTGGAGCATAAGAAGAAGTGCGCCTGTGTTTGCACTACCATTACGGAATTAATATACTTTCTCTTCTGCATGGGACACTTTTTTGGATGGAAGAAAAGTGATTCACACATGCACTCTTTGGTACTGTTTTTTAATTATTTATTGAGTGTAATAGCAGGGGACACATTTTGAGTGAAATTGCACTTTAAATTGATTGCAATATTCAGCACATATGCGCTTTATATTTTATGAATTATATATTGATGCACGTTATGAAATTATTTATTGAGAAGCGATAGCGCTATATTACAATTTTTTCCAGTAATACTTTAAGCCTATTCTGGGACACTTTCTACAAAGCAAATGTAGATATGAAGTTGCTATTACATGGGTCTCCTTTTGGTGTCATTTACCATATGCAACTGGTAAGGGTGGACATACTTCGGCAGTGAAGGAGAGGCTTCAGTTGTGCTCTTAAATGTATAAATCAACATTAAAAAAAATAATTAGGGGTAGAAATGGAAGAGCTGTAGGCTTCCTAGCACTGAAAGACAATAACTTAGAGATCTTCCAATCATTTGATATATGGATGATCTATTGCTGTGAGAATGAATCTCCCTGGCATTGAACTCCATTGTGTCAATCACACTGCCAACCTTGGAGGACTTTGGATAGATCCTAAATAAGTAATCATCTCTGATATCACATTTCTTGGGCCTTTTCCTGGATACCCTTCAAGCCAAGGTCTTCCTGCCCTAGGAGAAGTTGATAAAGCTGCAGACTCGGGTTCAGCAACTTCATTCTCAGCATCAGTAGTCAATACAGAGCTGTGGTTGACCGTACCCCTTCAAAGCAGTTCCATTTCATTAATTCCACTCAAGATGCCAGAACATTTTCATGGCAAGAAGATTCACTTACATCCTCAAACCAAGTTTATGATGACTACTGTGTGGTCAGTGGGCAGATTGTATTGTCCCCTTTGGTTGGAAGATTGTCACAATGGATGTAAGTCTTCTGGGCTGGGAGGTGTTCTGGGGCCTCTCTCTCTTCAGACATTTACTTCCCATAAGTTTTATTATTGACTATGAAACCTTTATTTTCACTACCATGAGTCTATAGGGGTTTTTCTCAATTGCCTTCTTTGTAGCCTGTGTTATTTCTTTCCGTTAGGGGTAGATGAAAGATTGGCCATTCATACCATCAAGGATCAAGTCTGTTCTTTTTCGTGAACCATCGCTTTGGCCAAAAGAGTTTCTGGGTTATCATGATTGCCCTGTAGGGCATCCCATTTCATTTCACATAGAAATAAAGTTGTTAAAGACCACGGACCCACTTTTTCCTCAAGTACTCCATGCTATCTTTACAGTGTCTGGCACTAGTTCATTCCAAGGAGATCTCTTGCTATTGCCTAGTAGGGGTGGGCTGAACACCCCCCCCCCCCCCGATTCGGTTTGCACCAGAACAAGCGAACAGGCAAAAAATTTGTGCGAACATTCAAACACCGTTAAAGTCTATGGGACCTTATAATGAAAAATCAAAAGTGCTCAATTTAAAGGTGTATATGGAAGTTATTGCCCTAAAAAGTGTATGTGGACCAGGGTCATGCCCTAGGGGATATGTATCAATGCAAAAAAAAATTTTTAAATCAATAGTTTTTTCAGGAGCAGTGATTTTAATAATGCTTAAAGTGAAACAATAAAAATGAAATATTTCTTTAAATACAGTCAGGTCCATAAATATTGGGACATGGACACAATTCTAATCTTTTTGGCTCTATACACCACCACAATGGATTTGAAATTAAACAAACAAGATGTGCTTTAACCGCAGACTTTTAGCTTTAATTTCAGGGTATTTACATCCAAATCAGGTGAACGGTGTAGGAATTACAACAGTTTGTATATGTGCCTCCCACTTTTTAAGGGACCAAAAGTAATGGGACAGATTAACAATCATAAATCAAACTTTCACTTTTTAATACTTGGTTGCAAATCCTTTGCAGTCAATTATAGCCTGAAGTCTGGAACGCATAGACATCACCAGATGCTGGGTTTTATCCCTGGTGCTGCTCTGCCAGGCCTCTACTGCAACTGTCTTCAGTTCCTACTTGCTCTTGATGCATTTTCCCTTTAGTGTTGTCTTCAGCAAGTGAAATGCATGCTCAATCGGATACAAGTCAGGTGATTGACTTGGCCATTGCATAACATTCCACTTCTTTCCCTTAAAAAACTCTTTGGTTGCTTTCTCAGTATGCTTCGGGTCATTGTCTATCTGCACTATGAAGTGCCGTCCAATGAATTCTGAAGCATTTGGCTTAATATGAGCAGATAATATTGACCGAAACACTTCAGAATTCATCCTGCTGCTTTGTCAGCAGTCACATCATCAATAAATACAAGAGAACCAGTTCCATTGGCAGCCATACATGCCCACACCATGACACTACCACCACCATGCTTCACTGATGAGGTGGTATGCTTTGTATCATGAGCAGTTCCTTTCTTTCTCCATATTCTTCTCTTCCCATCACTCTGGTACAAGTTGACCTTGGTCTCATCTGTCCATAGGATCTTGTTCCAGAACTGTGAAGGCTTTTTTAGATGTTTGGCAAACTCTAATCTGGGGTTCCTGTTTTTGAGGCTCACCAATGGTTTACATCTTGTGGTGAACCCTCTGTATTCACTCTGGTGAAGTCTTCTCTTAATTGTTGACTTCGACACGCATACACCTACCTCCTGGAGAGTGTTCTTGATCTGGCCAACTGTTGTAAAGGGTGTTTTCTTCACCAGGGAAAGAATTCTTCGGTCATCCACCACAGTTGTTTTCCGTGGTCTTCCGGGTCTTTTGGTGTTGCTGAGCTCACCGGTGCATTCTTTCTTTTTAAGGATGTTCCAGACAGTTGATTTGGCCATACCTAATGTTTTTGCTATCTCTCTGATGGGTTTGTTTTGTTTTTTCAGCCTAATGATGGCTGGCTTCACTGATAGTTACAGCTCTTTGGATCTCATATTGAGAGTTGACAGCAACAGATTCCAAATGCAAATAGCACACTTACTCTAGGTTTCTCGACATTGATAGTCACTTCGGTCGGTAGTAATCCGACTTTTTTGTTTTGTTTGGGTAGTCTCTCTATCGTTTTTGTAATCCATACCGGTTTAGTTGAC
>BLSH010536937.1:210487-227222 GCA_018402905.1 Glandirana rugosa | reverse complement strand
TCAGAATTCATCCTGCTGCTTTGTCAGCAGTCACATCATCAATAAATACAAGAGAACCAGTTCCATTGGCAGCCATACATGCCCACACCATGACACTACCACCACCATGCTTCACTGATGAGGTGGTATGCTTTGTATCATGAGCAGTTCCTTTCTTTCTCCATATTCTTCTCTTCCCATCACTCTGGTACAAGTTGACCTTGGTCTCATCTGTCCATAGGATCTTGTTCCAGAACTGTGAAGGCTTTTTTAGATGTTTGGCAAACTCTAATCTGGGGTTCCTGTTTTTGAGGCTCACCAATGGTTTACATCTTGTGGTGAACCCTCTGTATTCACTCTGGTGAAGTCTTCTCTTAATTGTTGACTTTGACACGCATACACCTACCTCCTGGAGAGTGTTCTTGATCTGGCCAACTGTTGTAAAGGGTGTTTTCTTCACCAGGGAAAGAATTCTTCGGTCATCCGCCACAGTTTTTTTCCGTGGTCTTCCGGGTCTTTTGGTGTTGCTGAGCTCACCGGTGCATTCTTTCTTTTTAAGGATGTTCCAGACAGTTGATTTGGCCATACCTAATGTTTTTGCTATCTCTCTGATGGGTTTGTTTTGTTTTTTCAGCCTAATGATGGCTGGCTTCACTGATAGTTACAGCTCTTTGGATCTCATATTGAGAGTTGACAGCAACAGATTCCAAATGCAAATAGCACACTTGAAATTAACTCTGGACCTTTTATCTGCTCCTTGTAAATTGGATAATGAGGGAATAACACACACCTGGCCATGGAACAGCTGAGCAACCAATTGTCCCATTACTTTTGGTCCCTTAAAAAGTGGAAGGCACATATACAAACTGTTGTAATTCCTACACTGTGCACCTGAATATAAATAAGTGTCCCTCGTTGTAATCTATCATCAATCACAGCGAGTGACGGACCCGAAAAAAAAACCAAAACACGAGCAGCTCCTCCTCCATGGGAGGGCTCCCGCCGACTGAGCTCTCTTTGGTTTGACGTTTTATTTATAATGAAGGGCAGGGCCACCCAGTGATGTAATTGAGTGACCCGCCCATCTGACGTCACATGACGTCAGAAGGGGGTGGGGTCACCCATACGCCAACCGGTGGCCCCGCCCTGCACTATAAATAAAATGTCAAAACAAAGCCAGCGCAGATGACGGCATCCCTCCCATGGAGGAGGAGCTGTGCGCGCCATCTGCGCACAATGCAGACAGAGAAGTTGCTGCGAACACCCCATAATGTTCTAAATTCGACAAATGGGCAACCGCCCGATGTTCGAGTCGAACTTACATTTGACTTGAACCACGGGCCCATCCCTATTGCCTAGGTGTGGTGTGGGCCATCAGAGTTTACATTTTGGTTGTTGCTTCCTTTGGGTGAATGGATTCCCTGTTTGCCATTCCAGATGGTTCTAAAAGAGGTTGTCTAACTACCTGATCTAATATTCCTAAGTGGATTTGACAAGTTTTTATGCAGGCATATGAGTTTCCTTCCTATGAGTGGTACCGGCTACCACTTCCATTCGGATTGCCTAGGTGATCTGAGCAGAAGTTCTCCTCTCCCTCTCCCTCCGTGCAGTCTTCTGGGACATTTTGCAGGTCCCAGATGACTGATGGACCAGTCAGGAGGCACATGTACAGTGGACACTCGGCTGTGCAGCCAAAGGTTTCACAGCCAGGTAACCCCCGGTTGAGATGCCGGTGCTGGGGGGGGGCTGAGAACGGACAGCTCAGGTGAGCACATCGCTGGATCCTGGAACAGGTGAGTGCGTGTTCATTACAAATCAGCAACTACACTTTTTGCAGTTGCTGACTTTTGATAAACGCAAAAACTACTGGAGATCCTGTTTAACATAGTTTGCTTCCTGGCAGTTCAAGCCATTATGCTAATTTTTTTACTCTATCTTGTTTTCTAGATGCATCCATCCTTGTTTCTAGATAATTCAGCTTTGTAAGCATAGGAACTTAATTGAGTACAGTACATTCATTTAATTTGAAAAAAAAGGCGTATTTTTAGGTAAAAAGCAACCATTAAATTACCCTGTTGTGTAATCACATTGTATGTATTGTAAAGAGAACTGATACTCTTGGGTGAAAATGATTTGTGAACATACACTCAATATGATTGATTATATCATTCACCATGGAATCATCACAAAGCTATTTAAATTTTAAGGTAAATTAACTGGTTAGATTGCCACGTATGTCTCATAATTACCATGCAGGAGGATTTCTGTTATCACAGTGTCCTTTCACAGAAAATTATATCCACAAATACGAATTTTAATCCATTTTTTTTTCATGTAAATATGTTGTTTACAAATATACTTGGCTTTTGCTTTTCATTTTTATTGCAAATCTGCTGATCAGTTGGCTTGTAACTATCATTTCCCTCAGTTTCCGAGGCAGTTCACTTTAAATATGAAAGTCACATCTTTTTTTTACCATTGGTGGAAAAGGAACTTCCAAGAGCTTCCCATTTTCTCTTTGCTTCTCAATATTTTCCTTACTTCATTGAGTAGTAGGCAGGTCTGAGTCTTTTTTCTGCCAAATATAAACCATGTACAGTCACAAAACCTAAATAAAGATGTGACCTTTTCAGCAGACAGCCAGAATTCAGGGATACAGCATTTTGGGCAGTGGACCCAGGCCCAACCCTGTATCTTGGCCTAGGCCAACAAGGCCCAGGCCTAGGGCGGCACTTTGCAGGGGGGCAGCACAAAAAGAGTCCCCGCCGGCTTGCACTACACTTTTAGTCTTATGGGGTAGACTGGGCAGGGAGACAAACCGGTCTGGCACCCCCCATTAAGCAGCTACACTTGCTGCCGGTATGTTAATACTGGCAGGCCCCCCATCAGAGGGGGACAGCCCATACATATGTAGGGGATCCGGGCATCCGAAGGGGCCCAGGTGGCAGGCCCCAACCAATGAGTTGTTGTGCTGCCCAATAGCCAAACAGGAAGTGTGAGGAAATCTCTTAAGGAAATCCATTCCAATCCCCCCAAGGCCCTCAGAACGAGTGTCTCCACTAGGAAATTTCAGGGAGGGTCTTAAACAGGAAGGGGTGTGGCCTTGACAGGAAAGGGTGGCTCATATTTAAATTAGGGGGTGCATGAGTTTAGTCAGGCCTATGGCAGCACAAAACCTAAATACAGCACTGCCCAGGCCTTTTGCTTCTATGATCCCCTCTGTAGGGACAGTGGTCACATTGGCAAAGTCTGGTAACTCCTGGTACTCTTTAAGCTTACCGTGTCCATGAGTATTCCTGGAGTTTTAAGAGTGTGCTTTTTCCTTAACCACTTGCTTACTGGGCACTCAAACCCGCCTCCTGCCCAGACCAATTTTTGGCTTTAACCACTGTCACATTTTGAATGAGAATTGCGCGGCCGTACGACGTTGTACCCAAACAAAATTTATATAATTTTTTTCCCACAAACAGAACTTTCTTTTGGTGGTATTTGATCACCTCTGCGTCATTTCTGATCGCCGCTATAAACAATCAAAGAGAGTTGATTTTGAAAAAAAGAACAATATTTTTTACTTTTTGCTATAATACAAATCCAAAAAAAAAAAAATTATTCATCAGTTTTGGCCGATATATATTCTACATATTTTTGGGGAAAAAAAATCGCAACCGGCGTATATTGATTGGTTTGCGTAAAAGTTATCGCGTCTACAAACTATTGGAAGTGATTTATGGCGTTTTTATTATTTATTTATTTTTTACTAGTAATGGCGGCGATCTGCGATTTTTATCGGGACTGCGATATTGCAGAGGACATGTCGGCCATTTTTGACACTTTTTTGGGGCCAATGACATTTATACAGCGATCAGAAATTTAAATGTCCACTGATTACTGTATAAATGTCATTGGCAGTGAAGGGGTTAACCTTCAGGGGACAGTGAAGGGTTAACAGTGTTCCCTGGGTGTGTTCTAACTGTGGGGGGACGGGGCTGGTCAGGACATAACAGATCTAACTGATCCCAGTGACAGGGATTAGTAGATCTGTTATGTCCCCTGTCACAGAACGGAGTACCGCCGTGTTTACACGGCGGTTCCCCGTTCTGCAGCTCTGACAGAGGATCGCAGGTCTCGGGCGGACATCGAGTCCACCCGACCTACGGGCACGCCCACACAGCTTGCGCGCCGCCGCCCCCCTGTGAGTGCGCGCCAGGAGCGCCCACAAGGACAGGACGTCCACCTGGAGATTCAGATCCGCGATGGAGCCGTACTTCGGCTATAGCGTGGATCTGAAGGGGTTAAAGCTACAGCTTCCCCCCTTTGTTATGTCTTGCACCAAGAAGAAGGGTGGTTGCCTGCAGACCCACCTAACCATCCTAGAAATCTAGGATCACATCATACACTTTAATTTTAAAACATCAGCATTGTAATGGCATTACAAGCAATAGTTATTTTTGGCATCTAATATAAGCTTACTTAACCACTTCAGCCCCGGAAGGATTTGCCCCCTTCCTGACCAGAGCCCTTGTTGCGATTCGGCACTGTGTCACTTTAACTGACAATTGCACAGTCGTGCGACGTTGTACCCAAATTAAATTTGCGTCCTTTTTTTCCCACAAATAGAGCTTTCTTTTGGTGGTATTTGATCATCGCTGCGTCATTTCTGATCGCCGTTATAAACACAAGAAGAGTGACAATTTTGCAAAAAAATCCAAGTTTCTTACTTTTTGCTTAAATACAAATCCAAAAAAAAATATAAAAAACTTTTTTTTCATCGGTTTTGGCCGATTTATATTCTTCCTCATATTTGCGCTAAAAAAAAAAATCGCAATCGCCGTTTATTGTTTGGTTTGCGCAAAAGTTGCCGCGTTTACGGATGATGAGAATTCATTTCTGGGGTTTTTATTTTTTTTATATTTTTTACTAGTAATGGCGGCAATCTGCGATTTTTAGTGGTACTGCGATATTGCAACGGGCACGTTGGAACATTTTGACACTTTTTTGGGACCATTGGGATTTATACAGCGATCAGTGCTATAAAAATGCACTGATTACTGTGTAAATGCCATTGGCATTGCCATTGGCAGGGGTTAACCTGCAGGGGGCGCTCTAAGGGTTAACTGTGTTCCCTGGGCGTATTCTAACTGTCTTAATGTTTGACTGGCAGGGGGAGGGGAGTGATCACAGCTTCCATATAGAGGAAGGCTGTGATCACTCCCTTGCCCCTCTAACAGAACGGAGATCCGTGTTTACTTACACGGACCTCCGTTCTTTCACTCCGGGGGGGGGGGGCATCGCGGGTAGCCGGCGGAGATCGAGTCCGCCGCACCCGCTCCCTGGCCCTACCTGGACACAGTGAGTGCGCGCGCTCATAGTGCGCGATCTGGCAGCCGCCGTCAGATGACGGCGGTTTGCCCAGGAGAGCCATCTTGTCGCCGTCAACCTGCGGTTGGTGGTCAGCAAGTGGTTAAAAATGTCCTTTTGTGTTATGAGTGTTGTCTTTCACTGGAGCAAATTGGATCATGCTTTATTGGGGGGTTTTGCCTTCCCCTGCATCAATTGTGGTTATAGGATATTGCAAATGGAGATTTTCGATTTGTGTGTGTTTTTTTCTTTATTAGTTTTTGGTAAAAACTGGGTGGACTTTTTTCAACCAGATTAACTATGTAACTATGGTCATCTCTTCCCACAACTTCTTGGTTTTACAATATGCTTTGCAGCTTCTCCTCTGCTTTTGTCTTCCAGTTTCTAAAAGCTGTATACCTGTATCTTATGATTCCTTGATGCCTGCAAGCAGTGATGCCTGTACTTACTCTGCCTCCTGAAACTCCTCCTTTCAGCACCTCTGTAGTTCATAAGTAAGGCTCTTTGAAATGTGTGACACAGCAGTGTCTACTTACAGGATATAGTGAATATGTGTCACAGAATTCAAGGAAGTAAATGTGTGTGGGTCTTCAAACAGTTTGTTTACAAACATCAAGATTATGTGGTAGTAGCCTAGAAATAATTGAAATACACTGTGGAAATTATTATATGATTTTACATTTTGATCATAGATATGCTTCAACAAAACATTGACTTTTTTAGATGTTTCTTCCATTAAGAACCCTACTGACAAAAAATGGAAGAGGTCTCCTAATCCATTTACACCTTGATGGGCTGCTCTTTAAACCATTCTCACCCTTGAACTAATCTCTTAGACTTTGCACGACTGGTTAAAATCTCTAAGCAGGGATCATTCAGCTGTTGGCATTGACACTCAAGATATTGATTGCATTGATTGGATGATTGTCACGATAAAACTTTTGTATGATGCACCACTGGATGCTATTCAGGTTATGTCTCGGGAAGCCTCTTTTTCTGTTCAGCTTCACAGAGCACTCTGGCTTAGGTGTGGGTCATGGTACAAGTAAGTCATAAGACCATGTTACACCTACCCTTAGTGAGAGACTGTTTTTTCAGCTCTTCACTGGATAAAATAATTAAAAGAGCAACAGGGCTAAGCGTTCTCACTTCAGGCTCACACACCTTAGTATAATTGATGAAGGTCAATACCTTCCTATCCTCTGTCAAAACGTTCCTTTCATTCATCCAAATTAAGTTCCAGTTCCTGGAACAACTAGTCTTCCACCCCCTCAAGCTCAGGGTGTCCTAAGTGTCCATGGTAAACAAAGGAATCCAAGCCTGTGGATAAATCCACCACCACATGAAGCTCTACCTCCATCAGTTCCACTGGAGGTGGGCGGATACCGGATGACTTTGAGAAGCTTACATAGCCAACACATGGGTGTGACAGATAGTATCAAAAGGGTACAAAATATAGTTTCACTTGCACCTTGATTCTTCACATTGGGGTCAATAAACTAAGAGTTAAATAACAGCCAAAAAAATTTGATAAAATAATGCCTGCGGTAAATCAGTTGCGAAAGTACAATTCACTAAGAATTTTGCGTTATATACGGAATGTGGTATTTGTTCTTAGCGATAATTACTTATTATTTAATGTGGTAATTTACCGCATTGAGCTGGTTGCTAAGGAGCGGGCCAGGAAGCCGGGAAGCTGAATGTAAAAGAAATATGCAGACAATTAAAAATTATGAATAAAATCAGCGTCGGGTCCCCCCAATGCATACCAGGCCCTTTGGGTCTGGTATGGATTTCAAGGGGAACCCCACGCCAAAATTTAAAAAAATGGTGCAGGGTCCCCCCAAAATCCATACCAGACTCTTAACTGAGCATGCAGCCCAGCAGGTCATGAAAGATGAGCGAGCACCCCCCTGAACCATACCAGTCCGCATGCACCCATAGATGGGTACTTTGGGGCAGGGGGGTCTGCCCCCACCCTGAAGCACCTTGTCCCCATGATGGGGACAAGGGCCTCATCCCCACAACCCTGTCTGGTGGTTGTGGGGATCTGTGGGCAGGGGGCTTGCCAGAATCTGGAAGGCCCCTTTAACAAGGGGCACCCAGATCCCGGCTCCCCCATGTGATTGAGTTGTGGGTACATTGTACCCCCTACCCATTCACCAAAAAAGTGTGAAAAAGTCATTTGTGACATCACAGACCGGTGCATGCTGGGTTGGTAATGTCATGAGGGGCGGTGTCACCAGGTGACGTCTCCAGGTGGATCCGCCCTTACATATATAAGAACTGTCAAACAGCGGAGGAGGCATTCAGCGGCCAGCCGTTCTCGCAAGCGGAGCTCTGTTTCTTTTTTGTTTTTCAGGTTCCGGCGGTGCGCGGGTGTTGTGATTGACTTTGGATTTACATCAGGGGACACTTTTTAAAGTTTTTTAAATAAAGGAATTGACAATAACTATCTCCGTGTTTTTATTACTTTTTGACACTTTGAATGAATCAGTAACTTTTATGTATGCTTCTGGCTTATTCTAAACTTTTTTATGTAGGAGTTGCTTTGTGTTACATATTTGTAACCAAATGTCATTTTATAAAGTCCTTTAACTCTGAAGCTCAATAATGGTAATTAACAGTAACAAAAATGAATTACTCAGAGCAATGTTATAATTGTCAAATCATAAACTTTGCACTTTTAAAAGTATACATCCTTAGATTTTGCATTTCTAGTTTGAAAAACAAAAGCTTGGATGAATAATTTAAATTCCAAGTGTAGAGTTTATAAATCAAAGGCAGTTAATAAAGGAAAGCATTTATGTGAACTTATTTATATTTTGTTACTGAAATATAATGGCCATTTATTACAAAATGTGGTGTATAAATTGTGTTCTTTCTAACAGATCATTTAACCCTACATTTCTAACTATGTATGTGCATAGCAGCAGTAACATCTTATACTGTGTGGTATAAATGCAACCGTTTGGCAACAGTCCCAGAAACTTGGAGTATATACTAACAGTCTATTCTTTTCTCTGCTAGGGTATTTCAGCAATGAGGCAAATGGAAAGTGCTAATGACCATTTTATATTTTATTTATTTATTTACCCATTAAAAGTGTGAAGTAAAGTCACATTCCTACAAGGAAACAATTCATGTATAATTCATCCTTTGTAGCATTTTGTAAAGCTGTACAATGTTGACAGCTAAACAAAGAACAATGTGACCTGGAAAGTGCAACATGGTAAAATTAAATAACAGCAGGCGCTTCTGTTCACACTTTTAATTACCAGCAGTCACTTCTGTAAAAAGGTGAGTTAACAAATAACTGCCAGAAAATGAACCTTAACTGGCTTCTAATTGTTTAATCCAGGACGTCTATTGTTAAATTTGTTCATTTAAAATGGCTTACTGATGCATTTAGCACTAGCTGAACAAATTACTCAGTAGGTGATAGAGAAAGGCATAGCCATTTTGTGCCTTATTTATTTCTATATTGTTTTCCTCTTTTTGTATAATGAGGACTTGCTCTGCATTGAAAAGCAATGTTTGTTTTATAGGACCTTTTAATAAAAAATGAATTATTGATGCTGGAGCAGGATAAAAAAACACATTGTGCCGTGGATTGTAATGTTCACAAAACTTAAAACTGTAATATATGAATCTACATGCAAGGATTGATTGAATGAGAGCATTCCCTTTTACAAGGCGCCTGTCATAAGTTCCAAATATTGACATGAATGGAGGGCAATAACAAAGAGTATATTGGATTAGATTGTGTTTATTTACCATTTAGCAATGCTTCAGTCCCTTATAGACCTTTCTCATGCTCACAATCCTCAACCTTTGATCTCCTCCAAATTTCAATATTTACATGTGCCAACCTTTCACATCATGTAATTTCTCCCTATTTACCCTATAATTTCAGAACAGCACCCATGGAACTGCAAAGATATTCTGAATTATTCTGACTTAAAAGCAGAATTAATATTTTTTAAAGTGGTTGTAAAGGCAAAACATTTTTTTTTTTATCTTAATGCATTCTATTCATTAAGATAAAAAGCCTTCAGTGTGCAGCCGCCCCCTTAGCCCTCCTAATACATACCTGAGGTCCATCTAGACCCAGCGATGTTGTACAAGAGACTTTATTGCAGACCTAATAGAAAGACCTAGAATTCTCTACACCCATCACTGCACAGAACTGTCCTGCCTTGTGTTATTTTTTTATCATTTGATTGAGAGTTGTATTTAGTAATGGCAGGAACATGTAGCTGATAAAGGAAAAGGCAAGAGGGAGGATTAGGGTGGGAATAAAACCACCCTTTTACAAACCTGGCTCCTAACAAAGGAGAGCATTAGTTCCTACAGAAAACTTCCCTTCAAAAATATTTAAAAAATTGAGCTTACCTTTGCTTAGATGCTCTATTCTGGACCCTCCAGTAAGGAAAAATCCTAAAATAGATTTATTTGATCATGAAGGAGCTGGGCAGCTGTGTAAGTCAAAATTAATCTATACTGTGCAGGCAGATCGTCATTATCAATTTCAACTAGATTTGAACTTATTTGATTTATTAAAACTGGAGCACTCAGAATCTGGTGCAGCTGAGCATGGTAGCCAAACAGCTTCTAACTACAGCTTGTTCAGCTAGGCTTTGAAAAGAAATCCTAAGAGCTGATTGGTTTCTATGTAGAGCTGCACCTGATTTTCCATGCTCCAATTTTAGTAAATCCCCCCTCTCCGTCTGTCCTAAAAAAAGGCTAAAGCTCACTTTAACATTACTCAATAAGGGGGGGCGTGGCCAGGCGCGGCATGTGAACAGACGTGTTTCACAGAGCTCCCGTGTATTACCCTTCATTGATCCTGTTCCCGGCCCAGCAGAGCTGATCCTTGGACACCGAAAGACCCCTAAAGGCATCGTGAAGCCCTTGTCAGCTTTATATTGTGAGCAGACATGATGGTCACACGGAAAAGTAAGGAAGAAATACAGCGCGCGGAGATCCAACATGGCGCCGGCCCAGGCCTCCAGCAACGCACGCCGCGAGTAAAGGACACAGTGAGTAAGGCATCTAAAACTAACAGGCCTCTCACAGGGGACCCCCCCAAAGACATGCGCTTCTATGCACAGAAGCTTACAAGCACCCAGGCCCAAGCGGACCCCACGATGGAGGAGGAGAGCTCCGGGGAGGACCGTGAGGCTCAGGGGAAGACAGGGAAGGGACATCCTGTGGGAGATATGGAGAGCCAGCCAGCTTTGGAGACTGTCAGCGAGGATGAGGACGCTGTTCAGCCCTCATTGTCTGAGATCCTGAGAGCAATCCATAAGTGTACTGCCTCAGTTAATAACCTCCAGGAGCAGTTTGGAGGATTAAAGGAGGAAATGGGCCTGATTAGGCAGGATCTACAGAAGATTAGGGAAAGAACAACAGCAGCTGAAAGCAGGATTAGCGATATTGAGGACAAGATACCGCCATTGATTAGAGACACTCAACGCAACTCTATTATGGTCAAATCTATTGACACCCGCGCTGACGATCTCGAAAATCGGATGCGCCGCAATAACGTGCGGATTGTTGGTCTCCCGGAGAAGGTGGAGGGTAGGGACCCCACTGATTTTGTGGAAAGATGGCTGCCAGAGGTGTTTGGAAAAGAGGCCTTCAGGCTCTTTGCAATGGAGCGTGCTCATAGAGTACCTACTAGGCCTCTACCACCGGGCCACCCTCCCCGCCCGCTGCTGGCCCGCTTACTACATTACAAGGACAGAGAGATAATACTACGCCTAGCCCGGGAGAAACAACATATACAATTCAATGGAGGACGAGTGTCTTTTTACCCTTACTTCTCTTCGGAGGTACAAAAAAAGCGTGCCCTCTTTAATGAAGTGAAAAGAAGGTTACAGAGATTGCAGGCCTCATACGCCATGTTGTACCCAGCGTGACTCAGGATAACTGTCAGGGGCCAGGCACATTTCTTTGAACATGCAGCAGAGACCTCAGAGTGGCTGGATGCTAACGAACATGCCTTTCGCCTAGAGAGAGAAGACCTGCAGGGGAGGAGGAAGGGATATGACCGAGGGCGACCGAGAATAAGACTAGAGTACAATACTGTTAGGGGATAAAGGAACTACCCTGGAGCTTATGCCCTTTGGAGGACTTTTACATGGAAGTGAGCCGGGAAACGTTGACCTATATAATCTCTGTCTTTGGCCGGGGATGTGAGGAGTGACTGTTAATTTCTACATACTTATCCGGATGGAGAAAGTAACAAATGCCCTGCAGAATCCCAGTGGGGTGAGGTTCTGCGGGACCCGTTGTCCACCTGTTGACTGTTCGTTTTACAATTCAATTTTCTCTTTGTTTGTCAGAAGTTCTGACAGCTCACTAATCCTGATTGGTAGGGCCTCGGCGGAGGAGGTAGGGTTGCCCCCCTCGCCTCTAGCCCAGCCCGGGTACATATCTGGTGAGTTAGAACTACAAGTTGGTTGCAAGCAGCTACGCATACTGGTTAGCATACAGGAGACCTCTTTCATTAGAGCTTTACAGAATGCAAATTCAGTTCCAGCCTGCCATTCAGGGGATACGATTTGCATAGGCCTTGGCCGGAATATAACAGGTTACCACGTTTTGCCACTGTAACGATTGGAAAGGATCTATACAGATGACGACGGTCCCAGTGGTGTCGTGGAATGTCAGAGGACTGAATGATCCCCTAAAGAGAACTATGGTTTCCACTTCTATACGTAAATACCTATCCGCCATTTGTTTATTACAAGAGACACACCTGACTCTGGACACGGTGTCATGTCTGAACTTTAGATGGGTGAGCAAGGCATATCATTCGGTTCACACATCATTTTCCTGGGGGGTGAGTGTGCTCATACACACCTCCCTGGATTATCAGGAACTGGACTGTCAGATAGATGTGGAGGGTCGGTACATTATGTTATTTTGCAGACTTTTTGCCTTGAAATGTATCCTTGTCTGTGTTTATATACCTCCGCCTTATGGGCATCAGGTGTTAAAAATTGTGGTGGAGTACCAGCTGAGTCACCCCGGGGTGCCACTGTTTGTAATAGGTGACTTTAACTGCTACCTCGACTCCCGGCTTGATAAACATCCGCCAGTGGTGAGAGGTAGGGGGCCGAACAGTACCCCTCTGAGAAAACTAGTGGAGGAGGTGGGGTGGGGTGACCCTTGGAGAGGCAAACACCCTGGTGAGAAACAATTCTCATGCTTCTTGAAGACTCACACCTCACTGTCTCGTATAGATCTGTGCCTGTGTCCAAGGGAAGCTGAACGATATGTTAAGGACATCAAATACGCTACTAGGGGAATATCTGACCATTCACCGCTTATTATAGACCTTGAATTGCACCCCCCCTCTGGGTTACCGAGGGCCCCCTGGAAGTTGAACGCTTTTTGGCTCCAATTGTTCCCATCTCAGACAAGGGTGACTGACGCTATGACTGAATTCTGGAAGGTGCATGAGGTGCAGGAGGAGAGAGGGGTGGTATGGGAAACGTTCAAAGCCTATCTGAGGGGACTATTTATTAAGGAGATCACTGCAGTTAAAAAGGCCACACACACTCAGGAGGAGGGACTGGAGAGGCTAGTTCGGGAGACGGAGGCCAGGTTTATAGATGATCCTACTGAGGGGCATAGAGAGGCATGGGTAGCCGCCCAGGAGGCGCTACAGCATGTTGTGGGTTCCACTGCAGAGAGGAAACGTTTCTTTAGCAGGTTGGCTTTCTATGAGGAAGGTGAGCATACCGGTCGCCTGCTAGCAAAAATTGCACATTCCCAACAATCTTCCCCAAGCATTGGGGCTATCAGGCTGCCTACAGGCAGGATTATAAATTCCCCTGATGACATTATGGCAGTATTGGCCTCCTATTACTCTACTTTGTACAGTTCTCACCAGGACTACACAGCCGAATCTTTGGCCGAATATATAGGAGAGCTGGATCTGCCAAAACTCTCAGAGGCAGATAGGTTAAAACTGGATGCTCCCCTAACAGTTGAGGAGCTCCAAGAGGGACCAGGGCATTCCCTAACTCAAAGGCACCAGGAGCTGATGGTATACCGGTTGAGGTATTTAAACAATATGCTGAGAGTATTCTCCCCCACCTATTGCTAGTGTTTAGGGAGGCCAGGGACCTTGGCTGGTTACCGCCTTCCATGACTAAAGCTAATATAGTACTCCTGTTGAAGCCGGGCAAAGATCCATTAGACCCAGGATCCTACAGGCCTATATCTTTGCTCCAAACGGATGTAAAGATACTGGCAAAAGTTTTGGCCATTAGACTCGGGAAGGTGATATCCTCAGTGATTCACTCGGATCAGGCTGGGTTCATCCCACAAAAGTCTACAGCAATAAACCTGAGACATTTGTTTCTGAATATTCAGTCGACAGCTGACAATATGGGGGACCACGCTCTGCTGTCTTTGGATGCCCACAAAGCGTTCGACAGCATTGAGTGGTCCTACCTATGGGCCATATTGAGGAAATTTGGGATAGGAGAGGAGTTCATTGACTTGGTTAAATTGTTGTATAGCTCCCCACAGGCGGCCATTAGGGGGGAGGGGAGAATATCACCCTACTTTAGGCTCTATAGAGGTACGAGACAGGGATGCCCCTTGTCCCCTCTCCTCTTTGCGCTCACCATAGAGCCGCTGGCGGATCGTATTAGAGCCAATCATAGGATCCAGGGGTTCAGGTATGGGGCGCTACACGAAAAATGAATGCTCTATGCAGATGACACTTTGCTACTACTTGGGGATACAGGAATATCACTGTCGGAAGCTATGGAGGAGGTGAGACGATTTGGTAGGTTCTCGGGACTGCTGGTAAACTGGACCAAGTCGTCCCTTATGTTGTTGGATAGGAGCTTAGACCCAGGTCAGGGCGATATAAATGGGATACCAGTATCCACGGAATTTAGATACTTAGGTATACAAATTACACCCAACCCACTGGACTTCATTGCCCGGAATCTGAAGCCCCTCTTAAATAAGTGTCGAGACAAGGTTCAAGTATGGTCTAGACTAAAGCTATCCCCGGTAGGGAGGATAAACTTGATTAAAATGATCATAATGCCACAGATCTTATATGTGCTACATAATTCTCCCATGGTGATCCCATTGAAACACTTCCGGGTGATGAACTCCATATTTAGGACCCTTATATGGCAGAACAGACCTGCAAGAGTGAGTCTGATCCAACTACAACATCCCAAGGAGGCGGGAGGAATGGCACTCCCCAATCCATGGGCCTATTACTTGGCTTCTCAGGCACAACACATAGCGAGACTCTTGAATGATAGTGGGGATAGAGAATTGAATCTGGGCGCTCCTATGATCAAACTAGTAGGACATATGACAGATGGAGCTGTGGCAGAGGGCTTGGAGGCCCTACGCCTAGCAAAGTCAAACAGGCTTTTCCCCACTTATAACCTCATGCAAAAAATCTGGAATAAACTACGCTAGATTCAACGGGTCGAGGGATTTACTAGATATAGTCCTATATGGGATAACAAGAGGTATCCCGAGCTAGAAAAACTGCAATACAAACAGAGGTGGCAGCAGTACGGTGTACTGCACTTGAGACAGATCTTTAAGGATGGGACATTACGTTCTTTTGAGGAGCTACAGAGGGAATTTGGGCTTCACCACAACATGAGAATTTTTTATTTTCAGCTCAGGCACGCCATTGGGTCACAGGGGACAGTGGAGCCATGGACGATGGGTCCCTCCCCTGTCTTCAACTACATGTGGGAGACGGAGGTGTATAAAGGATTTATATCAGGATGTTACTCTATGATTTTAAATAGGCTTCTCCCTGCAGACCACGGAAGGACACTACCTAGGTGGGAGAAAGACACTGGGACATTCGAGGAGGGACAGTGGGAAGAGGCTATGGAGGCAGTTACACGGTGCTCCCTGAATGTAGCGCAGAGACTCTCCCAATTGTACTTGCTCTTAAGAGTTCATTACACACCAGCCAGACTAGTGAGAATGGGGGTGCGGGAAGATCCAACATGTACTAGGTGCCGTAGGGACCATGGAGATCTGATTCACCTAATGTGGAGGTGCCCCAAATTACACACCTATTGGAGGGAGGTAATAGGAACGCTGAACAGTGCTTATCATATTGATTTATCAGAGGACCCGAAAGCAGGTTTACTACATCTTGGAGGTAGATTTTATGGAAGAGGCCCACAGGGCTGGGGTGGAGAGAGCCCTTTTTCAGGCCAGAAAACTGATATTAAAACATTGGAAGTCGGAAAATCCTCCCACAGTGCAAGAGTGGGTAGCTCAGGTGAACCACACTATTAGATTTGAAAAAGTGATCTATCAGCATAGAGGAAGCAAGACTAAATTTGAGAAGATATGGTCACCATGGCTAGCGGTGCCGGGCTTAGCGCCGGTAGAGCTCGTCAGGGATAGACTATTTATGTGAGATGGTTTAGACCTCAGGTATATGCTATTGATAAGAATGGAAGGAATATGACAAATGTAAATGTATTCAAATGGAGACATTGGAACTGTAATGTTCAGGTTGGATGCTTTATTATGTGGATTTATGCTGTGTATGCAAAGCTGCTCAATAAAGTTTGTTTTTGAGATAAAAAAAAAAAAAATGACTCAATAAACCTTGCAGTCAGCCACCGCACCTCCTACTGTGAAAAATCTAAAAGGTAAGAAATACTTAAAAATATGCATTCTGTGCGACTAGGAACACATAACAAATATACAGTATGTGTGTGTGGGGGCTTTCATATTTAACTGCAAATGTGGAAATATGCTTTAAGGAAAGGATTATATCACTTTCCTCAGACTGCAGCACTGCTTACATAACCTCCAACTAAAGCTCAGGAGAAGTAACAAATCAGACATTGCAAGCAGGCATTTAGATAATAAAATATTGATAAAGCAAAGGGAAACACAGATTTGCAAGTGTGCATGCTGTTGCTATTTTTAACTTGCAAATTC
The DNA here is from genome assembly GCA_018402905.1 of Glandirana rugosa. NCBI lineage: Eukaryota > Metazoa > Chordata > Amphibia > Anura > Ranidae > Glandirana > Glandirana rugosa. The sequence goes on along the minus strand of BLSH010536937.1, from coordinate 210,908 downwards.
TTCTCAATGCTTTCTGTGTTAAAGCCAGGCTCCACATTTATACAAACATAAAAAATCAGTGCTGGCTGCAATACTCATCTCCACTTTGGTGCTGTTCCCAGAAGTCTCGCTGCTTCTAGCTGCACTTATCTTCTGGGTTGAATGATACCCTGTGTAATCCAACCCACTTCCAAGGGTTGCCATCACTTCAGCCTGGGCCCACAGTATTCTGGAAAAGCGGTTTGCTCACATTCTGTTCACCCTATGCTGTTCAGGATGAAGGACTGCACCTTTCTGTCTTTGAAGGAAAAGAGAAAGGATCCCTGATGTAAGTAAACTTGCCAGAAGACTTTAGGGAAAAAGTTATGCATAATACGAATTTTTGAAAATGCTATTTTTTTCAAGGGGAATGGGGTTCAGGGAATGGGGGGGGGGGGGGGGG
>BLSH010536937.1:138885-170498 GCA_018402905.1 Glandirana rugosa | reverse complement strand
ACAGTTTGTGTAAATAGTATGTTTTTCTGGCCTAATCAATGTTTATGTAGAAGGGGGGGGGGGTTTTCCTTCTCCCCCCCCCCCTTCCTCGCCCGGCCCTGGTAGAGTCTTGGCACTCCGGAAGGGGGTAAGAGGGGTTTAAAAAAGTTTAAAGAATCCCGTGAAAGATAAGTATATACATTCAAATATATTACCTTCCTGGCGTAGATAGTTACAGAAGGTGACTCTGTGGTACCCTCCCCGCCGGAGAGAGGTAAACTCGTCATATCAAAAGGATCGTATTTTACGACGTATCTTATTCTTGTTAAAAAATATCCACAAGAACCAGTGGTATAGGCACTGAGCATTTTATGCTAGGAAAACTATACTGCTCAAATGGAGAGAGGCCGCCCCTCCCATGGTGTCTCAGTGGAAGACATTGATAGATGCGGTCCTTCCATTATATAAACTTACATATATGAATAGAAAGTGCCCTAAGAAATTTGAAAAAATTTGGGGAGAATGGGGGAAGGCCTCACGGTTCTGAGATGGTCCCGGCCCGCTCCTTCCCCCCCCCCCTCTTCCTTTTGGGGGGGGGGGAAGATGTATTTGTAACTAATCCGGTCTTTTTGTATGATAAATGTGTTTGACACTGCCACTTATGTTGACCGCTATTCATATAATTCTATCTGCCTAATATTACTGCGAATTACTGGATTATTTGTATTTGTAATTTTATGCTACCTATGCTCTTGTTTGAAAACAATAAAAACTTTTGTGTTAAAAAAAAAAAAAAGGTTTGACCTCATATTATATGGTTTTGGTAAATCTGAAGACAAAAATCTGCTGAAAATGTAATAGCGTGTATTGGGTCTAAAGTCCAAAAATAACTTACATTAGAGACTATTTCGACAGTAGACAAATAAGATGCCAGCATGTCTTTGGATTGTGGTGAGAAATTCACACTGGGGGAACACATAAACTTCAACACAAGCATTAGCATGTCGGGGATCTGAACCAGCAACCCCACAGGTGCTAGGCAGAATTGCTAGCTACTTAGCTAGTGAGCAACCTCACATGTAGTGTGCATCTCTGTGGTATGAACCAGCCCTAAGTCCATAGCCATGCTCAGTGTCACAAGCAATATACAATATATTGTCCTAAGTATTGGGACACCTGCCTTTAAACACACATGGACTACAGGGTGGGCCATTTATATGGAAACACCTTAATAAAATGGGAATGGTTGGTGATATTAACTTCCTGTTTGTGGCACATTATGAGTTATTTACAAGTTTCTGACCACTTGCTAGCATTTCTCCTGCGGTGTTGCTATCAGTGTGTGAAGAGTGGGAGAAGAGGGTTGCATTGACAATCCAACACAATGGGCAGCACATTGAACACATTTTATAAGTGGTCAGAAACTTGTAAATAACTCATGAAAGAATAAAGTTACATTAAAACCAAGCACACCATTGTTTTTCTTGTGAAATTCCCAATAAGTTTGATGTGTCAAATGACCCTCTTCCTATTGAAAAAACAAAAGTTGGATTCAAAATGGCGGCCATGGTCACCAGCCATCTTGAAAAGTTTCCCCCCTCACATATACTAATGTGCCACAAACAGGAAGTTAATATCACCAACCATTCCCATTTTATTAAGGTGTATCCATATAAATGGCCCACCCTGTATAATGGCAGCCCAGGGTTCACTATAGAGTTGGCCCACCCTTTGCAGCTACAACAGCTTCAAATCTTCTGGGAAGGCTGTCCACAAGGTTTAGGAGTGTGTCTATGGGAATGTTTGACCATCATTCCAGACGTGCATTTGTGAGGTCAGGCACGAGAAGGCCTGGCTTGCAGTCTCCACTCTAATTCACCCCCAAGGTGTTCTGTTGTCTTGAGGTCAGCACTCTGTGCAGGCCAGTCATGTTCCACCACCATTACAAATCTTGCCAGATACACTATCTAGCCAAAAGTATTGGGATGCCTGCCTCACACACATGAACTTTAATGGCAGCCCAGTCTTAGGCCATAGGGTTAAAATTTGATTTGGCCCACCCTTTGCAGCTATAACAGCTTCAACTCTTCTGGAAAGGCTGTCCACAAGGTTTAGGAGTGTGTCTATAGGAATGTTTAGCCATTCTTCCAGAAGTGCATTTGTGAGATCTGGCACTGATGTTGGATGAGAAGACCTGGCTCGCAGTCTTTGCACTAATTCAGTCAAAAGGTGTTCTATCTGTTTGAGGTCAGGATTCTGTGCAGGCCAGTCAAGTTCATCCTCCCCAAACTCGCTCATCCATGTCTTTATGGACCTTGCCCATTCCTATTCAGGAAATAACCACAATTTTTTAGGATGGGGAGGGAACAGAAAAAGAAGCATGGATGGAAGAGAGGAAAGAGAGGAGCTAGAAGGTACAACAGGTCCAAAAAGAAAGAGAATGAGGGATTAACAAATGGGGTATTTAACCTCAGTTCAATAGATCTGAATAAAGAGGAGTTGACTGTGTTGAATAGGGATCTGAAGTTCACACCTAAAGCTAAGCTAAATACATTTCAGACCTTTATTGATATAAACAGATTCACACGGCAACTCAGCATTAAGAAACACTATTTACAAAACTCGTTCACACGGGATTTATGACAACCCTCTCGTGACCTAGAAATGTTGCAAATTAAGAAAGTGCAGGAGGACAGGACCTTTTCTTAGGAATGAAGAGCCTTCTTGAGATGAAGGATCTTGCTATCTGCCCAGCGGATAAGGGAGGTGTGGTGGTAGTTCAAAATAAAAGTGACTATGTCCGAGAAATGTTTAACATTCTGGACGATAGGGAAACCTATTCGCTTTTAAACCGTAATCCCACACAAGGATTTTTGAAAGCACTTAGAACACTTATTGATTATGGGGGTAATTGTGGGATATTAAATAAAAAAGAGAATCATTTTCTCATTCCCACAGCTCCCAGAATACCCATAATGTATCGTCTGTCAAAGATCCATAAAGACCCTCTACATCCCCCCCGGGAGACCTATTATTAGTGGGATTGGATCTTTGACAGCAAAAATTGGAGAATACATTCTTTTTTGCAGCCTCTTCTGATACGAACCCCCGCTTACCTTCGGGATACAAAACATGTACTCAAAGAGCTAAATAATATTGAGTTTAGGGAAGGTATGATTTTGAGGACTGCAGACGTTGCCTGCCTATACACAAACATTGCACATGAGGACGGAATGTCTGCTGTTAACTATTATGTGTAACAGGATGAGGATATCCCAGCTGTACAAAAGAATTTTATTCTGGATTTGCTTAATTTTGCTATGACACATAACTTTTACTGGTTTAATGGTAAATTTTATTTTCAAAAAAAGGCGTGGCGATTGGGGCGAAATTCGCCCCCAGCCTAGCTAATTTATTTATGCCTAACTGGGAATGGGCGAGGATATATGGCCAACATTAAGCTAATCTAGTGTTCTACAAATGCTTTATTGATGATATCCTGTGTATCTGGGATGGGGATCTGGAGTCTTTAATGGACTTTATGAATGCCTTGAATATCAATGATTGTAACATTAAGTTAACCTTTTACTTCAGCCCGATACAAATCTAAACTCCTTGTTAGCTGACAAGGTGGTGGGAAAGTATAGGAATATGTTTTGCCAGTTTATTACTAACTACTCAATTCAACATTATGAGATAAAAAAGAATTATGCAAAAGAGATGGGGGATTCTGAATGCCGACCCGATTTTGGGCAGATCTCTCCCTGATGCTCTGGAAGTGGTCTTCAGAAGAGCCCCTGATCTGAGGGATAAGGTGGCTCCGTCTATTATTGATCGCCCCTAAATAGTTACCACTGTTTAGGGATCTGAAGGAATTTTATCCCTGTGATAAATGCGTTATATGTAGTCTGAGCCACACCAGACTATGGAGTATGAATCATTTTTCTTCCTGCAATACTGGTAAGAGCTACAAGATTGAATCCTTCATCACCTGTGAGAAGAGATATGTGGTTTATCTTCTGGAGTGTACATGCCAGAAACAATATGTGGGCCGTACCTCCATAAGATTAAGGGACCGCTTAAGGGAACATGTGTATAAAATTAGAACTGGTTATAAGAAGCACAGTCTTTCTACGCACTTTCGTCAATGCCACAACAGAGACCCAAGAGCGCTTAAATTTACAGCTATCTCTAGATTACAACCTCATTGGAGGGGCACAAACAAAATAAGAGAAATTACTAAAATGGACATGTTCTGGTTATATGAATTAAAGACATACTTTCCTTTTGGGCATAACATAGATTGGGACATTAACTGTTTTACCGATAACCTTTAATAGTTCCCTATCTCTGAAGATTTTTTTATCTCTGCTCCAATATGTTTACATGCTTCTAAATAATCTTTACATGCTTTCATGTAATTTTTATGTATTTTTATGTATTTTATATGGCATTTTACAGGGGACATGCATTATTATTATTATTCTACAATTTTATGTAATATTGTATTTGTAGTACATGTATGGCTTAGAGGGGACAGATCCGCACTTGCTGCTAAATATACATCCGTTATCATTCCCTTTATTTTGAGATCCAGGTATTCATTTTTCTATTGTCAATTGGCGTTTTGCTGTCTGGGTCCTTTTGATCTTCCAAAAAAATGGCTCCATAAATGACGCTGTTGTCACTGGGAAAATGGCTGACAGGATGCAGCTGATGCCGATTTTGTCTCCTTATTGGAGCTATATATGTGGGGTATGTATAAGAGATGTGTAAGACCCTTTGATAATGAGCTTTGGTTTGAAACGCGTCAGTGGGCTATATACTGTGTGACACCACACCGCCGTGACTGTGGAGAGCGGCGGCATCTTTCATGTGAATCACAACTATTTATTCATGTATGTGTTTTGAGGTCTGCACTGCCCTTTTTTATTGTTATTTGCGTTAAGAACAGATAAATGTACAAATTACGCTATGTTACCCTGTCTTTTTATTCATGGGGTAACTTTGGTGGTGCTATGATGGCCGTATGTCCCCTTTATCTGGTCTACCAGAGAACTTGAGCATACTAAGGACCTTTGAATAGTCTGAGGCTGGCGATCTGGACCTACTAGGCTGGCAGAGCTTTATGGCGTACACCTTTATTTGGTCTGGTGAGTTTGAATTGCACGTGGTGGCGGTGTGATGCTACTTCTATTCACTCTATATACACACTTTCACGGGAGACTACTGTGATGCTTAATATATATTTTTTTGCCATACTGCACTATGTTTTGCTTTATTTTTATTTTTTGACCATATATGTGGATCCAATGAGGAGGTGACACCTTTAGGATTCTCCAGTACACTGGATATTATTCAAGGCACATTTGCTGTTCTCTTGATTGAGACAGCATTGGGATCTGGTGAGTGGTCACTCTAACTACTTTTTTGGCTTTATGTGAACTATGTATCGAAGAGCTCACTTTGGATTATTTTGGACTCTATATGGACAATTTCTTTGCACAATTTATCTATATATATATATATATATATTATTTTTTGCATAATTTGGCACATTTATTGAGAGACGTTATGTGTTTTTTATTGGATTTATTTTCATGTGTTTTTCACAGGGTCATGTAATCATTTATCTTTTTTACCGCTGCAATTTATTATTTTTCAGCAATATAGCTAAGTAAAAAAAAAATGTTTAAAAAAGCAAAGTTATACCTAAGCACGTAAACTCCCTTGAGAAAAAAATTAAAGCCCCTCCACGTTCACGTACACTCAAATCATCAAACAAAATAGGTGAATCTCAGAACCCAGTAGAAGGATGCTTGTTGACAACACATTGCTGGAGTGGAGGTGGTTCAACTTTAATGATCTTACTACAACGTATAAAATGGGTAGATTGTTGCACAACATAATCAATATACAGTATATTGTACAAAATGCTGTCATGGACAAAAACAGGGGAAGTATCATAGCCAAGTCATCAAAAAGATATAGTGTGATAGCTTGGGGAATGGGAAAACTTATGCATATGGAAAACAGTCTAGATGGTTGTTTAGGGCAAAAGCCCCATTCACATGTTTCAGAGACATCTTGTGACTTTGCAGTTGTTTAAGGTAATGTACAGCATTTGAGACAATGGCATAACTAATCATGAGAAAGATGTCATCATGTTAGCAGGGTTAAAGAAGCAAAGATATGCACCTTTACATAGCTGGAGTTATAAAGCAAGCGTATCATTTTTTTTCTTTCTCTTACATTTTACAATGTTTTCTTTTTATGTGTTTCTAACTTTTAATAACATTTTTAACTAAATTAGCTGTTTTTTATGCCCGATAGGTGGATTGATTTAATGGTGTATGCAATATTCTTGTAATATTCTATTGCTTTTATGCAAAATATCTCAGCAAATTACAGTAACACCAGCCACTATTTAGCTTTAAAAGGAACAATTGCATCTCTAGGTTCACAGTGTTATTTTATAGCATGTGAGTCACGTGCACGTTATAATCTTTCTTTTATGCTGGCTTCCACAAAATATGTGAATGTTTTATAGTTCACTATAATAGAGCCATATAGATATCTTGCCAAGTTCCGTGAAATAAAATTAAAGCAATAAACTAGAAGATGCACTCATCTGGCTTTAATTATATGCCCGTCTATGGAATCTCACCAGAATCCACAAATTTCAGCAGCCCAAATCAGCAATTTTAAAATAGGTACTAATCCCAAGGTGAGGGATGTGTATTTGGAACATGCAAAATTAAAGCAATTTCTCATTTAAGTGTTTTTTTTTCTCCAAAGTTTCAATTATTTATATGAGAAAGAGACACTCCACCCTTTATTAGAAAATATAGGCGATATACAGTATATAGTTTGAATAATAAATATGTACGACTTTATTGCTATTGTAGTTCTGTAGTTCTATTAGAAAATAGTTTCTTTTGTCTTCTTCCTTTTAGCAATGTTTGCTATATTAGTAGAATAAAGGAATAATAACAATAAAAGAGAACATACAAATATAGCATATGCAAGATAACATTTGAAGAAACAATACTTTTTATTCCACTTCTTTCTTTTGATAAATCAAGTATTATTAAAACTATAGTTGTGTGCAAATTCAAAGTAACATACTGAGAGAAACTGAAATTCATTTGCAAATTTTGTACCCAGTGTGGGTAAAGAAGCAACACTAAGGTAATAAAAATGGTAATGTTAATAATAAAAGCCTCTGGCAACCATTCAACCAATCATTCAACAGCCTGTCGACTTGAACTAGGTGCTACACTTTTTTTTTATTTTAAGACGGTTTTAATTTTAATAAGTTGGCTTATTGTCTATATAACCTGTTAATACAATAATGGCTTGTACAAAGAGGTAATATATATAGCTGCATTTTCAGTATCTGTGGCCATTCTCTTGGCGGAGAATGTATATTCTAAAGTCTGGGCTGCTAGCCCCCATGGCTTTTTTTTTTTTTTTTTACTGACAAAACAGAAATTTTATTGACAGGGCACATTTTTTGCTGATAACCTGAAACTACTATTAGAAATTAGGACAATCAACATTTAAACAATATGCAAATACTAACAATAAGCATAGTAAGTAATCTTCCAGGCCTTACAATTAAGAATTCAAACCAGTTTGGCAAAATTTGAGCATGACTAGGATTGTGAAAGGGGAACCTTTAGAATGGAGGAGAAAAACACGTTTTGCATTACACGTAGTGCACTGTGGCAAATGGTAGTCATGGTCAAGTTGAGTCTACAGTGGCAACTATTATATTATTTGCATAAATAGAAAGAGAGGAGGAGAGGGGGGAGAGGGAGGGAAAAGGGAGCGGGGAGAGGGAGGGAAAAGGGAGGGGGGAGAGGGAGGGAAAAGGGAGGGGGGAGTAGAAGAGTGAAAGGGAAGGGTGGGGGGAGAGAGAGGAGAGAAAGAGAAAGGGGAGATTGTTAAAAGGCTGACTCATCAATTTTGTACCCCCCATGCTGGTTTTTCCAGGACTTAGGCAGTGGCAGGGGCTAGCAGCCAGGATTAGTTGCACCCACTGCTTATGAATACGCAATTATCAGTTAAAGAAAGCAGTGTCGTATCACAAAAAATGGCCTGGCCAGGAAGGGGATAAAACCTTCTGGGGCTGAAGTGGTTAAATGAAACACAGACACAATGTAAACTGAATTCAACAGTATTCTGTATTATTTTGATAGAAAGAGGGGATGTATGAGAGCGTCAATCAGCCAAATCCTGGGAAAACACCCCAGAACCAGGTTGAATTAAACACTTAGCAAAATGATATGTATTCCAGTGGCAATAACAATGGATAACTGTAACACAGCAATATTAATACTTAGCAATAAGATTATCAGAGCGACTGATTATTCTACCGGAAAAGGGCCAGCCTATAAACACTTTGATCCTAATGAGAGATTGGGTAATATTGGAACCAGTCACAGTACCCTTAGAAGGCAAGAAATCGGTGGAAGTCCTAATGTTAAGCCTGAGGGTTGTCTTTACTGGCAGCATTGGTGCTCAGATGTGAACAAGGGATCATGATTAGGTAACATAAGGGGGGGGGGGGTGGTAATAATCAGAGAGATGCTAGATATGGCAATGTGTCAGCACCCTTGGTAATTCAAGCTATGATGTCTGCTATCAGTATTCATATACTGTTTGATTCTGTCACTTTGGAGACGATTTGGGCCAGAGTCCACTCACTAGATAAGGGCAAGAGAAAAACATCCACAATTGTGTGATACCGTTTCAAAAGTTTTAATACGATTCAAGGGTTAAAAATACTCACATTCCATAAATAAAACAAGAGCTCTTAGAAATGGCAGGAGATGGAGGAAACCTCCATCAGGTTTCCTCCATCTCCTGCCATTTCTAAGAGCTCTTGTTTTATTTATGGAATGTGAGTATTTTTAACCCTTGAATCGTATTAAAACTTTTGAAACGGTATCACACGATTGTGGATGTTTTACTCTTGCCCTTATACGAACATTGCACACTGAATATCCCCTGGATGTGAGACGAGAGGAGCTGGAGCCATACCCCTCCCCACCTGCGCCCACCCTGGTTTGAGGATATCCCCCCAGGAGGTGCTGACTACCAGGACCAAGGACCATCCCCCAGCGACACCCGATGTCCCCCCTGGATAAGTTTTCTCGCTTCCCGGTGATCGGATGAGCAACCACCCGGTTGGGATTAAACACCCGCGCATATACTACCACCATCTGGTAAGCCTGCATCCATTTTCTGTACACCACAGATGTTTCAAAGATAGCTGCCATAGGATCTAACAGATTTAATTATCATCATTTGAAAGAACTATCATCTGAATCTATTCCATTTTTCATATCATAGGCGCTGCCAATGTGTTTTTAGTTTATCCTTGGACAATATAGATCTGTTGTTTATGTGTGCTGCCAACCTCAATTATTGCTTTTCTGGTATTTATCTCAACATTTTATAGCCTATTATTCATACTCTTTTTATAGTGAGCGCGGGTTTCTGCTTTTACATAGTTCCACTCACTAGATCCTGGGGATGGCTGTCACACATTCAGTAAGCGATGCAAGGTCTGTGCTCTGGCCAACAGAAGCTGGATGCGATGAATTGGCCGGATGGATTCAGCAGTGTGGGCTGTCACCTGCTGCACTGTCTCCCTCTTCAGTAGAAGTCACAGGATGTCTTCAGTGCGGCTCTGCACAGTGGATCCACCTGGGTAGAAACAGCGGGGGTCTTTGCTGCTGAGGTAGGCTGCAAACATACAGCAGAGCGGCGAGGCTGGTGCTCACACAATGGGTCCCAGGAAGAAGAGAGCCCGGGCCTGCTGGGCAGGAGAGAGTGGATTGTTGGGGGATGTAGTCTGCTAAGGGTTCAGCAATACATTCATGGCTATGCAGAGGACTACAATTCCCACAATGCTAAGCTCACTGGCTCAGAAGTATGATGCAATCTGATCTGAACCCAGCACTAAGGAGAATAAGAACAGTCTAAAGTAGTGGAGAGAAGGTCTGCTAAGACAGGTTACTGTAGTCCGCTCCTGGCTACATATTTATGAATATGAAGATATCAAAACAATTAATAGGACTGTGGTGTTCCCTTTTTATCATTATTTCCTTGTGGGTTCTCCTCCCAGGAAATAAATAATTTTTTTCTTCAAATGCTTTAAAGAGACTATTGATATATTTTTTTCTTTGCTTATTTTCTTTTTCTCTATGTTCATGTTTTGTTTTTTTGTTTTTGTTTTCCTCTTGCTTTTGTGTGATTCATATGTAGTATAGTGATAGGTGCGTTTTGTAGTGAGTCTTTGCTGGGAGAGGCAAAATTTAGCCAGGCCTGGCTGTAAGTGCAGGCCTGAATGTTTTGATCTGAGCTGGGGAGTGGCTGGACAGGAGGAAGGAACACCCCTTGGAGTTTCCTCTCCCTTGATTAGAGAAGGTTCTGGAAAGGGGGATGGATGAGGAGGCGCCTCTTCCTGATGTATGACAAGGAGCTCTGACCAATCTATAGTCTGAATTGGCAGGGGGCAGGCCTCCTTAAATACAGCAGATTGCCAGCAGGGGGGAGGAGACGTCGGGTGTGGATGTGTGGAAGATGTAGCAGAGGTGCCGTGGAGGCCTCTACCCCAGGGAGCCCCCATTCTGAGGCCTAGAGATTCAGGTGCAGCGTGGAGTGGATTCCTGGAGCAGCACAAGGGAGTAGGAGAATGTCAGAGCTGCTACTGAGGACACTTTAAAGTATCCACTAGAGTCTGTGAGTGACAGTCCCTGGGAGCTGGAAGAAAAATGCTGCAGCAGGCTGGGAAAGGAATAGTGGACAGTCTGTGGAAGCCTTGAGAGCCAGTCAGGGGAAGAAGTGTCACTGTGGAGAAAGCAGATCGGTGGGACCTGGAAGAGGGATGGGCTGGGAGTTGTAGTCCATCAAAGGCCCAGCTAACACCAACGTGCTAAGCTACGTTTTGAGGAGTCCAAGACCCTGGCCTGTAACGGGTGGTCCAGAGGCCTGCTAAGAGTTTGCAGGCCTCACCATGTGCTAGCTGCGGTGAAGAGAAAAGAGTTATGTAAGCCTGATAAATTTCCCTTCAGGCCAGGAACTAAGGGATGTGCTGGAGGGAAGTGAAGGAGCAATAGTCTGCAAGTAATGTGCTGAAGAGAAGTGAAGGAGCAATAGTCTACAGAAGAGATGTTCTGGAGGAAGTACAGTGTATATACGGTCGTGTATATAGGAGGTTCTGTAACCAATTCTTTGGGCATCCCACAATCACCCCTTTTCCCCATCCAAGTTAAATCCCCTAAATAAAACAAACAAAACAACAGTTGGCCTGTTCAGTGACTTTGGATGTGTGAGATATGGTGGGATGGAGGGCAGCTATAAGGTGAATCACAGCTACCAGCCACTTCCAAGGGAACACATGGCTACACATATTAGTAAGCATTAATGGTAATGCATATCGATTTTAGGTAATGTATGCTACTTTGCCTTATATGTAGTTATATTTGTGTATTGAGATACATCCTAGACTTCACTAAGATGGCGGAGCTTTGATTTGTGTCACTCAGTAGTAATGTATAATTTATGGTATTGCCTGACTTCCTCGGAGTTGTAGACGAAATAGAATTATCTTAGATACTCTCAGTCTTATGTCATGCCAGATACATTTTAAGCAGCCCCTTTGGAGAGATCTAAGAATATGTAGGGTCCGAAAGGGATATAAGAATTTAGCAAGTAGAATCCTTTTTAGGGCTGCTATTCTACCTAGCCATGAAACCTGGTACTTTTTCCAGGATCCTAAGGTGGGAGTAGTTTGACACAAAAGCCATCCCAGGTTCACTGCATAATAATGGGTCTTATACCATGGTGTGCGATATATACCCAATTCTTCCGTAATTGGGACCCATTGAAAGGGAAAGTCTGCCTTAAGGGAGTTGGGCAGTTGGTCAGGAGACGCTTTTTTAGATAGGGCCAAGGTTTTCTTTACAAGAACAAATGACAACGGTGAAAGGGGACACCCCTGTCTTGTGCCCATATGGATGGGGAACTATGGTGATTGAAAACCAGCATATTGTACAAACGCACTTGGTTTATCATATACGGCTGAAATCCAGGATAGAAAATGGGGGCCAAACCCCCATGTTACCAGAAGGGAGTGTGAGTATGACCATGCAACAGCTTTTCAGATGTCCAAGTAGAGAAGAAAGTCTCTTTGACCTCTAGTTTTGGCTAGCTGTATCAGTTGGATGACTTGTCTGATGTTATCTTTGGCTTGATATTTTGGCATAAACCAGTTTGTTCTGCCCCACCAGACCCATAACCTGTTCATTTAACTTGGTTGCCAGTATTTTAGCTATAAGTTTTATGGCTAGGTTTAACAGAGAAATAGGCCCAAAATTTGCCCATGATGTGTGATCTAAGTTTGTTTTCGGTATCATACATTTAGTAGCGGTTAAATCGCCTGAGCCCAATTTAACCACATCTAATAAAAGTAAAAGAGATCAGGTCAGGTGTGGAGTGAAAATGTCACAAAATTTCTTGTAACCTGATGCGGTAAAAACATCTGGATTCAGGCGTGTGTGTTTAGTTGTTTTATGGCTGTTCTTACTTATCTGCCCTGAATCAGGGCCTCCGGAGCATCTGCTAAAGATTGGGGGAGTGTATGGAGTTGGACTTTAGCGAGAAAATCATCTAATTGTGATTGATTAAAAATGAACCCATTCCCATAAAGTGCTCATAAGCTTGAATGAAATTCATCTGCGATCTTGGCCAGGTTATTGGTTGGCCCCCTGTTGCCAATGTTAAGGTGTACAGGTTGCAGTACAGTTTTGGGTTTTCTCAGATGATTTATTTATTGCAGGTACTTATGTAGCTTGAACAATCTATGGAGAACTTTACAGTATATTGTACAGTCACTGCTTCTAAGGCGCTTACAATCTATGAACCCACATTCATAACTATGTATATTAGGGCCAATTTAGACAGGAGCAAATTAACCTAACAGCATGTCTTTGGAGTGTGAGAGGAAAGCAGTCTACCCAGAGGACACCCACACAGGTGCAGTGAGAATATGCAAACTCCAGACAGGTTGTGCTGTGGTTGAATGTGAACAAACAACCCTAGCGCTGTCGAGCAGAAGTGCTAACCACTTAGCTCCTGCGCTGCCCACCATTGGCCAGGGTTTGTTACCCTTACGATAAAGTTTATTCTTTGTTCTGCTTCTCAGCTTTGTCTGTCAAAAGAACATTAAGTTGGCTGGTTAAAAGGAAATCAGTTCCAACTGATGTTTAAGCAAGTAGGATTTTGTTTCTATTGGGTTGTAAGTTCTGGTAATTGGGATTCTAGAACATCCATTCCCAGTCAATGTGTCTCATGGGGAAATGCGTTGGGTGGAGCTGATCTTTGTGATGTCACTATGCATCAGCCTGCAGACGAGGTCCGTGGCTGTTTGTTTGCTTTGCTTCTGATCGTTTTGATGCATGTAAGTGCAATGATACTTTTTTAATCAATGATATTTTAACATACTGCATCATGAAGCCTCTTCCTTTTATTACCCTACATGTATGAGAGAACCTACAGCAGTATGCTTTGTATGGATCCAGAGGACACACCAGATACTGTATATTGTAACAAGTGGAGCAGTAATCTTACACAGAGGGCGCTTGTTTAACCACCTCCCACCCGCGCCATAGCCGAATGACGGCTACAGCGCGGCTCTAAAATGCCGGGAGGACGTCAATAGACTTCTTCCCATTTGGCTTGTGCTGGGCGTGCTCCCGCGGGCGTGAGCGGCGCGCGCACGTGCCGCCGCACACTGCGGGAGCATGCCCGCGGCCCGGGCGGACCCGATGTCCGCCGGAGACCCGCAATCTCCTTTCAGAGAGGAGGAACTGGGAACCGCCGAAGTAAACACGTCGGTTCCCCGTTCTGTGAATGGGACATGACAGATCTACTGATCCCTGTCACTGGGATCAGTTAGATCTGTTATGTCCCGACCAGCCCCGCCCCCCTCAGTTAGAACACACCCAGGGAACATTGTTAACCCCTTCACTGCCCCCTGCTGGTTAACCCCTTCACTGCCAATGACATTTATACAGTAATCAGTGGACATTTAAATTTCTGATCTCTGTATAAATGTCATTGGTCCCAAAAAAGTGTCAAAAACGTACGACATGTCCGCCCCGATATCAAAGTCCTGATAAAAATCGCAGATCGCCGCCATTACCAGTAACAAAAATAAATAAAATAAAAAAACGCCGTAAATCAATGTCCATAGTTTGTAGGCGCTATAACTTTTGCGCAACCCAATCAATAAACTATAAATTTTTTACCAAAAATATGTAGAAGAATATATATCGACCAAAACTGATGAATAAATTTGTTTTTTTATTTTTGGATATTTATTATAGCAAAAAGTAAAAAATATTGTTTTTTTTTCAAAATTGTCGCTCTTTTTTTGTTTATAGCGGCGATCAGAAATGACGCAGAGGGGATCAAATACCACCAAAAGAAAGCTCTATTTGTGGGAAAAAAAGAACGCAAATTTTGTTTGGGTACAACATCGCACGACCGCGCAATTGTCATTCAAAGAGCGACAGCGCTGAAAACTGAAAAGGGCAGGAGGGGGGTTTAAGTGCCCAGTAAGGAAGTGGTTAAAAGAGCTAATGAGTGAGCTAACCTGTGGGAGCGAGTTTGATCTCTACACCTTGATAACCAGTCCTTCTGATAAGAGACATGTGTTTATGTGGGAAAGGCACCTTGCTGAAGCACCACTTTTGCGAAGCACTCTGCATTTAAAGAGCACGAATAATTGGACTTTTTTCTTTTTTCACTGTGGACTGGATGTGGTTATATTGATTTTTTCACTTTCAAATTTTTCACCTTTATTGTGTGATATTTTTATTGTTTCATATTTAGATTATTTTTTGTTGTTTATGATTATATGAGAAAAAGGTTGCACACTCATATTTTATAAGTATATGGTCTATCCTAGGCCATGTTTTATGGGGGTGAGAGAAATATGTATAGTTTTAAATATTCAGACAAATTTCACGCCAAGCGCTCCGCCAGAGCAGAGAATTTGAGGAGTTTGGAGAAGGTGCCTGGAATCGGGTTCAAAAGCATTGAGGAGTGTGTCCAGTGGAGACATTTTCTAGAAGCCTCTTTTCATCAATGATGCTTTCTGTTTTATGTAACAGTTTATGCGTGGAAACGTAACCTACATAAATGGAAAACAACTGCAGTGCTCACAGCCCAGCAGTGGAGAATGTTGGTGAATCAAGTGCCCCCACTATATAAACTAATTTACATGGTTCGCAATTGTCTGAAGGAATTCTAAAAGTTCTGCGGTCCATGGGTGGAAGCTAGAGGACTGTTCCTGTGAACGATTTTTGTTTCTTGCCTCCCCCCTCCTCTGCCCCCCCATCTTCTCCTCCTTCTCTCTCTCTCTGCCCACTCCTCAGTCCTTCCTCATTCCCTCCTCACTACCCTCACTACCCTTTTTCTGAGGTTGACTGTTGGATGCATATCTGTGTACTGGCTATGTATTGAGGAAGTTGAACTGCCTTCCCTTTCGGGCTATTCCTTGGAACTACTTCCAGAATTGTTACGTGATTTATGTTTTTTTCTGTACTGGGCACCCTACCAGTGTTGTATTATCTTGATGTGTAATTTATTTTTGTACCAACCATGGTTTTGTTTTGTACTGTTTCTATTTCATACAAAATAAAGTGTATCTGTTAAAAAATAAAAATGCCCCACTGCTTGGTCTAGGCATTAACTGTAAAAATCTGTGGGTAACTGGCAGTAAAATACCACTTGAAGACACACAATGCCAATATGTTTGGAACAAAAGTTTAAAAAAGCCTTTGAGCGTTTGTTGGGTGGGTTAAAGTGGAAGTAAACCCTTTCTGTAAACTTGTACCCACAGGTAAGCCTATAATGAGGCTTACCTGGAGGTACTATGAATATCTCCTAAACCTGCACAATTGATGTCACTGGCCTATGCCCTCTGAAGAAATGGTATACCCGTGCCATCTCTTCAGAGCTCTGTGCTGCGGTCCGTAACTCCTGTGCGCATGTGTGGGAGTGACGTTATCATACCGAGGTCAATCAGATGGTCGGAGGACGCAAACCCGGAAGGAAGACCAGGTGAAGATTGAATTGTCTGTCAGAAATGACAGCGTGGCACTGCAGGGCTTCGTTCTAAGGTGAGTATTTCATAATGTTCTAGCATGCAATGCACATTATGCCTTTACTTTGCATGGTTTAAGAAAAAAAATGAAAAATTGGTACGGTTTACTATCACTTTAAATTCTTGTACATTCAATGATAACATTTTAAGTGGAATGTTATTTGTATAAGGTTAGGCCTTGTGCACAAGTCCAAGTGGCTCAGCCCAATTAAAAAAAAAGAGTTAGAATAGAAAGAATGGGAATAGAGTGGTTGAAAAGAAAAAAAGAAAAAGTACAAATAACATGAGATGGTCAACATAATGGAACAACCCAAATCTTGGTCACCTTTAACAGTTATTGAAGGGTACTGGTTATGTCAGCCACCCTAGGGCAAATTTATTACAACAATAATTAACTCACAACCAACAAATGAGAGCAAAAAACACATATATGCATATATAAATGGCAAATCCTATAACTGGATGAATCTATCTAGTGTTATCAAAGTATATGTAAATAACATCTCAAGCACTTTAAGGTAGATTAAGAATCAAGATCTAGCACCAAATACACTAATCCTAGAGAAAAGCATTATGAAGAATGCATCACAAGTTTAGGTGAGTGCACCACTGAATCTGGAAAAGACCCAACTGGGAGAAATATTCTATATGCAATCAGGAGCACAATGCATAATCCTGGTCAATTGGACAACAAATGATGTAAAAACTGGATTTTCCCCCAGAGGGTGAGAACGGCTAAACAAGCCTAAATGTACTGTATAACAGAGGCAGATAAAGCATCAATGTGAACTGGCATAGTGTTGCCAGTTTAACCACTTGCCGACCTCCAACCGCAGTCTGACGGCGACAGAGTGGCTCGTTATCGCAAACCGCCGTCATATGGCGGCGGCTGCGATAACTAGTGCTGTGAGCGCGCACGCTCACTGTGTCCGGGGGGGCCAGGGAGCGGGTAAGGTGAACTCAATCGCCGCCGGCTACCCGCGATGGCCCCCCGCAGTAAGAGAATGGAGGTTCGTGTAAGTAAACATGGATCTTCGTTCTCTTGGAGGGGAAAGGGCGGTGATCACAGGCTTCCTCTATATGGGAGCCATGATCATCCCCTTTCCCCAGCCAGGGCAGCCCACATATGGTTAGAACACGCCCAGGGAACACAGTTAACCCTTAGAACGCCCCCTGCAGGTTAACCCCTTCACTGCCAATGGCATTTACACAGTAATCAGTGCATTTTTATAGCACTGATCGCTGTATAAATGCCAATGGTCCCAAAAAAGTGTCAAAAGGGTCCGACATGTCCGCTGCAATATCGCAGTACCGCTAAAAATCGCAGATCGCCGCCATTACTAGTAAAAAAATAGAAAAAATAAAAACCCCAGAAATTAATTCTCATCGACCGTAAACGTGGCAACTTTTGCACAAACCAATCAATAAACTCTGATTGCGATTTTTTTTACCAAAAAAATGAGGAAGAATCTAAATCGGCCAAAACCGATGGAAATAAATGTTTTTTTATATTTTTTTTGATTTGTATTTTAGCAAAAAGTAAGAAATTTGGGTTTTTTGCAAAATTGTTTTCTTTTGTTTATAGCAGCGATCAGAAATAACGCAGAGGTGATCAAATACCACCAAAAGAAAGCTCTATTTGTGGGAAAAAAAGGGCGCAAATTTCGTTTGGTTACAACGTCGCACGACCGCCGCGCAATTGTCAGTTAAAGTGACGCAGTGCCGAATCGCAAAAAGTGCTATGGTCCTAAAGTGGGAGATCCTTCCGGGGCTGAAGTGGATAAACAAGCAGCATGAGTCGTAGACCATAAACAAACATCTTAAGTAGGTTACTACTTGGCCCACAAGCATGGTCTATGAACCTGCATATGAGAACTGAATGCAGAGCCAGGCAGCCATCCACCAAGCATATACAGCAGTAGACCTTTTATGATACATATTGTTGACAATAACTTATGGAAAGGACAGTTCGTCAAACATAAGTGAGGATTGCAAGGAGTCCTAAAGCTTTTGACGCATGGATTCCAATGGGGGGGGGGGGGTTGAAGTACGTGATTAGAGCCAGAGGCTCTAATAAGCTTCAAAAAAGGATGGGCTCAGAACGCAGGGCACTGTGCTCCGAACCCACCCAGTTGTGGGACAATAGCGAATGATATATATATAGCGAATAGCTGCCTGGCCGCAACCTAGATGTGGTGAGTGTGGAGCTGGATGTCAGACCGACCATGAGACCCCCCCAGCAGGGAGTGACCCGACTGACAGCAGGGGTGCTGTGGGCTGACCGGGGGGGGGGAGTTGTTTGCCGCCCCCCCAATAAAAAAAAAAAACACACCAGCCATAGTGAAATTTTGTCAGTTTCTAAAGCAAGAAAGTGAAACATCATCTGACACGTTTTGTGTTTGTGAAAAAGTTATCTGTAAATTCCCCCAAGGAGGTAAAAGAGAGGGGCAGGGAAAGATAATGGGGAGTAAGGAGGAGGAGAGTGAAGAGGAGGGGGTATGAACGGGATAGAAGAAGTGAGAAAGGGAGTGAGAAAGGGGGAAGGAAAAAGGGAAGGGGAGAGAAGTAGGGAGAAGAGAAAGCTATAAGAGTAAGCATACGGGACTTCATGTATAAAAAATAAAACACAGTTTACCATGGAATATCAGCATGGATACGCTGTAAAAATAATTTGATTCATTATATGTTCTCCATATAAAGAAAAACATCATAGGTCAGCATTAATGAGTGGTATCTCTTACCTATGAAGCCTGACAAGATAAAGAAGGTTCATAGTATCATGAGATACAATTAAAGAGTTTAATGATTGACAGGATATAGATATCTGTGTTAATTCACATCCAGCAAACGACATGTGGGGTTATTTACTAAAACTGCATGGTGCAAAATCTGGTGCAGCTCTGCATAGAAAACAAACAGCTTCTAGATTTTATTGTCAAAGCTTAATTGAACAAGCTGAAGTTAGAAGTTGATTGACTACCATGCAAAGCTTCACCAGTTTTAGTAAATCCCCCCATAGAGTTCCTAGTGAGGGAAGAAAACAGCCTGCAAAGCTGTCTTGAGGTACTGAGACAAGATGAGCTTGTATGTAGCTAAAGTCCTTACTAACATTGAAACAGCAACTTTAAGGACAGTTCACAGATAAGATTGGTAGTGAATATGGCACCTCAACATATCTCCGGTGGGAGAGGAATAAAGCCATTGCTGGTCTCAGTGAGCTGCTAATTCACACCCTAATTCACTGGTCAGAAGCATACCGTAAGCCCAGTATTTACATTTTTGCAGAAATTGCACCTCAGACCTAGATTTAAAAAAAGAAGCAGATTTCTTACGACAGAGACTCTTGACAAGGGGCTACTCACAAACTCTGTTGAGACATGCTTTCAACAGAGCTAAAGCCAAAACCAGAGCTTCTATCTTGTACAAAAGCCACTCCAAAAAACGTGACCTTACAGTGGGCATAGTAACAAAATACTCTGCTAATGAATCCCAGTTGCAATCTCTAATCACAAAGAACTGGCATTTCTTAGCAGAAGATCACACCATCTCCAAATATGTTAAACAAACCCCTGAACTGATTTTCAGGCCAGCCACCACCTTAAGGGATCAGCTAACAACTAGTCACTACATACCATATAAAAACTCCAATTCCCTACCACGGGGCACTTACCATTGTGGCAACTGCCCACGTTGCCCCTGGATAGAGCAAGATCCGGGCATTCGTTTACCTAATGGCCAGTGGCACAAATCCAAAACATTTTCGAATTGTTCTACCCAGGGTGTCATCTACATCATGAATTGCCGATGTGGAGCATTCTATATTGGCAAAACCAAGCGACAGCTTGGGCGAAGGATTGGAGACCATACATACTACTCTGGTGGTGGAAAAATTGTTAGTCCGGTTACCAGGCATATTGGCCTTTATCACAAATACCAAACAGACATGGTCTCCTTCTTTGTCCTTGAAACCATTTCACCTGATTCAAGAGGGGGGAGTTGGGATAAACGCATCCTTCAACGTGAAATCCTATGGATCTAACATTTAGGTGCCCCTGGCTTTGCCATGTTTGCTGTTTATACCCTTTTTCCACTTTTCCATTTTCTCTTTTTCCTTTTTCCCTTTGTGTAGTACTTTAATCTGAGATTTAGCCATAAGTTAATTATTTACATTTAATACATATAATACTTTATTAATATTTTTTGTACATACTTTTGTATTTATTATATATGTGACATGCATGGCTTTCACCCCGTATCGTCTCCTATTGGCATGAGATGCCCCGGTTTTGGTGCGACTGGTTTTAATTAACCAGGTGCATTTCCTATTCTAGGGGCTTCTCCATTGACCTTGGTTAGTGTTATCCCTAGCTATTTAGCCAGATGCACGCTCCATTTTGGCCACCAGGGGTTGCTTGCACTCCTGGGTTCTGGATTGCCCTCTTCCATCATAGCCTCCGAGGACTCGTGCCCATTCCCTTGCTGTGTGCGTCGGCTCTGTGCTGGCATGTCCCGGAAGGAGGGGGGACCTGCGGGTATCTGTGATTCCCCTCTCGCTGTCCAATGGGCAATGCTCTGGTGGTTTACATGCCCACTGGTGTAAATGCCCGCTTGGGGACATTGCGCATGCCACACGCCACTCATGGTGTTGGGGGGAATTGCCAGACAGGCACTTCCAGGGACTCACATGCATATACATAGAGGGATCAGTTAGCTCTGTCCCTCTGACGCTGCACCATTCTCTGACACCAGCTGTACTGAGGAAAGCATGTTTATCACTTCTCCATCCCTTGCTTGGCTGACATCCCATCTTTCTGGGGTAGACTTTTTACATACTGTATATTCTGGCACTTCACTTTGCAGGAAGTCTTTTGGACACTCCATATATGGGCTCTAGCGTGTCATAGAATTCATCTTAAAGGGGCACGAACAGAAACGCTACCAATATGCATTTATCCAATATGCAGGTATATTTTACTTATTTATGCACCCTCTATAGACAACCTTAACAATAATATAAAGCAATTCATTATATCATTCCTACTTTTGTCACCCCTCTTATAGAGACCCCTATGATAAACGCATTGGCAAAGCAATCTTTTCATGCTTTTCTCCACTGCCCAGAACTTCATCCGGGCCTTTTGCTACATACTGGTGTCCAAATGTAAACTACCTCTTGCTGCATATCTTCTAAGTGTAACATATTTTATAAGTATACCTGCCAACCTGATACCTGTTCTAATTGTAGTGCTGCAAGTTAAATCCTGAACTCTTTTAACCCTCTTACTGGCTCTCATAATGACTGATGTCTGATATATACATAATGGTGCGTGATATGTACATCTCTATACTATTCGGCTTGTATGCCTGTAGAGGCGCCAGGTGTCTTCTGTTCTCTGATCACTCTTCAATTACCCTTTATACAGATGTAATACTGCATGTCTATCCAGGTCCGTGTGGTTCCCATACCCGCTGGGGCAGACCTTGTATTGTGAGCCATGCACATGGCTCCATCCTGGGTAAGGAGACGGCCAGGGGTGACAGCCATGCATGATATTCTGATATTACATTTTTGTACAAATGCATCTTTAGTTTTTCTTAGATGACTAATGTTTGTTCTCTTTATTCATAGTTTGGTGGCATATGCTCTATTACCATCATATATAAGCTCCTGAAGAAGCAGAGAACACAACAGCTAAACATGTAGAGCAATTATACAGATGGTATAGAAAACTTTCTCAACATCATCTTAACCGTGATTGATAGAGAAATATTAAATACGCATTATGTCTTGTCACTTTCTTGCTTTATTTGAAATGAATATATTTTATATCTTTTGTATAATAAAAGTTGAATTTAATATTCAGATTGTGTATCCTAAGTTTCTATGGTACCATGAAAGTCTATTTCAGCCTCTAAAATATTTTTGTGCATGATTATAGTGTTAGGATGAAGGTACCCCCATCTACAAATTTTTTATCTTGTCACTTCCGTTAAATATTGTCAAAGCTTAATTGAACAAGCTGAAGTTAGAAGCTGATTGACTACCATGCACAGCTTCACAAGTTTTACTAAATCCCCCCATAAAGTTCCTAGTGAGGCAAGAAAACAGAGTCTGCAATGCTGTTTTGATGTGCTTAGACAAGATGAGCTTGCATGTAGCTAAAGCCTCTACTAACACTGAAACAGCAACTTTAACCATTTGCCGACTGGCTCACATACATTTACTGCTGTCGAGTGGCAGCGTAGCGTGAATTGCCATATATAAACAGCGATTCGCGCAGCTAGCGGTTGGGTCCCACCAGCGGCATGCTCTTGTGCCCGCCGCATGCTCCCTGAGTGTGGCCGCGGGTGGGGCGGACTCGATGTACGCCGGCAACCCGCGATCGCCTACTACAGAGGAAGAACGGGGAACAGCCGATGTAAACACGCTGGTTCCCCATTCTGTCAGGCGGCATGACAGTGATCTACTGATCCCTGTGATCGGGAACGGTTAGATTTGTCATGCCCCCTGCCAGCCCAGCCCCCACACAGTTAGAACATGCTGAGTGAACACAGTTAACCCCTTGATTGCTGTCTGCAGTTTAACCCCTTCCCTGCCAGTGACATTTATACAGTAATCAGTGGCTATTTTTAGATATGATAGCTCTATAAATAAACACATATTGCGATTTTTTTTTTACCAAAAATATGTAGAAGAATACATATTGACCGAAACTGATGAATACATTTGTTTTTTTTGTATTTTTTTTGGGATATGAATTATAGCAAAAAGTAAAAAATATTGTTTTTTTTTTGTTTATAAAGCAAACAATAAAAACCGCAGAGGTGATCAAATACCATCAAAAAAAGAGCTCTATTTATGGGAAAAAAAAGAACATCAATTTTGTTTGGGGACAGTGTCGCACAACCGCGCAATTATCAGTTAAAGCGACGCAGTGCTGAATCGCAAAATGTGCTCTGGTCAGGAAGGGGGTAAATACTTCCAGGGCTGAAGTGGTTAAGGGCTGTTCACAGATCAGATTGGTAGTGAACATGGCACCTCAACATACTGGCAGGCACCATTTTCTGAGATGCTTGAGGTAGGGCTTCCCATCTGGATATCTTGCCTATTCTCCATTTACAGCTCTGACTCGTCAGTCACATAGATGCTGAATGCTTCCTGTGGCAGGCCACTGAGGAGTAGGGAAGATTTTGGCTTTTATGCTTGCGGGTGGAGCGGAGCTGGCTCAGGGCATGTCCATTACCCAGACCCACAGATGCGTAACTCGATTATTTTGTGTAGGTTTTCAGCAACATGTTTAATCACTTCAGCCCGGAAGCATTTACCCCCTTCCTGACCAGAGCACTTTTTGCGATTCGGTACTGCGTAACTTTAACTGACAATTGCGTGGTCGTGCGACGGTGTACCCAAACAAAATGGATGTCCTTTTTTCCCACAAATAGAGCTTTCTTTTGGTTGTATTTGATCACCTCTACGGTTTTTATTTTTTGTGCTATAAACAAAGAGCAACAATTTTGAAAAAAACTCAATATTTTTTACTTTTTGCTATATTACATATCCAAAAAAACCTAAAAAAACTAATTTATTTATCAGTTTAGGCCAATATATATTCTTCCTCATATTTTTAAAAAAAAAATCGCAATAAGCGTATATTGACAGGTGTGCACAAAAGTTATAGCATCTACAAACTATGAGAATTGATTTATGGTGTATTTAATTTTCTTTTTTTTACTTGTAATGGCGGCGATCTGCGATTTTTTATCGGGACTGCGATATTGCAGCGGACAGATCGGACAGTTTTGACTCTTATGACATTTATACAGCGATGAGAGCTTTAAATAGCCACTGATTACTGTGTAAATGTCACTGCCAGGGAAGGGTTTAACACTAGGGGGCGATCAAAGGGTTAAATGTGTTCTCTGTCAGTGTGTTCAAACTGTGTGGGGGCTGGGCTGACAGGGAGAGGAGAGTGATCGCTGCTTCCATATACTGGGAACATATGATCAATCTCTTCTCCCCTGTCAGAACAGGAATCCGCTTGTTTACATTCATGGATCCCCATTCTGTCACTGTGGGGGAGCGATCACCGTTAGCCAGCGGACATCGAGTCTGCCCCAACCGGGGATTGGCTCCTCCGCTAGCGTGTGAGCATGCCAGTGCACCTCCGGCGGCATGTGCGCCCACAATACTCACCCCTGCGCCGCCGCCAGGTGACAGCGATTCGTGCAGGAGAGCCACGTTACCGCCGTCGGGCCACGGTGGGCGGTCGGCAAATGGTTAACATATTTAAAAAAATGTATATTATATTGCAGTAGACCTTATTTTTCATATCTGTTTGTAGTTGGAAATTTTACCATACACTTTTTTTGTACAAAAATGGCATTCACACTATATTACGAATTTTATGGGCTATTGGTGATACAATATTTAATTATTAAAGTTTATATACTGCAGCAGAGCTCAGTGACTCTGATTGTTATTTGAGCGTTTGAATATTTAAACCAGCCAGAGCAGTAAAGCTGAGCATCTGTGTCTGTCTCTGATAGTTTTAATGTTTTGCAACCAGTTTGAATTGAGTATAATTTCAGTGCCATTCTCTACCATCTTTGTCCTTTGTAAAACAAAAGGAAATATAAAAAATGTATAGTAATTGCACAAGCTTTTGGTAAATAGTTGTCTATTGAGATAAGATCTAAGTGCTTTATTTAAGACTGTATTCATAATTTTTCATGTAGTTATCAACTGTTATTTTAATGCAAAATTGACTCTATTCATTATCGCCCCCCCCCCCACAAGGCTCCTAAAAAATTGTCAAAAATAAAATGAAATAAATAATAATAGTAAAAATTATAAAATAATAATAATAATACAAATAAATAACTACTGACACCATCCACTGCCCTACTGACATCAATCTCTGCCCTACTGACACTGACCTCTGCCTTACTGACAAAGTCCACTGCCCTACTGACACCGTCTACTGCTCTACAGACTGTGCGGGACTACCCCCGCAGGAGCCGTTGGTTAGTTTGGGTTCTCTGCTCTTTTCCAGCCCTATGTGAGGTCTCAATCTCATTGACACCACCAGTTTACCTTTCTGTAAACCTCAACAGGCACACAAGAATTAGGCTCACAATTCTATAAAATTCTATAAAATAATAAGAGTGCATTGACAGGTTAAAGTCATAAAAGAATCGCAGAATGTATTAGCACATTAAAGTCAACCAGTATGAACATAATAATAATGGGTGCACAATCAGCTCCTCAGGGTCCCTTACAGGAGCTTTAGACTCCAGCATGTACTGTGCCTCCGATGACATATAAACAGTATCTCTTCATATGAAATGAATCACCCCAAGTGACCAACAAGAGTAACAACACAGATCAAACTATGCCTCTTGCAAGTTCTCAGACAAAGGGGCTAGGTTTAGGCCTGAGGGTTAAAAATGTAAAGTTGAACACAGGCGTGCCCTCAGGATAAACTATACTATAGTCTTTAACATGAACCTTCTGCCGGCTAAGTTGGGGTCATTGAAAATGTTGGCATGCAGGGAAACAAGGGTATGTCTGTAGCCTGGGTATTGCAGAATTTTTCCTCAGAAGTTAATTTGAGCAATGGAGAGGAGTCTTTAGATGCAGCTGAGTACTTAGACAGAGGAAGGCACAGCTGCAGCACTTTGATATTACGGTGTACACAGTTGTAACAGTTAGACATTAGGGTGTGCACAGCTGCAGCACTCTGAAGATCAGAGCAGGTAACTTGGCTGTGTTGAGCCTAGTCTAGCAACAATATGAACAGTTAGCACAATGGTGGGTGAAGGGTTTATATCTGCAGCTCCTTGCAAGTGGGGATTGACAACATCAACAAGGGTTCAGCTTAACTGTAGGTCTGAAACCTGATCACCGCTCTCTCTCTCTCTCTCTCGCTCTTTCTCCTGGAAGTTCTGCAGTAGCAGTAGGTTTGATGAATGGGGGGGGGGCCTTCTTGTCATTGACTGTAAATTATGGCAGGCAAGATGGTGAGCACATTGGCCGTTCACTCCTGAGGTTCCCCTGTGGGCCTTGGCGGTGATGACCTGAGTGACAAATTGGCATTTTAGGGCAGACACCAGAGCAGTTGATTGTACCACAGACTCAGCTTAGTCCAGCCACCTGGGTCAGGATGCAACAGCGACCAATGGAACTCAGTAAGGCACAGCACGGCCTTTATCTGGTTCGCACACTCCCAAACTGCCCTGCTCCTTCCTGGGCTTTTCTTTTATCAGTCTCCTCCTGCTCTCAGGTATCACTGGGTATTGTAGTTGATTTCCAAGTCAGGGCCATGACTTGGATCATCCTCTTCTTCTAGGCTACAACTCTCAGAGTGCCACAGCCCAAAGTCAGTCACAAGCTAAATAAAGCGCACTTGCTACATCATTTTGAAAAAAAGAGACAGTAATTTTACCAGCAACAATCGATCCCCCGCCAGAAAAATAGGCACCCCCACCACAATAGATTGACCCAGCGACAACAGATACCCTAGCAGCCAACACCAGTAGACCCTCCAGCATACCCCAGCACCCCTTGCCATTACATACATTCAGTGCTAGAAAAAAGCCCTGGCTTTAACTATTTACTAATGCCCTTAGTGAAATACATCTTCATCTGTATTTTGATCTGGATAGCTTTGTATGTGTGGTCACATGATACCTAGGATACTTACTGTAGTGCACCCCCATAGGAGCCGCTAGCTTTAATGGTCAATTTCCCCATCTTAGTGCACACTCAGCCAGGCACCTGGTACTTTCTTCTTTCTCACTGGCTGAAATAAACAGTCTAGGGGTATGTTTTCTATTTTTATTGCTGGACTAAACTTTGATGGCTATGGGGGAAACATGGAATACCTCAGAAGAACTGAAATAACTGAAGACACTTCTCTTTTCACTATCCTAGCAGGGAACTTCCACAAAGTTCACTACTTGCTAGGAGAATGCCTAGGACTTGGTTTTTTGTAGAACTGAGAACTGCACACAGTCTATGGGGAACATGATTTAGGTTAGTACTCACAATGCCATAGGATCATCAGTTGCCTCCTTCTGATATCCACTGGGCACTTTGTCAGTGTGGGAGACCCAGACTCATGATACCACAGAACCACTGAACACTCTACCCTCCACCCTCCACCTGGTATCCCACAGTGAGCTTCTCCAGGCCATAAAGAAGATGTCTCAGACTTTAGAGAATAGCCCCCCCAGCTTAGACTGTAGCTGGGACATTGATGACCTTCAAGCAGTGTCTCCAGCAGACTGCCCTGAGGAGCAAGGCCCCCTCAGACAGGGGATATCTCTAGTAGGGCTGAGCCCAGAATCCAGCAGCCCTGCTCCAGGCTTCAGTCTATTTATGGAATCTCCAGCCACCTAATGGGCACAGTTCTCCAGGGATTGGCTGGGTCCCCATAAATATTCAAGCTGCTTTCCCACTCTTCCCCCCCACTGTAATTACAGATTCCTATAGAATGCAGGGGGAACCAATAAGACTAGCAGCCTGTGAAACACTGAGCAGGCTTGAACAATCAACCTCTGCTCCACTGATTGCAGAGGAGGTAAACAAAATCTACCTAGCAACCTGCACTAACTGGGAGGGCACTACATTACCAATGCTCTAATTTGAACACCTTTCTATATGAGCGCCCATAGAGAAAAAAAAAAACGATAAAGTGGGTACGAAAGCAATATAGGTATTCTTTTCTTCTATGATTTGACCATAAAGAAATGATTTTCAATTTGCTTGGGGTGCTATGGGCAGATCACCAAGGAAGGAACTGTTAAGATATTCACAGAACTTTAATCCTAAATGACTGTGTATCTAAAGATATAAAGAACAAAAATCTGTATGCATGCTTTTGGTTTCTACATATTCTTATCCTGGGTACAGAACTGAGCTCTGAGAAAATCATTTCAGAGAGGTAAATGAACACCCTTTGAAACAGAGTACATTGCATTTCAGGGTGTACTCCTGCAATATCTTTTCTGTTTCCTGTAGAAGCTATGACATTATGATCTCCAAAGCAATGTTAGAATCACATTTCTATTCTTTGAGATGTATTCAAATACATCTTTGAAGCGAGTTTATGGTGATTGTGAAGCATAACATTGATTACACTTCAAGGGGCAGACAGAGCTGAGCGAATCTTTTCAAAGATTTTTTTCAAAGAACACATTTAATGCTTCTCCAAACTTTAACTGTCCTCATTTTCATATTGCCCTTCACTCAACCGTGCAGTACACTTTCTTGTCTATCAAATATTATTTTAGGTTATGGGGAACATTTTATGGGCTGGCAAGTAAAAATGCTTTTCATTAATCTTGGGTGTTTTATATTTTTTTGTGAAATTTCATGTTTCTAAGCCTTGCAGTCTGAAAACTGACTTACAGGACTCAAAGAAAAAAGTATATAGTTTGAGAATATTTCTGAATATAATCAAATAGATCTCAAACATCTACTAATACTGCTATTAGTAAATTCAATACTATTAACATCATTTAATAAATCAATTAGAAACCAGGGATAATCTATAATGGCAATCAAATAAGTTATAATATCTGTTACATTAATACATTGTAAAGCAAAGAGAGCTTTCATAGTTCGCGCTTCTCTACATTTAGTTACTTACTAGTCAAAATAGTGTGCATATATACCATGTTGCAAAAAACAAGGTCAACTCCCTCTTGCAGAAGCCACAGGGGGAAAGATATGTGGATGGCTAGGATCTATATTAAGATAGTAATGCCTTGTCTTAGGACGCTATGAAATACATATAAAGGTTGAACTCAAACTTAGAATCTTTTAACATAATATAAAGTTACCTGATATAGACCATACTTTCCACCCATGGATGATGCAACCAAGATTCTACAATTTAATCCACATGCAAACCATTTTTAAGTTTATAGACAACATATACAGGAAAAATCGTGTGTACTTTACTGCAGTTAGGGATAATGAAATTAAACCAAAGGAACCTACACTGCCATGCATCTATCATTTGCATCTCCACTTGTCCATAAGAACAAAAAGACAGAAATACTCATCTCACTTTCAAATAAGAGATTAATATACAGTATATCAAAATATATATTTGTATATTAACTCAGCTTTAAAAGCCAGAAACAGCAATCAGTTTCTACCTGTCAAGGGGTCACTATACACCCCAATCTGTTCTTTGATTAATATTATTGTACATAAGTAGCATTTAGTGTTAGAAAAGTTATAGGTTAGCTACCTGAGATAAATGGAGGCTGTAACATGTCTTTATTTTACCAATTGTATTTATGTCACCTGATATTATATTATTTTTTATTGTTTTACAAAAGGTTTATTCGTTTTTCAAGTTTTACAATAAAGAAGAAGGAGTAAACAGCAGGTAAATGCACAGCAAAGTGGTACAAGTGGTATGACTAAGAAGGCACATTGCATTAAAGATTTCAGAGTCTCAATAACCCAGGCTTAATGTAAAAGTCACTACCCAACAGTGTGCTAGAAGATCACAGCCGAGAGGTTCACTGCGGTGCATCTGTCAATGAGGGTCGCTCTTTGATATTAATAAACAATACCACAATATGCAAAGAAAAAAGAAAGGATGAGGAAAGAAAAGGTAGGGGAAAGTAAGTAGGAAAGATAAGGATGAGAAGAGTTACAAGGGAGACTTGCCTGGGAAGAAGGCGGAGAGAGGGGAGAAGAGGAAGGGAAATGGCTGAAAGAGTCTTTTCCATATGGTACAACCAGATCACAGTGCCAGCAAGTTGCTAAGCCTGGTAATACTGCAAGCAAGGTCCCCTCTACAGTCCCCAGAATATTATACATGATCTAAGGATCCCAACTGGCTTGTTGGCAGGTGTTAGTGCCCCTTAAAGTGTCATTAAACCCAGCCTTTGAAAAACTCTCATTACATGCTATCCAACAGAGTATGCATATTCACAGCCACTAAAGCATTTGTTTTGTGTAGAGTGAAATATACCTGGTTGATCCTGCTTTTAGCTGTGCCTCCCATCTTCTCTGTGTCCCTATTACAGGCTGATATTGTGTAGACTAGCTGTTGTCATCCACTGAGCATGCTCCAGTTTCAGTACCCTTCTAAGCTCTTTATTTCCTCATTTTTATTATCTGTGCAGCCAGGGCTGGCCCAAGACATTGTGCTGCCTGGGTCCAAGAATGAAATCACGCCCACCAAAAGGCCCCCATATCCATTAAGGGGCTGCATTGCAAAGGGGGGGTTAAGGGGCTGCATTGCGGGGGGGTTAAGGGGCTTCTTTGTGGGAGGTTAAGAGGCTACTTGGTGGGGTATAGGGATAAAAAATCAAACATAAAAAAACAATAATAACTTTATTAAATATAACATTTTGAAAATATTATACATACTGTTATCTTCTTCCATAACTCACCACCGGACCGGTCCACCAAACACTCACTATCTGTCTATCTGTCACCCCTGTGTCTGCCACGGCCATTGCCCTAGAAGATCCAGCCTGCCCTGCGTGAGATGGAGTGCGCTGATATCTGACATTGTTGCGCACACCACAATCACACGAGGGACGTTCCCCGGAGGAGACACTCCTCCTCCTCATACTCATCAGTTTACACTACGGGCAACAGTATGAGATGGGGAAATGCTGCCCATAACGCAATGCAAAGTGATGCAAATTTTTGGGTGTCAATTTGCCGTCCCTCTCAAAATACCGCCTGGGTCCAATGGATTCAGCGGGACCCATGAAAGGGCCAGCCCTGAGTGCAGCCCTTGTGACTGTAGTGTCACACAGTTGGGGATATACACAGTGGTAAATTACACTTTCCTTCTCTCCCTCTCTCCTCTCCCATGTCCTCCTATTGCTAAACATATAGTATGCTATAGTATCATATATATATAGTACAGTTGTGTTCAAAATTATTCAACCCCCAATGGTTTTAGGGAATTTAGTGTACATTTGTAATTGTATTCTGAATGAAATCCTACAAGGACTTCTTAAAGAACCATATGCAACTAAAATGACATCAATTAGTTTTGTAATACAGTAGTAAATGTTTCTTTTGTGAATTCTTCATTGACATAATTATTCAACCCCTTAAAGACTACCACTCTGAAGAACAGAGGTTCAATGAAGTGTTTTCAATCAGGCATTGAAAACACCTGTGGATATCAGGGAGCAGCAATAAAGCCTAATAAGCACCAATTAGGCAGCTTTAAAATTACTGTGATACTCAGCTCCTCCTAGACATTTACTGGTGTGGTTACAAACATGGTGAGGTCAAGAGAATGGTCCAGGAAGACAAGAGAACAGGTGATTACTCTTCACAGGAAGGGCAATGGCTATAAGAAGATTGCAAAGATGTTAAACATACCAAGAGACACCATAGGAAGCATCATTCGCAAATTCAAGGCAAAGGGCACTGTTGAAACGCTACCTGGTCGTG